>VDFB02353493.1:27435388-27468636 GCA_007258455.2 Sequoia sempervirens | reverse complement strand
TAGTTAATGCTGGTCAAATGAAGAGGTTGGTCAACTCAAGTAAAAACTTTGTATTGATGCTTGTAAAAGCCAAAGAAGATGATAAATCTGAGGCATTCAAGGGGTGTGACCCAAAACATAAAACTGAAATGGTCAAGATTATTTCCGCTTATGATGACATGTTTCAGGAACCGAAGGGGTTACCACCCAAGAGAGAGATACAGCATGAAATCCAATTACAGCAGGATGTGCCACTTCCTAATATCGGCATGTACCGTTTATCAGTTATGCAAAATGAGGAAATTAAAAAGCAGGTTCAAGAGTTGGTGGAAAAAGGAGTTATTCGTCCTAGTACTTCACCTTGTGGTTCTCCAATTGTCTTGGTTCCAAAGAAAGATGGAACTTGGAGGATGTGCATCGACTATCGCGCCTTGAACAAGATAACGGTAAAGAACAGGTATCCTCTTCCCAGAATAGATGATTTACTTGATCAGTTAAAACATGCAGTTTATTTCACTAAGTTAGATTTGAGAAGTGGTTATCATCAAATAAGAATTGCAGAAGATGATATCTGGAAGACTGCATTTAAGACAAAACAGGGACTATTTGAATGGTTGGTTATGCCTTTTGGGCTTTGTAACGCACCAGCTACTTTTATGAGAGTCATGAATGATGTCTTTCGTCCTTTTATTGATGATTTTGTCATAGTCTATCTAGATGATATCCTTGTATTCAGTCAAACTTGGGAAGATCATGTAAGTCATGTAAAGAAAGTCTTTGATGTATTAAGAAAAGAAAAATTGTATGTAAAGATGTCTAAATGCGAATTTGCTAAGACATCCTTAGTGTACTTAGGCTATGTCGTAGGGAGTGGTCAATTGAAAGTAGACCCTGCGAAGGTCGAAGCTATTGTAAAATGGCCCAAGCCAAGTACAGTCACAGAGGTCAGAAGTTTCTTAGGTGCAGTTCAGTACTGGAGAAAGTTTATTGCAAACTTCTCTTTTATAGCATCACCATTGCATGCATTAACCAGTACAAAGACAAATTTTCAGTGGGGAGGTCCACAACAGAAGGCTTTCGACACTTTGAAGGGAAAGTTGAGCACCGCACCATTTTTGGCCTTACCAGATCTACATCAACCATTTGAGATCGAGACATATGCGAGTGGATTTGCCATGGGAGCAGTACTCATGCAAGGAGGTAAACCAGTTTGCTACCACTCTGAAACTTTTTCAGGAGCAGTAAGTAACTATCCCACATATGATAAAGAACTTTATGCTTTAGTTCAGAGTGTTAAAAAATGGAAACATTACATAATGGGGAAAGAAACTGTAATCCACACTGATCACCAACCACTACAATATTTGCACTCACAAACTAAACCGCAAACAAAGCAGGTAAGACCCTCGGTGGATGGGTTTTCTACAACGCTTCATTTGGTACTAGTGATAAGAAAAATTCACAACAAAAGGCGTGACATGCCTCTAGACCTCCTATGATGAATGCTTGATAACTCTATTTGTTCTATGGTTCATGAAAGCTTTTCAGGAACAATATGCTAATGATGAGAACTTTAAGGATTATCTATGCTGTTTAATGGAATGGTAAACATGTAGAAGAGAAAGATTATTATGTGCAAGATAAACTGCTATATCACTTGGGTAAATTATGTGTTCCAAAAGATGAACAAGCACAGGTGATTAGAGAAGCACATACCTCATTGATTGCAGGACACTTTGGGGTAAACAAAACATTGACTCAGCTGCAGAAGTATTGTTATTGGCCTCATATGCAAGAAACTGTAACTAAGTATATTAGAGGTTGTGTTATGTGTGCAACTAGTAAGCCTAGTAACAGGAAATTGGGTTTGTACACACCTCTACCTGTACCTTCTCGTCCATGGGAAAGTGTATCAATGGACTTTGTTGGGGGGTTACCTATGTCTAGGAAGGGACATGATTATTTGTATGTAGTAGTTGATCGGTTCAACAAGATGTGTATTTTGATGCCTTGTAAGAAACAGGTCACTGCTGAACTGACAGCTCATTTGTACTTTCAATTTGTATGGGTTCATTTTGGGTTACCTACTTCTATTGTATCGGATCGAGATTCTCGATTCTTGGGGGAATTTTGGTCAACTTTGTGGGGACTCAGACACTAAATCACAAGAGTACTGCCTTCCATCCAGACTCCATCGACGTATTTAGGTTGTAAAATGTGACAGCTTGTGCATCTACCGGTGTTGCTCTAAAGTAGCATCCTAAGTTGTGGGATGAGAGTCTTCATTATAAAAAGATGCCTACAACTATGACACTCTTCGCACAAGAGGTCTCCCTTTGAGACATGCTTTGGTTATGTGCCCAAGACACCGATGGATTTTGCTTTTGGGAAATATGATGTTGAAGATGGACGCCATGATGCAGAGAAGGCTTTGAAGTTCATCCAGAAAGTCCAAGCAATTCATCAGGCAGTGGAAGCACGGTTGGAACAGAGCCAAGCAAAATACAAGGTTCGCCATGACAAGCATTGCACTGATCATCATTTTCAAGTTGGAGACAGAGTTTGGTTACACATCAGTAAGGAAAGGATGCAAGGTGAAGGTAAAAGCGGCCAATAGGTATGGTCCTTTTGAGATTCCGAGAAGATTGCAAAGTGAGGGAAATTCACCCTCACTTACTTTCCAAGTAATCAAGCTTTTAGAGGTCCTAAAGCTCTCCAGTGGGGAGGCCTGATCCAGGGGACAATTTTTTAGTGAAAATTGAAGTGTTCCCAATACTCCAGATTTTAGCTTCATCAGAAAGAGAACGACGCCCTGATTCCAACGCAACTTGAACGGGTCGAAAAGGACTCCGTTTGTGCAAGTTACGGCCAGTCAAACTTCCAGTCAAACTGGCTTCAGGGGCGTCCAGAAGGTGACAAAAATAATCATCTCAGAAATTGATGGAATCGGCGTCATCACGAAGAGCTCATCGAGACGATTCTGACGGCGTTCGTTTCGTCGAAATCCGACATCGTATGTTCGAGATAGAAGCAGTCAAAACTCAGTCAACTTAGAGGGTATCGATGATGACGCCGAAGATGCCGACGCGGTCACCGGCATAAGCGACGGAATCAAATGACGCATTCCCCAACTCGACACGTGGCATTTGAGTCATCTGTACGGACCAATCATTGGTTGACATGTGTCCATCCGTACCGGTGACGTGGCATCCGTACTCGGACGTGGCAGTATAGGTGGCACCCAGTCAGCGACACGTCATCGGATGAGTCAGCAGTTTTGGCGAATCAGGACCCGACACGTGTCATCCTCGTCAGCGTACGAGAGGCTTCGTTAGTGTACCCATCACCTCTGTCAGTGAATGAAATGAAGACACGTGTCCGTCCGTCGGCATTGGGATTTTTTTTAATAGTTTGCTAAAAAGGGTTGAACGGGTTTGAACCCGTAACCACCGGCGAAACGGCCGTGTGGTCTACCGTTGCGCCCGCAGGGCCCCCTCAATAATTTATGGTAAGCGGTTGTTGTTATTGTTTAAAATCTGTGGTTTTACAAACGAAACGGAGGCCGGCGGGTTGGAACCGCCGACCTCCATCCAACCAAAAGGAATGTTGACCGTTGCACCACGCGTGCCTAATAAAGTTATAAATGAGGACGGTTTGTTTTGTTGTTATTCTATTGGCCGAGCCTTAACCAAAAGGCTTTTTAGGCCATAACAAACAAGATATGCCTTATCCACCCGAACCAGAAGATTACAAAGGACAAAATTGTCAGGGTACGGGTTGTTTTGGGAAGATATGCATTTATTTTGTTTGTTAAGCCATATTAGGCAAATTTCTTGTATAAAAGGAGGGGGGTAGGCTTTGATTTCACAAGTCCAGGTGGAGAATGAGAGAATGCTCGAGAGATGATTTGCATTGTTCCTGTATATCGAAGTAATGCTGTGCTTTTGATGTGCTTGAAGGGGATGATGCTGCCTCAATTGTAACTGATTTTTGGAGCTAATCGGATCGGTCCTCCATTGGAGAGGGACCCGGAGACGTAGTCCTTAGGGACGAACTCCGTTATCAATTGGTTTCGTCTCTCTATTCTTCTCTCTTTTCTTTCTCAGTTTATCTTGGCATTTATTTAATTATTTTATGTTCATTATTTCATTTGAGCATTTAATTTGTAATCATTTAAATTAAATGTTGTAATAATCGATCTTTTACGTTAAGCATTCTGTAAGCAATAAGTCCTAGATCCTAAATAGATCAGTTGTAGGGTTCATTTCCCAAAGAAGAAAGACTCACTTCCAAAAGGCTCACTACCAAAATAGAAAGTAAGATAGAGAAGAAATGTTACATAGAGAAAAGCATATCAATGCAATAGGGAATCCACCACAATGAAATCAACACCTTTGCAATTTGATTGAAGAATTGTAGCCACTTTCTACTTAGTGCATCCAGTAAACTAACACATGAAATATCACACTATACTTCTCAATTTCACACTCTACAACTCTGCACTACACATCATTCATATCTCTCACATCTATCTTGACATCTTTCAACAACTCAACTCATACTTATATTGTCTTCAACCTTGAAACCTTCTCCAAGGTTGACTATGCACTTCAAATGTGCAAATTCAAATTAGGTCAGCACCAAAAAAATTCTATGGCAGATAGAAGTGAAAGTGGACCACATCAAAACTTAATTGGGACCCAAAACACTAACAACTCACTACAACATGCTTCTTCAAACAATAATTATCCATCACATGAAGTGTAAACACCAGGTTGACTATTACCCATGCAAACAGTGCCATTAATCTTTTAAATACATGCTTCCTCAATCCCAAGGACAACTTGAAAACCACACACAACACTTGAACATGATCTAGAATATGTTGCAAGGTGTGTTCCCTTGGTCTCCTTGTGTTGCGCAGTGTAGCACTTAGGTTCGTGACATGGCTTAACTACCTCCCATGGATTCATTAGCTCTGGTGGTTGTATCAGACATTAACAAATCAATCATTTGGTGCAACGAAAATCATTTGTGCAATAATTGGTATCAAATCTTGGGTCATGGGTTCGAACCCCTCACTTGCACTAGGGTGGATTGTTGCAAGGTATGCAACCTTGGTCTCCTTGTGTTGTGCAGCGTAATGCTTGGGTCCTAACATGGCTAAACCACCTCTCGTGGATTCACTAACTTTGGTGATTGTATTGGGAATTACCAGGTCAGTATTTTGGTGCAACAATAACTATTTATACAACAAAATATTCCACAAACATCTTGAAATCCATTAAATTCCTTCACAACAACTTTCACCTGAAGAATGTACACGCCCAATACACTCAAACAACTCTACCATACACGGTTATTTGAAAAAGTGACTTTAAAAGCATAAAACCTCAAACCATCTTGACTGAGGTAAACTACCAACACCATCAACACACCTTTAGAATCGTAAGACCTAAAACATAACTACGGAGAAACATGGAGAAAAAACATTTCTCCCAAACACCTCTGCAATGCACAATCACACACTGGTGAACACAAATTATTTTGTACAATGATCTAGCATACCAACTCTTGAATATAACACCTCTAAACACCCCTTACCAACATATCTAAATGGTATATGCAAATATCCAACCTAGAAGAAATGCGGAGCAAAACCAAAACACAACTCTGTCACCTAGAACACCATTGCAATACACCGTTTCCTATTTTTATCAAATTTTCTCAAAAGCACTTGGAAACCAAGCACCAGAGACACATCCTTATCATCTTCACCACTTCCTTAACCATAGACAAAAGCTTATCAAAGAAACACTAGAGGTTGACACCAGTAGCTTTACTAATGAAAACATAATACAATTATTTAAAGCATCAACTTCTCATACTTTTGTAATAATCTCAATAGACATTAATGACAACATAGACTTGTTGACATCAATGATAACACCAAATTATCATACTTACAAAAATCTCCTCCTTTTTCATTTATGGTAACACATGATGTGAAAAACCATCAAAGACACAATAGCTTTGAATACCAACATACTATAATTCATTGCATTACTTCTCTGCCTGAACAACTTATCTTTTACACATTATTTTCTCCCCCTTTGTATCTTGTCTATGACTCTCTCTCTTGATACTTATTCATTTTCACATGTTTCTTTCTCCCTCTTTAACATCAATTGAAAAGGACATAATGTTTGTATTGTTTATTTTCTTCCTTTGATATCAAACAACCTGCTTACTACTATTTTGTAACACCTTTCCTTTATTGCTTTGAATACTCCCCCTTAGGAGCACACACTAACTTGCACCATATTAGCAACCACTACATAATGACAAAACACACTCTTTTAACTGCAACAATCAATAATTCCACTACCTACTCCCCTTGAGAGGTAGCCACCAACATCAATCTAGAACAAAGAATGAAGCTTGAGATCCACTAGACTAATGCATCTCCTTATGTATCTAGTTCAAAGAAGGAGGGGAAATAACCTCTAACTTCTCTCAGAGATACTCAAAAGTATGCTTAGGAAGAGCCTTAGTGAATATATTAGCAATCTAATGCTTTGTAGGCACATATTCAAGCTTAATTTCATTCTCCACAACCTCCTCTCTAAAAATGTGATATTTTATTAAAATATGTTTTTTCCTTGAATGCATCATTGGATTATTTAAAATGTTTATTGAACTTTTATTGTCACAAAAGATAGAAACGGGCTCATCATACACTACTTTTATATCCTTCAATGTATGCCTCATCCACAACACTTGTGTGTAGAAAGATGCTGCTGCAATTTACTTAGCTTCTGCAATAGACAAATAAATTGAATCCTATTTCCTACTTAGCCTTGCTACCAATATACATCCAGGAAAGAATGCACCACCACTTGTACTTTTTCTATCATCAACACAATCAACCCAATATGCATCTTTGTAAGCCAATCCTATTTCTTACTTAGCTTTAATACCAATCTACATCCAAGAAAGAATGCATCACCACTTGTACTTTTTTTTCATCAACACAACCAACCCAATATGTATCTGTGGTGTCAAAGTGAAATTAGTATCCTTTGGATACCACAAGCCATGATTCAGAGTGCCCTTTAAGTATTTGAATATCTTCCTTACTACTGCAACATGTGACTCTCTAGGATCTTCTTGAAATTTATCCACAAGATGAATTGCATGCATGATATCTAGTCTAGTAACAGTTAGATATAGTAGTCCACCAATCATTGATCTATACTTGCTTTAATCAACCTTAAGGGATTCATCATTCTTGATCAATTTAAAACAGTAACCATAGGAGTACATACCATTTTGGTGTCTTCCATCCCAAACTTCTTCAACATCTATTTGAGATACTTTGATTGTGAAATGAATATGCCTTTAGTTGTTTGATTGATTTTTATCCTAAGGAAGAAATTCATCTCCCAAAAACATAGACATCTCAAATTATTTCTATATCTCTTTTGTAAACTTCTTGCATATAGCTTTATTTCCTCCAAAAATTATGCCATCAACATACACAACTAAAATCAAGATTTGACATTTTCCAACCTTAAAGTAAAGTTTACTATCTGTGGTACCTTTATTGAATCCTCATTGTATCAAATACTTATCCAACCTTGCATACCAAGCTCTAGGGGCTCGCTTCAATCTATATAAGTAAATTTTCCTTTTTCAATTTGTAGACCATAATAGGTTTATCTAATAACTAGAATCCTTCTGGTTGTTCCATGTATGCTTCTTCCGATTCTCCATTCAAGAAAGAAGACTTCACATCCATTTGATAAACTTTGAAATCCTTGTGTGCTACAAAAGACAAAAACATACTAATAGCTTCCATTCTTGCCATAAAAGCAAATTTCTCCTCAAAATCTATTCCTTCAACTTGTGAATAGCCCTTACATACAAGCCTTGATTTGTTCCCAACCACTTCTCCATTCTCATTCAGTTTATTTTTGAACACCCACTTAGATCCAATTATATTTTTGTTTACAGGTCTTAGGACAATTTCTCAAGTCTTATTCTTCTCAATCTACTGTAGTTCTTCTTCCATAGCTTTCATCCAATGTTCATCTTTGTGTGCCTTAATTACTGTTTTAGGTTCAACTTTAGAAAGTAAACAAAATTTACCTCTTCTTTAGTAGCTTTCTTTCTTGTCAATACACCTTTTCTTTTGTCTCCAATGATCTATTCTTCAAAATGATTTTCCTGCACATACTTAGGAGTTCTTGGGGTCTTTTCTAGAGCTTCATCTTCTTCTTCAAACTATACTTCCTTTTCCTTAGCCTTTTCTTTTTCTCTGTAATCAGATTCATCTAATTCATATCCATCTATCACTATTGAGTTCTGAAATTCTTCATCAACTTTGACACTTGCACTCTCAACAATCTTTCTAAATCTCTTATTGTAGCACTAGTAGGCTTTTCTTTTAGAAGAATATTGATAGGGATAGGGTTGGATGGAAACTCTCACCGTTCCATGCTCCGAGTCCTTGCCTTGAGAACTCCTAAGGGATCTTTTGCACCTTGACCTATAAGCCCTATTCCTGATAACATAACTCCTGGTCTTACTGGCCAACCCTGCTATCTTTACAATGCCTTACCAAGCAATTCTTGGTGCTTTTCCTCACATTCTCCACCTAGCCCTTAATACACTTTAAAGACTAGCTAACCTCCGGTGCTTCCTAACCTTGTTGCAGGGGTGTGTATTAACTTACATGACTTCAAAATCATCTGTTAGAGGTCCTTGGTTGTCCTTCAAACCTCAATTCTCCATCGCTAGCATATAACCCTATTCTAGGGTTCGGGAAGGCTACTAGCCTTGAGCCCCCATTAGCCCTCTCAACTCAAAGGAATAGTTCATACCTCCTCCACTTCAAAATTTTGTGCCAAACTCTTTTCAGACACCTTGGCTCATTTTCCAAGTTCTTGAAGATTTTTAGGGTTTGGGACCCTCTCTGTCTGTACACAGGCAGAACATAGTTTTCCCACATCTAGGGTTTCCTAGACCATTTTCTTGGTCTATTTGCTTCTCCCAGCCTTCCAATGAGTAGATAAGGACTCTGCCTTCTTGCCAAACCTTGGTAAAGGCCCCTGCAACCACTACACACCTTGCATTTCATGAACATTCATCACCCCTGCGTTAGGACTATGCATCACACAGTATTTCCCTAACCGGGCATAGTCTGCTCGCCTAGGAATAGACCTTGAGCATGCTTCCAGAACTTCCAAAGACTCCTACTACTAACATATATACAGTCATGGAGTTTATCCTTGTTTCCAACAAGCCCATACTTCATGGTACGGTGAGGAAACAATCTAAAACTCCATTTATTTCAATTTTACCAGTCAAAACAACAACAAAAGAAAACATAGAATTTACAAAGATAATGGAAAGCGATTTGCAAAACAACTACTATGCCAAAAATGATTCAAATGAATAATTTACATGCTATTCTAAGCAACAAAATTCCTCCTTCAATTCATTGTTAGCTGTTACAGAACCAAGAATAGAAAAAACCAAAAAATGCATGCTGAATTACTGTTTCCTCCTTATTCTCATGAAACTCCAAACGTTCCAAATCTTCCAACCTTCATCCAAGGTCGAGAGTTACCTTTTACAATGCATTGGAAATGGTTAGGTTTCCTTCTCCAAGCCTAAGAGCGGCCAAAAACATGTTGTTTTAAAACATAGTGTGTTTTGCAACTTTTGTCTAAAGCTTAGGAATCAACCACAAAAGGACTCCAAACTTATTCAACTTCTATTCTAAGAAGAAAAAAGGTCCTCAACCCCCAATAAGGTGATCCACAAGATCATACCAAAATAACAAAAAGGATTTTAAAACAAAAACTTCAAAAATAAGCTTGTACTTTGGCACTTTGGCAGGTGCTCTTGCACCATTCTCCCCCTCTCAGCACAAACACTAAGAACTAGAAAGAGGGATCATTGCCAGGTCAATGCCAAGTTTCTTAAATTTATCTTCTTGTACCCATGTGGTCTCTGAGTCAGGCTTTCTCTTCCACTTGATAAGGTGCTCCATGTATACCTTATTCCTTGTAGACTTTTGCACTCTGGACTCTGAGATATGCTCTGCCTGAGGCTACTCTTGATTAGGTAGGGGTACATTACTAATGTATTTGAAGATTTCATGACTGTTCTGAACCTCATCACTGACTGTTCCCTTATACTTGATCAAATCAGCAACGTTGAACACTAGAGAGATGCCCAAATCTGATGGTAATTCCACCTTATAGGAATTCTTGCCATATTTGGCCAACACCTTGCATGGAACCACTCTCTTCATTTGCAACTTGGTGGACATCCCCTTCTGCAATCTGGATTTGTTGAGGTGAACCATAACATAGTCCCCAACTGCAAATTGCACATCTCTTTTTGACAAATCAGCTTTTTCCTTCAACTTTTGGGTTGCTGCTGTAATTGTTTGTTTGACCTGCTCATGAATCTCTTTCATTGTCTGAGTGAATTCTTCTGCATGTCCACTCCTATTCTCCTGAGATCCAAGGTATCTAAGCTCACAAATTCCCCTTGGGTGCATCCCATACACAACCTCAAAAGGACTTTTTCCTGTAGTTCTATTTACACTGTCATTATAGGCATACTCAGCTTGGGAAATCACCATATCCCATGTTTGTCCATACTCCTCAGTTAAACATCTTAAAAGATTACCTAACACCCTGTTAACCACCTCTATTTGACCATCGGTTTGAGGATGGTATGCTGATCCAAATGACAGATTGGTACCCAATCTGCTCCATAAAGTCTTCCAAAAATGGCTCATGAATTTCACATCCCTGTCTGATACAATGCTCAATGGCAATCCATGGATTCTTACAACTTCCCTGAAAAAGAGATGGGCTATGTAACTTGCATCATGTGTAGTCTTGCAAGGGATAAAGTGACTCATCTTGCTAAATCTGTCCACAACTACATAAACACTGTCAAAACCAGTTTTGGTCTTAGGAAGGCCTACCACAAAATCCATGCTCACACACTCCCATGGTCTGTTAGGAATGGGTAAAGGTTGATACAAACCAGCATTGCTAGCTCCCCCTTTGGCTTTCATGCAAACAACACACTGCTCCACATATTTCCTAACATCTCTTGCCAACTTAGACCAGTAATAGAACCTTTGTACTAGTCTAAAGTTTTATTTATTCCAAAATGTCCACTAAGACTGCCATTATGTTTCTCTTGGATCAGATTTTCCCTCATTGATCCTTTTGGGACACATAACAAATTACCCTTAAATAACAGTCCATTTTGCAAAGTATACTCAGCATACTGACTATGAAAATGATTCTCAAAATCAGAGCATACCTTGTAGGCTTCTGAGAAATCTTCATCCTCACCATAGAGGTCTTTGAAACTCTCTAATCGAATGCTTTTTGGCTGTATCTCTTGGACTATCAACAACCTTCTGCTTAATGCATCTGCCACCTTGTTCATTTGTCCCTTCTTATGTTTGATGGTAAAAGTGAAAGCTTGGATGTATTCCATCCATTTCAAATTCCTATTACTCAACTTCTCTTGGGTGTTAATGTAACTGAGTGCCTGGTTATCAGTGAAGACCACAAACTCTTTGGGAAATAAATAATGCCTCCACTTCCTAAGGGACTGTACTAAAGCATATAACTCAAGATCATAGGTAGAGTAATTTTGCTTGGCCTCATTGAGCTTTTCACTAAAGAATGCCACAGGCCTACCTTCTTGACTAAGGACTCCTCCTACTGCTACTCCACTTGCATCACACTCAACTGTGAACAACTTATCAAAACTAGGTAATAATAGAATAAGCTGAGTTGCCACTTCTTGTTTCAGCTTATCAAACCCTTTATCAGCTTCTTGTGTCCATTTAAACTTTGTTTTTAGACCACCCTTAATAGTATCTAGGACTGGTGCACATATACCACTAAAATTCCTGATGAACTTCCTATAAAACTGAGCTAAACCATGAAATCTCCTTACCTCTATTGCTGTGGTTGGTGTGGGCCAGTTTAGGATGGCTTCCACCTTGCTTGGATTCATCTTCAACGTTCCTTGGGATACTATAAAGCCTAGATACACAAGTTCTTGTTTAAAGAACTCACACTTCTCAAGGTTAATTGCTAACTGTTCTTCTTGCAGCCTTTTGAGAACCATCTCCACATGCTTCAAATGTTCTTTTGTTGTCTTACTGAAAATCAGTATGTCATCCAAATATACTACCACAAAAATCCCTGTGAAATCCTTAAGAACCTCATTCATTAGTCTCATGAACGTGCTAGGGGAATTTGAGAGGCCAAATGTCATGACCTTCCACTCATATAAGCCATCATTTGTCTTAAAAGTTGTCTTCCATTCATCACCCTCCTTGATTCTAATTTGATGATACCCACTCTTAAGCTCCAACTTGGTGAATAATTTTGCACCTCCAAGACAATCCATCAAGTCTTCAATCCTAGGAATAGGAAACCTATATCTAATTGTGATTCTATTAATTTCTCTAGAATCAGTGCATAATCTCCACTTACCATCTTTTTTTGTTGCCAAAACCATTGGGACTGCACATGGACTAATACTCTTTTGAATCAGCCCTTGACCCAACAATTCTTCCACTTGCCTTGCCACCTCTAGGTTCTACTCAGGAGTAAGTTTGTATGCTGCTTTGTTGGGCAATGAGGCTCTAGGTATGAAGTCAATTTGATGACTTATTGCTCTCTTTGGTGGTAGAGTTGCAGGTGTTCCATCACTCACTATGCTCTTGTACTTAACAAGCAATTTTTGGACTGCTTCTGGTAAGACTGTCCTTTCAGCCTTTTCTTCCTCTTTGGACTGCATTAGAACCACATAACCTTCACCTCCTTGATGTAGATTGCTGATAAACTCTTTACGACTGCTCAACATAATGTTTGGTACCTTGGACTGTCCTTCATCATCCTCAGTCAATGACTGCAACTTGAAGGTTCTTCCATCCTTCTTGAATTCAATGGTGTTCTCCTTTCCATGATATATAGCACCTCTGTCATATTGCCATGGCCTACCAAGTAGAAGATGGCATGCATCCATGGGTAGTACATCACAAACCAACTTGTCTTTATAGCCTCCAATTGAAAATTCCACAGTTACCTGCTCATTCACTAGAACACTCTGCCCTTTGTTCAACCATGTGACTTTATAAGGGTTAGTGTGGGGTTTGGTTTCCAATTTCTACTTCTTTACTGCCTCCTCAGAGATGATATTATTTGTAGAACTAGAATCTACAATGACCTTACATACCTTTCCCAATATCTTGCACCTTGCTCTAAACAAAGCTCTCCTTTGCTTGGGTTCTTCTTTGACCGGTTGTTTGATCAACACTCTATTAAACATCAGATTTTCTCCTACTTCTGATTCTATATGACTGATGTCAGGTGATTTTACACTCATGGTGTCTTCTTGTGCATAGGCCACTCTTTTCTCATTGCTAGAAGAGGATGCTTTCTCCGGGCACCTATAAGTAGGGTGACCTAGCTGATTGTAGTGATAACATTTCATGGTGGCAAAGTAAGAGTTACTTTTGCCTGCTCCTCTTCCTCTATTTGAACCTCCTTGAGGTCCTCTTCCTCTATTAAATCCTCCTCTTGAAGATGTTTCACCTCCATGTTCAATGAGCTTAGATTCTCCTTGGTTTCTTTGGTCACTACCTCTACCTTGGTAACCTCCACACTGTCCTCTTTGATCTCTTTGATCCCTGCCTTTGCCTCTACCTCTAGAAGACTGATCTTGCCTCCTCTTGTTCCTTTCCTCTATCTTGATAGCCAACTGATAACACTGGTGTACGGTCTTGTGACTTAGTAAGGCCATTTCCTCTTGGATATTCCACTTCAAACCATTGAGATACCTAGCCACTTAGAGGCTCTCATCCTCTGTCACATTAGACCTCATACAAAGCTTTTGAAACTCCTCAGTGTAAGTGCTTACATCTTGGTCTTTCTGCCTTAGGCTTTGCCTCTTCTTGTGCAATTGGATCTCATAATCATCTGGCATGTAGGCTTCTTTCACTTTAGCAACCATTCCTTTCCAAGTTGCTATGGGCTACTTGCCTTCTTTCTCCCTTTCAGTCTAGATGAACTTCCACCATGTCAAGGTTGATCCTCTCAATCTTGACTTAGCAACCTTCACCTTCTGAGCTTCAGTGACTCCATCACACTCAAAGTGATTCTCCATGCCTTCTATCCAATCCATTACCAAATCAGGTTCCGTCTTTCCACTGAACAGTGGGATGCCTTCAAGTGATTTTCCACTCAAGGCTTTCAATGCCTTCAAGAAAGGCTCCTCCTTCAAAATAGGATTAGGTATAGGGGTCTTATCCTCCTCTGCTATCTCTTCTTCTTTTGGAATTCTTCCCTCTAACTGTGCACTCCTTACTGCTGTCTCAAGTTGTGCTATTCTTTCCCTCAACTGCTTGTTGTCTTCTTCCTGCTCTTCAACCATCTTTTCCAGTTCTGCATTGGTCACCATGGTGGAAGAATCACTTGACTCTATGTCTAACATGCAAGATTTCTTTCCCAAATCTTTCACCTGGCTCTGATACCAATCTGATAGGGACAGGGTTGGATGGAAACTCTCACCGTTCCAGGCTCTGAGTCCTTGCCTTGAGAACTCCTAAGGGATCTTTTACACCCTGACCTATAAGCCCTATTCCTGATAACAGAACTCCTGGTCTTACTGGCCAACCCTGCTATCTTTACAATGCCTTACCAAGCAATTCTTGGTGCTTTTCCTCACATTCTCCACCTAGCCCTTAATACACTTTAAAGACTAGCTAACCTCCAGTGCTTCCTAACCTTGTTGTAGGGGTGTGTATTAACTTACATGACTTCAAAATCATCTGTCAGAGGTCCTTGGTTGTCCTTCAAACCTCAATTCTCCATCGCTAGCATATAACCCTATTCTAGGGTTTGGGAAGGCTACTAGCCTTGAGCCCCCATTAGCCCTCTCAACTCAAAGGAATAGTTCATACCTCCTCCATTTCAAAAGTTTGTGCCAAACTCTTTTCAGACACCCTGGCTCATTTTCCAAGTTCTTAAAGATTTTTAGGGTTTAGGACCCTCTCTGTCCGTACAGAGGCAGAACACAGTTTTCCCACATCTAGGGTTTCCTAGACCATTTTCTTGGTCTGTTTGCTTCTCCCAACCTTCCAATGAGCAGATAAGGACTTTTCCTTCTTGCCAAACCTTGGTAAAGGCCCCTGCAACCACCACACACCCTGCATTTAATGAACATTCATCACCCCTGCATTAGGACTGTGCATCACACTGTCTTTCCCTAACCGGGCATAGTCTGCTCGCCTAGGAATAGACCTTGAGCATGCTTCCAGAACTTCCAAAGACTCCTACTTCTAACATATATATAGTCATGGAGTTTATCCTTGTTTCCAATGAGCCCATACTTCGTGGTACGGTGAGGAAACAATCTAAAACTCCATTTATTTCAATTTTACCAATCAAAACAGCAACAAAAGAAAACACAAAATTTACAAAGATAATGGAAAGTGATTTGCAAAACAACTACTGTGCCAAAAATGCTTCAAATGACTACTTTACATGCTATTCTAAGCAACAAAATGCCTCCTTCAATTCATTGTTAGCTGTTACAGAACCAAGAACAGAAAAAACTAGAAAATGCACGCTGAATTACTGTTTCCTCCTTATTCTCATGAAACTCCAAACATTCCAAATCTTCCAACCTTCATCCAAGGTCGATATTTACCTTTTACAATGCATTGGAAATGGTTAGGTTTCCTTCTCCAAGCCTAAGAGCAGCCAAAAACATGTTGTTGTAAAACAGAGTGTGTTTTGCAACTTTTGTCTAAAGCTTAGGAATCAACCACAAAAGGACTCCAAACTTATTCAACTTCTATTCTAAGAAGCAAAAAGGTCCTCAACCCCCAATAAGGTGATCCACAAGACCATACCAAAACAACAAAAAGGATTTTAAAACAAAAACTTAAAAAATAATCTTGTACTTTGGCACTTTGGCAGGTGCTCCTGCACCAAATATCCAAGGAAGATTCCTTCATCAGACCTTGCATCAAACTTTCCCAAATTTTATTCATCTCTTTTGTTATAAAATTTTCTTCCAAAAAATTTGAAGTATTTGACAGTAGGTAACCTTCCATACCACAACTCATAGGGAGTCTTTGTGCTATTTTCTTTTTCTTGAAATCTGTTAAGTATGTAAACAAAAATATGAATTTCTTCTCTCCAATAGACTTCTGGTAGGTTGGCTTCTTTCATCATAGTCCTTGCAGCTTCTTGAATAGTTTTATTTTTCTTTTCAACCATTCCATTTTGTTAAGGATTCCTAGGAGCATACAAGTGCCTCTTTATTCCATGATTCTTAAAAAACCATGTTAAACTCATTGGAGGTGAATTCTGCACCTCTGTTAGACCTCAAAAACTTGATCTTCATATCCATTTCATTCTCAACCATAAATTTAAATACTTTTAATCTATATAGGACTTCGTATTTTTCTTTAAGAAAAGTAACCCATGTCATCCTTGAATAATCATCAATTAAAAGCATGAAATATTTGTCACCTTGAAGAATTCTTGTTATTGTAGGACCACAAATATCTATATGCACCAATTCCAGTAATTTTGCAAAAGATTATTCTTTTCCTTTGAACCTTTTTTTTTTTCTTTCTAATCCAACAATCCTTGCAGATATCATTGATAGACTTTGTAATATTTGGTAGATCTCTCACTTCTTAAACTAAACCGATTCTTACAAAATTATCAACATCCTCTTATGCCATACCCAAATTTCATTAATTTGATTTGTAAAACAATGACCATCAACACCTTTGAGTTGATAAATATTTCTATATGCCCTTCTAGTAGCAATCATAGTTTTGGACCCTTTTCTGATCTCACATCCATCATCTTGAAACATAAGATTGTATAATTTGCTACACATTTGTCCAACATTCAAGAGGTTATGCCTTAAACCTTTAACATAGTAAACATCTTCAATATTATACTTTCCATCAAAATTGATTGAACCTATTCCACATATCTTAGCACCTGAATCATCACCAAATATAATAAGTCCTCCATCATACTTTTCAAGTTTAACAAACTTACTCTTCTCTTCGGTCATATGATTAGAGCAACCAATTTCAATGATCTAATAGTTCTTATCCTGTCTAGCATGAAAATGAGATACCAAAGTACCTTTAGTCTTATACTTTCTCTCCGGAGGGCATTCCTTCACACATCTTTCATAGTTAGCAGAAATAGATTCATCTTTTAGGGTCTGTGCAGGATCATGATGGGCCAAAAAGTGGCAATACTATGGGTATTTGTAGGTTATGTGGCTGATGACTTTTTTTTTACCTAAAATTGATGAAACAAAAAGGGTTTTTAGAGGAGATTCTCAGCTTTCCACTAATATAAATTATTCTTTAATTTGAATTTAATAAATAATTATTATTCATTTTCTATTAGAATTATGACTAAAGTCCTGATCGATAGGCTGATTGAAAAACATCTATAACTTTAAAACGGTATCACATTTTTTCAATCCAAAACATGCGTCACATTCTATGCTTCACATACTATAGGATTAAAAAAATAAAAAATAAATTTCATGAAGTTTTGATCAAGTTAAGGTGGCTCCACATCGAGTTTTATATTTTTTAAGTTTTGTAATAAAAATTCATAATTAATTATTTACTTGGAAAAAAAATTACAAAAAATATGCATCACATCCATACGAGTCCTCTACTTATATATAAAATATTATAAAAAAATATTATCATTTTAGTATGGTTAGGGTGGTAGACAGACACCTACTTCTTATTTTTTCCCTAAAATTTAAGTACTATTGCATTGGAATTTCAAATTTTCACCAAATAGATTTTATTTATTTTTAAATAAACCTAGTAGTTTAGGAACTACATTTAATTTTCTACAAATTATATTCTTACATATTTTTGAAATAATATAGATAACTTATTCAAATTTTTATGTCAAGTTGCCTAACACTGAATTTTCTAAATTTTTTGCCACTTAAGGGCCTATTTTTTCCATGATGATCCTGCACATACCCTTTAAAGCCATGAATATGCAATCATCTTCATCATCTCTATAATCAGATTCATTATTAGAAATACTTGCATCTTCTCTAACATAATAGCTTTTCCTAATCATCTTACCTTTGTTCTCCTTGTT
This sequence comes from Sequoia sempervirens, assembly GCA_007258455.2. Classification (NCBI taxonomy): domain Eukaryota; kingdom Viridiplantae; phylum Streptophyta; class Pinopsida; order Cupressales; family Cupressaceae; genus Sequoia; species Sequoia sempervirens. Next base: position 27,450,421 of record VDFB02353493.1, on the reverse strand, counting down.
TTTTTAATTCACAACTCTATTTTGACATCTTGAAGCATAGTGACCTATCTTTCCACAATTGAAACATTTGAAAGGTAATTTTCCTTTGTATTTACTAGTACATCTTCTTATCCTTCTTACAAATTTAGCCTCCACATCATCAAGATATTTCTGATCTAGTTCTTCAATCTTCTCTGTTTTTGTAGCCTTAAAGGAAGTCTCAACTTTTTCACCTTTATTAGTACCAAATTATCTCATTTCAAATGCAGTTAATGAGCCATACATTTGATCTCTAGAATAATGATCTATATTTTGAGATTCCTCAATAGCAACATTTTTATGATTGTAAGCTAGTGGGATGAAGACAAGAATCATCAAATACCCATCACATTCAAAAATAAACAACAAAGAGTTCATCTAATACAACTAGAAAACATGAAATAAAACACAATATATTTTATTGTATGTATGTCTCCTAGGCCCAATAAATCCCAACCATCTAGATGAAAAAGTGAAATGAAATATAAATAAGTTATAATATTTTGGTGTTCCTAGTTTCAATAAATTCCATCTATAGTTTAGCATGGAAGATCTATCTAAATCCTAGAGAAAATATCAAAAATTTCCCTAAAGAAAACATCTAGCCATTATAAAGAGAAATAAAATACCCTTATAGGAAAAAGGAAACTCTAGCATTTGAAAGATCTAATGGGTAAGATCCATTTTGCCATCACGAATGAAATGTTCAAAAAGGTATAAATCATAGCAAGAAACTTTGGTAAAGTGATGTATAGAGTATGTAATAATCATGCAAAAGCTACATGCATTCATGTTCTTGGAATAGTGTTAAATATATTCTCATTAATGGTGGAATGAGCTTCCTCCTCTTTTTGGCATGAGTAGTGCAAAATCTATGTTTAGGGATATGGAAATATCCTTTTATAGGCACAATAAGCATTATTTTGGTATTTATAAGGGTCAAATCAAGTAATAATATATTTTAGCTCTCTAGGAAACAACAATCACACCTGCCATATTAAGTGTGTCATTCACAATACTAATATTTTCTCTTAAATAATGGAAAACTTAAATTAAATTCATTAAATATAGTTTAAAATAAATAAATTAGAATTATATATTAATTAAAACCATAAATGTGGAATTTGGAAGATTTTCAAATTTTTTGGGTGATTTGGAGCATTTAAAAACTTTTGGTTGCAATTTTAGAAGTTAGAGGAAATGGGTAACCTTTGATGTCTTATCAAAGAGTTGGTGAGGTAGGAAAAAATGATGACCTTCAATAAGGTGTCGAGGGCTATGAAAAATTAATGACCTCTAAAAAGGTGTCAAGGGTGATGGAAGAATGATGGCCTTTGATAAGGTGTTAAGGGTCATGGAAGAATGTTGTCCTTTGACATACTATTGAGGTTCATGTAAGGCTGATGACCTTTGGAAAGATGTCAGAGACCTCATGGAAGAATAATGACCTATAGAAGGGGTAATAAATGATTTCCATGTTCCTTCATCAATACCTTTCCAACAACCTATTCTCCCTACTGCACTTCATTTTCCTCAACATAATGGTAAGGATCATGATCTTGTGGAGAAACTTTGTGCTATTCCTGTAGACACGAAAAATGTACCAACACACTTGATCCTGATTACTAACACCGTTTCATCCTAAATCATCTTCTTAGCTAAATCATCACTCTTCGTCCCTTAATTAAATAAATCATTATTTATTTGATTAAGTCATTCTCTCTTGTTAATTAAATAAATCAAAGTTATTTAATTAACCCTCTGGTCTCTATTAAATTAAATAATTCATTTTATTTGATTAAATCTCTAAAGTCATATTATTAAATTAAATAAATTAAACCTTGTTTGATTTAATCTAACATCATCAACCCTCTTTAATTAAATAAATCAAATCCTTATTTAATTAAATCTAAATCATTTTCCTCTCAGATTTGATTTAATTCAACCTAAAAATCTATATCAAATAGTCACATCATCTAAATCACTCATTAAATTACTTAAACCCTGGTTAATTTAATCCTAATCATCCAATTTCTCTAGATTTTGCCACTTGCACATGAAAATACATTTAATGGATTTATTAAATCCCCATTTTCTTTCAACTTGGCATCTTTAGGGGAATATTCCTCCAAGTGGATTTGTCCTTCCAACAAGACATTCATTCCCTCTTACATGTCCTTGTGCATTGAGCCAAGTGGCATTTAATTCATTCTTTTTCCCTCTTGCATGTCATTTCATGATTTTCAAATTCCACCTAATTTCATTTATTGTGCACATTCACCAAAATGTGCTCAAGCTTCTTCCATTCATATTTTGAAAAGTGGCACTTTCCCATTGGATGTTGAATGATCCCACATTGCTCCATTTTGTTCATTTCTCCATCTTGTCTTTCTATAAATAAGAGGCTTCTCTCCTCATTTTGATCATCCACAATTTGAGCAAACTTATTATACTCAATTTCATCTTCAAGTATCACTATTTTCATCAATTTTATCAAGTTTGTAGCTAGGTTATGCAGTTTTTTCATCATGGAGCTCAATTGAATCTTCAACAAAGTGGATCACTCATCAACATTGCATCATAGGAGTTGGGAAAGGGCCAATTTCCACCTCAAATTGGCACCAATTCCCCCATGGGATCAAGAGTTTGCTTTGCATTGAATAGGATTTGATAACTTTTGTTTATGTTTGCTTATGTTCTTTATCTCATTTCTTGTTCTTTGCAATTTAAATGGATTTCATGGGGAATCTTGATTCTCAATTGCATTTGATCTAACATTGTGTTTATTTCTTGTGTTTGTGTAGGTCTAGGATTGGGGTTCTACATTTGGCGCTGGAAGGAGGGAAAATCTCAAGTTCTAATCACTTTTTTTAACAAAATTCTATGTTTTTCTCTATTTTTTGGTGTCTACATGGAACTGCACCACTATCAGTCCAACGGTGCCATACAACACCGCTATTAGGCCAACGATGCCATATAGCGATGTTGCAAACTGCAAACTCTGCTGCTACCAGCTTCTCGCCTAGAAATTCAAAATTTCAAACTATGATGCTGGTCCAATTTCTGAGCGCTAGAATTTTCAAACTTCAAACTGCACCATTAAGCAAAACTACGCCACCATCACGCTCTTTGGTCTACTGTAGAGTGCCACTTGCAGACCTAGTGGTGCTATACAACGCCACTCAATTCTTCAAACAATGCCGCATATGTGGGTTGCGCCACTGGAGTGAAGTAAAAAGTGAAATTTTAGTTTTTTTTAACATGTGTTTTTTTGATTTTGATCATCTAGAATATTAATTGCTTTCCTGGCCTCTATTTTGCAGTTCTAACTTGTTTTTTGTAGGTTGTCTTAATCAAAGGTGAAGAAGGGAAACCAAGTTGAAGTTTCATAATGACATCATCTCATTACATCAAGTGTTTTTGAACGCTTTAGTATTTTCTTAACACTTTTGGAGAACTCATAATCTCTCTTAAGGATTTTCCATCTTTCATGCTCTTAGGATACACTAAATTTCTTTTGGTCTCTAAAAAGAACACTACAAAAGCTTTCATTTTTACAACAAAGGGTTTAAAAAGAAATTTAGGCAAATCCACTAGATTTTGTTTAAAGGTTAACAATTGAACAATCAAAATTTCACACTTCATTTGGTGCTTAAAAGGAAGTCACTCTTGCTTTGAAAGGATAAAATGAACATGGGCTTCTTTGTCTTGTAATCATTTACCCAAAATAATACCATAAAAAAAATGTATGCGCTTCTCTCACACCTCACAATGATCTTGAGAATCAAAAGGCTTTTTGGTGGTCTTAAGTTGTGTAAGTGATTTCCTCCACATTTCATTTGGGATTAAAAATTGAACAAGTCTTGCGAGTGTGAGTGGAACATATTGTGTGTGTTCTCTCTTTGTTTATCAACAAAGATCAATCAAACTGCGGATATGTTTGCTCACTTTTGTTTATCTTAGAGGGCTTGCCTTGTGGGAAAAAGTAATAACCCAAGGGAATGACCCAACCAGTAACATGCTAAAACCAAGCAACTTCCAACCGGTATATAATTGTGGGTACTTGTTGAAAGGAAAGTATCACAAGGATTATTCTGATGAGAAGGGCAACAATGGTCTCTCATCACATGGATGGTCCCCCATGAATGGAATGCCCACATTAAAACCCTTGTTTAGAAAAGGCCAAAATCCTTGATCTATTATTTGGTGCAAGAACGGTCATTTTGAAGCCACCCCACACTTTTACAGATTTTAGTAGAAATGAAAAGTATGCCATGGAAGATTCATGGGTACTGATGCTTGGCTGACCTGAGAAGAGAGTGCACTGTAAGGGGGAGCCTGTTTGGTCAAGCATCTAACCATTCACTAAAAGTAGGAATAGTTGGACTCGTCCAAGTGGGGATTTGACAAATATAGTCTTTCACAGCCATAGGGTTGTGCATGTTCTTGGAAACAAAACACTTTGCTTGATCGTAAACATTGGGAAAACAAACATTCAACATTGTCATCAAATTTCAAACCCTTTAGGAAGCAAATATCTTTGACAAAATTAAAGTTTTATTGCTTTCCCTAGGGATTCTATCTCTAGAGGTTTCTAAATATTTGGGTTTATATCTCAATTTGCTTACTAAAGTCAACAATAGGTAACTTTTGCCTTGATTTCATTCAAGTTCCATATAATATACTTTGTGGGATGAGAAGAAGTTAAGACATTAGACATCTAGTTCAAAGACCTAATCAAATAATTGTTTGTGGTAAAAAGAAGTCACTAAGCAAAGCTAAGAACAATTGAACCCACACATGTATCTCAAATGATTTCATCCAAGATCAAAATATGGAAACCAAATTCAAAATCTCTTAGTCCAAAAGATCATCAAAAGCGTCTCTCAACACTTTACGAATTTAGACAAAGATTGCTTTTCAACTTTTGTAGAAGAGCTTCAAGAAACAATCCCAATTTATACTTGTTTTATTATTGTCAAAATCCAAATCTTTTTTAGGAATTTGAGCACCTTGTTTAGAGTAAAGCATGTTTTTCAAAACCGACGTCTTGTAAACAAGAGTCTTTTTAGGTACACATAGGATCAAAGTCAAACTTCATCCATATTTCAAGCATCAAACCAAGATCATCTCACCAAACAACTCTTGAAAATCTTGAAATCATCCTTCATGCTAGACTTTTTGGAAAATCCATGAATCAAAAAATCCTTGAAACAAATTAAAATCCTTGAATCAAAATCCTTGAATAAAAACATCAAAATCATCTTGTTTAGCTAGGTATATGTAGATGCATCCTTCTCCATATGCTTAGTTAAACTATCATCAAATCATCTTGTTTGATTAGGTGTGGGTAGATGCATCCTTCTCCCTACACTTAGTCAAATTTTCATCTTATGAGCAAGTCTATCCCATAGATAACATCCAACATCTTGGGATCTATTTGTTCATTATCCAAAAAATCAAAACAATCCAAAACCAAGTCAAGGTCAAGATCAAATCCAAGAATCCAAAAAAGTGTCAAAAGTTTAGCATCCCCCCTCAAGATCTTCTAGGAGTTTAATCATTCATATCATTCACCTTTCACGCATTTCACCATCACACCTTTGATCCTTAATCATCCTAGATCTTCTCTTTTGAGCCTCATTTTATGGTTCAAACAAGATCACAACACAAGAAGAACATGGAGACCAATAAAGAAACATCAACTTCAAGTGACCTAAGCCAAACCAATTCCAAAATGAATCCCTTTGGATCAAGCAATCCCCTAACTAATCTTCCTTCATCATCACAAAATCCACAAGAGGAAGGTCAAGTAGAGGATATCACCAATAATTCCTTTGGGATGACACAATATGAGATCACTAAAATGGTCCAAAATCCTGAGAATCATAGAATTTTCAACATCATGATGAAGCTCCATCCCTCACAATACATGCTTGAATTAGCAAAACAAGGGGCTAAACTCCCTTCTAATTATGATGTGAGAACCATTGTGGAACAACCTCTTGGGGTCATGCCTCCAATTTCATCCATGCCCCCAATCTCATTCCAAAGCATTGCACAACCCATCCCCCAAATTACATCATCCATTGCTCCAACTCAACCTATTGTTAACAAAGGGAGCACATTTCTCAATGCACTACAAACACACCCCCTCATAAGTAACCAAGATTTGGACACAAAAACTATCTTGGGGCAATCCATACCCCAAAATCCATCACATCCATATGTTCCCCTCACCTTTCATGATCCTAATGACCCATCATCATCATTTCACGCAACACCTCAAACCTCTCTCCCTATGACCTCGCAAGGAGAAGGAGACTTATTCCAGGGGGCATATTTGACCCTTCATCTTCATCATTTTACCAAGGAAGTATACCACTCAATTTTCCACCACTTCCACCCTTTCTGCCAACATCAACATCAACTCTCAGTTTGGGGTTACCTCCATTTCCGCCACTCACTCAAAACAATTCCCCAAACATCAATCAAAGCATCATACTGAATCCTCCCATCTTGCCATTGATATCACAACAATAGATGGCAACCATCCCAATAATAAAAGAAACCACCACATCATCAATCATTCCCCAAATACCTCAAAACATGGTCTCTCAAGGACCAAGCATATCAATCGCACCATCCACTACACAAATCCCAATCATCAATACAATGATGCCTCTCATCACGACAACAAACACCAAACCAAATACACCACCACCACCTCCACCACCAAACAAAAATACGTCAAGACAATATAGCATTGCATTACAAGCTACTCAACAAGTTACCTATCAAAAGGAACTTCAACAAATCCAACATCAAAAAGTTTCACAACTAGCCACTCAACAAGCACAAACATAATTAGTTGCACAACAAGCACAACAAGCAGCACAAGCTGCTCAAGCAGTGCAAGCCACTCAAGCAACTTAGGCTGCACAACAAGCACAACAAGCGCAACAAGCACAGAAGGCTGCTCAAGCCCAAGCTTTATTACAATAGCGAGTAGCACAAGCCACTCAAGCCACTCAATCAGCTCAAGCCACACATACCGCACAAGCCACACAAGCTACACAGATTGCATAATCTACCCAATAGGCTCAAGCTTAGGCACAAGTTCAAGCGCAAGCTCAAACTCAGGTGCAAGCCCAATACCAATCTCAACAATCGTAAGTGCAAGAATAGTACCTCGCACAACAACAAGCAGCCCAACAACAAGCATACCAGCAATTGCTGAAGCAATACCAAGAGCAGGAAGAAGCAACCCAACTAGCAGCCCAACAACAAGCATTGTTGGTGCAACAACAAGCATTGTTGGTGCAACAACAACAACAAGCTCATCAACAAACACTATTAGCGCAACAACAACAAGACCAACAACAAGCATTGTTAATACAACAACAAGTACAAGCATACCTGGCACAACAAAACATGCAAGCACCATCCACCAACACAATGACCAATCCACCCATCCCTACAACAAGTGAACCACTGTAGAACACCTTCATCCCACCCCTTGATCTGCAAAATGATGTAACAACGCAAATCAAGTTGCTCTTGCAACAAGTGCTTGATCTTCAATTAGGGAAAACCACAAAGACACCCAACAACTTGTGTCCCTATTCATTTGACAAGAGTCTTGTAATGAAACCATTTCCAAAGGGATTTGAGATCCCCAAATTTGATAAATACTGAGGGATGGGAAACCCTGAAGATAACATCAGGGAATTCCAAGTTCATTGCATGGAAGTTGTATATGATGATACATATCTAATGTGGCTGTTTCCTAGAAGTTTGGCTAGCCACACCATGGAGTGGTTCTCTCACCTCCCTCTTGGCATCAAAAAGTTCCAAGAGATAGTAGATGCATTCATTAAAAAATATGCATTCAATATCGATATGGATGTCAGTCTAGAGGAACTATCAACTCTTAAACAAGGTAAAAATGAATCATTTGCTTCTTTCCTACAACGATGGCGATCCAAGGCCAATATGAGCAAATGGGTCATTCCAAAAGAACAAGTTTGCACCATCATCTCCAATCTAGAGGGAACCTTGGCATTCCATATCAAAGTACAAGGAATCGCCACATATGACCAATTGATCTCCAAGGTGCTTAACATTGAACGAACCCTTATTGCACAAGGAGGGACACCTGCATATCCTAAACAACAAAACAATCGCCCATCCACTAGCTATAACGATAAACCTCACACATGGGCAAAAAATAGAAACATTACTAATGATGGTGTTGTCGACACCAAAGTTTTCATCAGTGCTCCTCAACAAAACACACCAGCATCCCAACAACCCTAAAACAACAATCAGAACAATTGTTAAGCTAACATTGTGACTCAGTAGCCAAACAATCAAACAGTCAACAGTGTGCACGATCAAAGGGGGCCACCCCAACAAAAAAAACTCCCCCAAGCAGAAGTACATAGCCCTTGGGGAATTGGCTGAACCCATCATGAAGAGGCTAGTGGTAGAAAAACTCATCACAATCCCCACCTATGACAATTATCAAGAGCCCTTGGTGAAACCGTTGTGGTACAATGAAAATCACCTTTGTGATTTCCACAAGATCAAGGGACACACCATTTCCAGTTGTATGAGGTTGAAAAACTTGATTCAAGACCTCATTGACGATAAAATCATAAGTGTGGAGCAGCCAGCGGGAAATCAAAATCTTAAAATCTGCACGAATCTGATGCCCAATCATAACAACAAAGGGAAAAATAATAATGATAAGGGGAAGGGTGCATTCAAAAGTGTGAATCATGTATACAACCATGTCATTGCATCCCTAGATGAGTATTGCACTATTATCACCATCAAAGGAGCCCAAGTTGATTATGGAGTCACCACAAGAGGTGGAAAAATTACCATCGCAGGGTCATCTTAGCCTCCTAGAGCACCCACTACCAACCTGAGATTCGTTCCTAGTGGCTATAATGTCCTTGACTAGTTGAAAAGAACCCCAGCTTAGATCTCCATCATGGAGTTGCTGAAGATATCATCAACCCATAAAAATATCCTTGAAGAAGCATTAACCTCATCCACTGTCTCCACGGATCTTGATGCTGAACAATTCCATGCTATGGTCAGAAATATCATTACCCCAAATCTTCTTACATTCTCCAATCAAGAATTTCCTACCCAACCACCTCACAATCATGCATTCCATTTGGAGGTCCTAGTGCATAAGAACAAAGTCAAGAGAGTCTTGGTGGATGGAGGTGCGAGTTTAAACGTCTGTTCCCTCAAGCTCATAACGAATCTAGGAATCTCAGAGGATTCCATTGAAAAAGGTAAAGGCATCACAATCAAGGCTTATGATGACCAAGAAAGATTGTCTCAGGGCACTATCCAACTCCCTATTAAAGTAGGCCGACAATTATGGAAACCACCTATCAGGTCCTTGACCTCGATTTACCTTACAACATTCTCTCAAGGTGTCCATGGATCCATGGGATGTAAGTAGTGGCATCAACCTTCCACCAATGTGTCAAGTTCACATACCAAGGCCAAGAGGTCACTATCCATGGGGATCTTGAACCCGTTTCTTACTGCAAGAGCCTAGAAGCAAAATATTACAAAATTCCCCAAATGCCAAAGAATGATGAAGGTCCCTCAACTCCATACATTGATCCAGCTACTCTCACCTCCACTCCTATGACAGAGACACCTACCTTCTCCAATATTAAGGTCATTATCCAAGACAATGTGTGTGAACACTATACAATTACAAAAAATGCTTTTGTGGTAGGAGAGTTACCACAATCTCCCAGGTCACGAGGACGACCACAATCAAATGACGCTTCCTCATCCCAAACCTTCACAATAGGCTCCTCTAGCTTTGGAAGTTGGGGAGATCTAGATCGATAAGTAATAGAGGAGGACCCATCCCATCTCCTGTACCAAGACAATAGACTAGCAACCTATCTACCTATGGATGACAACAATAAAGGCTTACAAATGATGCTCACTATGGGCTATGATAGAAACAAAAAGCTTAGACAAAATGACAACGGGCTTCTAATACCCATCATTCTTGAGATGTGAATGAAAAATCTTGGCCTCGGATGTACCCCTTTGGGTATAACCACACATGGCAAAAATCCCTCAGTTAAGAAGGTCAAAACTCCTCAGTAAACAATAGCCGCCCTTCAATTACCCATATCCACTGGCCTGCCTTTAGACAACTTCACCTTCGATATAACTGATGTTTTCATTAGTAGTGATGAGGAAGATGCCATAAATGACTTACCTATGCTTTTCAAGAATTCCTCTCTCCTCATGATTACTACCGTGTCATTTGAGTCAACCAGTCAAAACCATGAGATCAACCTAGTCTACCCCCAACTCATCAATTACAACCAATGAGGACCACCAATTCTAGACACTTTCAAAAATGATGAAGTGCTCTCAGAATTCATGGGACTATAGAACACTGTACCATGTGGAGATCATAAGGCTAGGTTTGATATCATTCTGTACACACAAGCTTACTACGAGGAGACGATTGAATCCTTTAGTTGCAAAAGCAAAAAAATGAGAATAATCTCAAGGTATTTGAGTGAAAATCACACTATGGAACTCTTTGACCCTAAAATAGTAAAAAAAAAGGACATATCCAATGGTGAAAACCTCTATGAGGCACTCGAGGATGAAGGATTCAATCTTTGCCTTAGTGCTCTACATCAGGAAAGGTCGACAGTTCTAGCTAAGAAATGTAACCTAGTCAACTTGGGAATAGAGGAAACTCTGCATATCACATTTTATGCCGAATCATTGATGTCAGAAGAAAAGGAGCTTCTAGCCTCCTTCTTAAGGGAGAGAAAGGTCAAATTTTCATGGAGCTATGCTAACATGCCCGGGCTTGATCCAGAGATTGTGGTTCACCATCTAGCAGTTTACCCTGAAGCAAATCCTTCAAGATAGAAACTCAAAAAATGCATCCCCAGATAGCCTTGTTATTCAAAATGGAATTGAAGAAGCTACTTGATACAGGGTTCATATGACCAATCAACTATCTGAAGTGTGTATCAAATATGGTTCCTGTTTCAAATCCCGATGGGGGCATTTGTATATGCACGGACTTTAGAGACCTAAACAAGGCATATCCCAAATATGAATTTCCACTTCCCAACATTGATATGATTGTAGATATGACCATGGGACATGAGATGCTTTCATTTATGGACAGATTCTTTGGGTATAACCAAATCATGATAGCCAAAGAGTAGCAACACAAAATATCTTTTACTTGTCCATGGGGGACATATAGCTAGAACATGATGTCGTTTGGCCTAAAGAACGTTGGAGCAACATATTAGAGGGCCATGACCTTAATCTTTCATGACATGATCCATAAGAATGTGGAAGATTATGTCGATGACATATTGGAAAAATCCAGAAAGATAAGGGACCACATAACAACATTGAGTTCCATCTTTGACAGACTTGAAGATACAAGGTCCACCTTAATCCAAAGAAGTGTGTCTTCAGCGCACAATTAGGAAAGCTATTGGGATAAATCATGTCCATGAGAGGAATTGAAATAGATCCATCTAAATTAAAGGAAATCCTCGAGATGGAGGCACCTAAGAGATTGAAATAGTTGAGAGGCTTACAAGGCAGGCTCCAGTCAATCCGTCGGTTCATAGCCCAATTAGTAGACAAGTCAATCCCATATTCACACCTAATCCACAAGGGGGTAGCATACAAGTGGGATGACAAGTGCAATCAGGCCTTTAACAAAATCAAAGAGTATTTTCTCACACCTCCAGTGCTTATGCCACCAATCCCAAGAAAGTCTCTAATCCTTTACATATCAGCAACAACAACAGCTCTGGGTGCTCTCCTAGCTCAGCATGATGAAAATAGAATGTAGAGGGCTATCTACTACATCATTTGAACCATGGTAGGGCATGAGTTAAATTATTCATTAATCAAAAAATCTTTCCTAGCAGTGGTGTTTGCCTCACAGAAGTTCAGACACTACATGTTAGCACATAAAATAAAACTCATTCCCAAAATAAACCCACTCAAGTACCTACTTTCCAAGGTCATACTCACAGGAAGGATGCCCAAGTGGGCCATGATCCTATTAGAATATGACATTGAGTACATGGAGTGGAAAGCTATCAAAGGACAAGCTATTGCAACCCAATTGGCAGAAGTGCCAACGTATTCAGAGAATCTGCTAATTTCAAAATTTGTCAATGAATCCATCTTCAACTTTAGCATAGCAAACCACTGGAAGTTGTACTTTGATGGCTCCTACACACAGCATGGATCAGGAGTTGGCATCTTTTTCATCACTCCATAGGGAGACTGTATACCAAGATCCTACAAGTTGGTATTTCCCTACACAAACAATATCGCAGAATATGAGGCTCTAACCATAGGACTCAGAATAGCAATGCAGTGGCATATCATGGCTCTCAAGGTATATGGGGATTCACAACTAATAATCAATCAAGTGAATGATGAATATCGAACTAAAGACGACAAGCTAACTCCATACAAGAAATTGGTGGAAAGTTTTAAGGAATCCTTCATCGAGATCACATTCAAGCAGATACCTAGAGCAAACAATAGAGCAACAGACACCATAGCAACAATTGGATCCCTATTGGATATCCCTTGCAATGCCCAAAGCATGAATTCCTAGTAGATCAACTTCTCGTGCCTGCATTCAAGGTACCAGAGTTATAATTTGCGTGTGAAATCGTTGGTCCCGGTGATCCATAGTACCATGACATATACACTTATCTAAGAATAGGAGTCCTCCCAACTGACATAACCTAAAACCTTAAGAAAACCTTTGTCAAGAAAGCATCTCGGTTTGTCATCCTAGGAGAAACCCTTTACCATAGGAGCATAGAAGTAACCTTGTTACGATGTATGAACATTGAGGAGGCATTGACTGCCTTAATCGAGGTGCATAATGGCATATGTGGTTCACATTCAAGCGGTATGATCTTGGTCAAGAAATTGCCGAGGATGGGGTATTATTGGCCTACTATGGAAAGAGAAGCACATGACTATGTTAGAAGGTGTCTACAATATCAACAGCATGGGGACCTCATCCATGCACCAGCTCAAGAGCTTCATCCCATCATCACACCATGGCCCTTTTCATAGTAGGGGATACATCTCATTGGAAAAATCACCCCCACCTTATCCAGTGGCCACAAGTTTATCATTACCGCCACTGAGTACTTCACAAAGTGGGTGGAAGCCATACCAATGACATACATTACTGGAAAGCAGATATCAAAGTTCATCTTGAACTATTTAATATGCTGCTATGGTGTCCCACAAGCCATTATCTCAGATAATGGGACACCATTCAAGAATTAGGATGTCTATGACCTATGCTACAAATTCAAAATCCAACATCGCTTTTCTACCTCGTATTATCCCCAAGGCAATGGCCAAGCAGAAGCCACCAATAAAACCATTCTGAAGATCCTCAAGAGAATAGTCAATGACGTAGGTTGTAACTGGCATCTAAAGCTAAATCCTACCCTTTGGGCCTATCGAACCAGCATCCACACACCCATAGGTGCCACTCCCTTTTACTTGGTTTACGGATCAGAAGCCATATTACTCATCAAGATCGAGCTCCTGTCACTGAGAGTATCACTACAGAATCTCATCACGGATGAGGAATACCAAGTGTCAAGACTGAAGGAGCTGGAACTACTAGATGATCGATGAATGGAGGCATTAAACCACTTGCAGGTATATTAGAACTGACTCAAGCGGAACTATAATGAGAAGATTAGGAGCAGGACCTTCCAAGTCAGAGAACTTGTGCTAAAGAAGAACCAAAAGAACGTCCCTAATCCAAACGGAAAAGGAAAATTTGAACCCAACTGGTTGGGGCCATTCATCATCACAAGAAGCTATAAGTCAGGGGCATATTAGTTATCAACACTTGAAGGGGAACATTTGTAGGAGCCCATGAACCCCATGAAAAACTCCCATCTTAAAAAGTTCGATGCCTAAATCTTGTAGGATATAGAACCAAAAAATCAAAAACTTAGAAAATGTCTTGAAAAAATGGTTACCCTAATGAAAACTTGGCAAACAAGCATCATGGTGACAACAAAAAAATCAAAAAAGAAAAAAATCCAAAAAAATAAAAAGGATAAAAAATAGTAAAGAGAAAAATCATCCTCTAGTGAAAACCACTTCGTTGGTGCTTTGGGCAAGTACCTTGGTGAAAACCCAGCAAATAGGTGCCTTATGTAAATAAGCACTTTCCATCCACCAGGATCTTCACAACTCGTTCTACATTATCCATCCATCGCATTCCATATCCCCATCCATCATCCATTCGACATCCATATCATAGCTTGGTCTTGTGTTCGTATCATGATCCCTCCTAGTACTAATCGACCCATTCTTAAGGTCAGTTTGTCCTGCCTTTATCAGAGTAGTCCATTGCATCACATTGGGGGCATGTTCTCATCGGGTCGGATTTGTGTATGTTCTTCAAATCCCAAAATCAGAAAATAAAAAAAATCAGAAAATCAAAAAATCTAAAAACATTCATGAAATTGAAAAATCCAAAAACATTCAAAACATTCAAAATCCCAAAAATAGGTCAAAAAGTCAGTCAAAAATTCAAAAACAGAGTCATCTTGTCAAACTACGTCATCTCTGAGCTTGGAATGTAGGCAAGGTTGATCTATGATCATTCCCTGAGACACTTAGGTTAGTCCTTTAGAAGTTTGTCATAATAAACTGACAGTCCATTTGTTCACAGTTCATCAATAAACAGAGTCGTCTTGTCGAACTACGTGGTCTCTGCATGTATAACATAGGAAAGGATAATTTGGTTGATCAGCCCCCAAGGCCCCTAGGATAGGTCTTTAGGTTAGTCTCTTGGTCAAAATCTCAGAAAAACCCCAAAACATTTGAAAATTTGAAAAATATAAACATTTGCAAAATCTTTGAAAATACCAAAAACAACCCCAAAACATTTCAAAAACA
>VDFB02353493.1:27325510-27435288 GCA_007258455.2 Sequoia sempervirens | reverse complement strand
CTCCTCATAGGTCTCTGTTGAACTCACGTCCAACCAAGGTGTAGGCTCTTCGAACTTTTTGTTGAGATCTCATCAAGAGTAACCATCTCAACAACACTTCTCTCATCTCAAGAGAAATATAGCCTCACCTCATTCTCTATGTATTCATGAGCACCTACAAACAATCATCTCATGCTAAACTCCAAATGCATCACTGCACTATCATGAAGTTCCCAAGCATATGACCAATGCATCCAAAACACAGAGAATCACCAGACCACCGTCAAAGCTCCAATCATCTGAATCAGGAACTTATCATGACATCATGATCTTACCATCCCCCTTAAGAGATCACATGCTCCAAGTGAACACAACATGGTCTCAAGAGCAATGTATCACATTGAAACTCTGATCGCAATCAAGAGTATATCATGACATAAAACAAGCAAACTCTAAACCAACATCACCTATCAAGCACCAACACCTCAACCCAAAGAACACAATAGTCCTCCATGGCTCTAAGATGCTACACATCTTTAAGTATTGTCCATCCAAATGCGAAAGAACCCTTTTGCAGCAACAAGAACTAAAAGCTCCTCCTAGTAACATCTAAAACACTAAAGAAGATATTTCATCTAGAGTCATTGCTAAAGCTCCCACGAAACTGTGACAAACGAGCTCTCTAAGCATCGTGACCAAACTTCTCGTAATCTGAAAATCCTCCAAGTACACATATCAACATGTCTATCTGACAACAATACCAAGTGGCACCAAGATCTCCAAACCAAGTAAAAATACCATCACTATCAAAACCTTACACAAAGTTGTGTATCCAAGCTATTCATGACATCATGATACACATGCTATAGGTCCCCACAATCGATTGTTCAGGTACTCAACATCATTCATCCTCTCATCTCAAAGCAACTACACCAATGTACAAGTGACCACAGACAAGGTCAGCTGACAGTCTGCATCAACACTGAATCAACCTCATGGATATAGACAACCCACTTCCGAGTTATCTCATTACAAAACTGCATAACTCATAGATCCAATCAATACAATATGCAAACCTGCTATCACACTGGAAACTACAAAACTGAGATCTCAAAGAGAATAACCATCTAGACAACATGACTCAAACGCCAAATCAAGCTCAAATCCGATTTGCAAATCATTTCCACAACGAGCATCATAGTCAAGGAATCCACCAAGCAACACCATAGAAATGTTGAGTGACTAATCACATACGAACACTCCCATGAAGAGAAAGAATCTTACCTCATACCATGGACAAATCATGCATGCAAAACTGCAACTATCTCATCCAACATCACCCTAAAGGCCAGGGTCTAGAAAAATAGCTTAACTGCGGCTCCACAAAACCACAAGTTTTTCTTGACCGTGTAAAACTTGCAAAACCACTTTGTTTGAAAAACACCCATGCTCATCCACACCCACTTCACAACTAGAAGACTCGAGCCTAAAACAAAAAACCACCATAACGATTAAACTAGAATAATGGATTATCACAAATGAGCATGAACATAGATTTTATTTAAGAAAATCTATAAAACCCTTAGATCCAAGGAACATGAATCTGAGCCATGCAAGTACAAAGCATCCATTAAAAGAAAAAGTAGTTCAGGAACTCCAGGCCCGTTTCAGGCCAACTCCACAACCACCAACATGCATATGTATCTGAGGGAGACAAGCTATTGCAAAAGCTTCCAGATCATCTAATGATCAACTCCATAGCCTACATGCAATCAGTTAACAAAAAAAAAATGCCTTCCAATACCAGGAAAAAGCACCCAACATAAGCACATTACTCCATGGTTGAATAACAACCCAAGCCTCTCCATATCATTAAGGAGCCTCTCACATAGACACCTAACATGAAAACTTTGTTGCAACACAACCACAAAGCAAAAAATTCCACCCCATGCATCAAGATTATTCCACTATCAACTACGAGCTTTAGATCACATCATTTCAATATGACCAACTCCATTTTCTCCGTCTTCACCATCCTTCAAGTTGTGTGTTGTCTCTTGAAACTAAAACAAAAAAGCAAACAACTTCCACTCTCCAAAGGATCATTCTTCAACTAATTCTTTTAGATTTCCTCAAGTTTGCCAAACTAAGAAATCCTCACAGTAGGAATACCCAAAACTAGAAACACTAGCTCTGATACCAATTAAAGGGAAATTTAATTCATCTCAGAAAGAGCATCTCAGATTAGTAAATGTCTTCGATAACATTCATTTATTTTGATTGCCTCTAAAACACGTGCTATTATGCCATAAAGCAGAATCAGACAGTTTATTTCCCGCCATTAATCCTTAAGAGGAAAGTTCATGCAATTTTAGATCTTTCCAGATCAACTAGTTTCAACAAGCATTAAACAAATTCAATAACAGAAGACACAAACATAAAGATTTACGTGAGGAAAACCCTTTTGGGTAAAAAAGCCCACACTCCAAAAGCAGAGATCCATTGTATTATTCAACAACAAAATAAACAGTTACAATACAATGCAAGCTCTAAGCCTTTGCACAGAGATTTACATCTTGTTCCATCTAGAGAACTACTCAATCTCTGTTACCCCAACATAACCCCTTTGTAACTCAATCTATTCTCTATGTTACAATGCACTACTACATTCAATATAGACTTCTTCTCAAGCGTCACCAGAAACCCAACATTGCAACTTCCATACCAAACAAATGGTCAGAAACCGACTCAACCATCGTTACGTTTTTCCTCCGTCGAAGTCTCATCGGAACATCAAAGAGACGCCAAACCTTGTTTCTGAAACCTTACTGTCACTTTGACATGCATACTGCTCCATACTCTACCAACACCTTCCATCAAGATATCGAAGAGACTTTGTAACACCTCCCACCGATAGAAGCGGATCTCACTTATGAAGACCCATTGAAATGTCGAAGGGACAATATGACAACTCCTTTCAATACCACAATGTCTCACCGACGAACCTAGTAGCCTTGACCGAGTGGTACCCACCGCCTATGCGTCATCCAAGTCACCATCATACAACTAATGTTATCCTACATGTCATTTGGTCCCACCTTATTAGCTTATCGAAGGACCATCATCTGCATCCCAACAAAATCGACCATTCCCACCAATGAAGAGATCTTGACAGTCCATCGGAATGTCAAAGGGACTACTTATCATGTCCCATTGTCATGAGTATGTCTCCCTGATGAAGCTTTACCGTCAATGCAAACTCCAAACATACCTAGAGATAAGCTAAGTGCTTGTCAAGGAGACTTGTTACTCTGTCTCGCCGACATATGATTGTCAACCCGACGAAGCACTTAACACCAACCCAAAAACATATCAAGACGTCGAGGGGACTACGCATTTCATCCCGCCAACAATCACCTATCAACCCGATAAAATGAAACCTAAAGCCTTCCACGCTAGCAAGTTTGAGACACCCTTTCTCAACACCCCTATATATCTCTTTACCAATTGACCTCATGTACACCATAAATTGCAAAAATATAGATCAAAATTTTCCCTAATTGACCTTTCACAACTCTTCAGCATACCCATTGCACACCAAGGTGCAATTGCTAGTTTATGTTGAATCCTATTGCAAAAACTTGTCTGAATAGTTTTAATGTTCTCTATTTTAGTTCTATGCTAGACAAATAGCAACACGTTAATGACAATTATTTTCTTTAATTGAACATATCGGTTAATCAAAATCAGCATTCTATAAGATTTAAAAGAAATGGCAAAGGCTACAAAAGAATAAGATAAAAAGATACAGAATACCTACAAACAACCCATTGATTTGGAAGAGATGAATAGCCCATTTTAGTAGTAAGTACTATGTGAATAGGAAAAGAAATATGAAGATACAAAACTACTACTCGTTAAGCAGAGATCCTATTGCCAAAATTGCACTATCTAAGGGGAATAATACATGTCTACCAAAAGGAAGACAAACAAATGCACAATAGAAGTTTTAGCAGAGATCCTACTACCAAAACTGCACTATTAAGGGGAATAATACCACAAGTTTTAGCATTTAACATTCTACCCAAAGAAAATTGCAAAAGAATTGAGTGCCATTATTGGCTAAGCAAGGATCATGTTTCAGTCCTTGTGTGGGAAATAAGATTGTTTACAACTAGTGAAAAGCTTCCAAATTGTCGTGCTCAACTACCACTCACCTCTTTTTTGTACCAACTTTGGTCCACAACAATTAACTCTTTTTCTTCCTCCTTTCAGAACCCCTACCTAAATGTTCCTTTTATGGAGGTTGCACAAGTTTTTGCTCCACGCCATTCCTCTTGTCCTCTAGTCATGCAAATTAGATAATAATGAAGGAATGACATGCCTTATAAATAGCACGGTCAACCCTTGTTTCTTTGTGCCATCCCCAAGGTTAATGGTTGTCTCCCAGACATATGAGTTTGGAGCAATCCTTCATTAATACCTCCATTCCTATTTGACTTAGGCAAAAATGCCCCAACCCTTCCCTTTTCCCCCAACTTTTATGCATCCTTCTTTTTTCTAGTGTCATTTGCTAACTTGCTACATGTAATTTCTAGAACATCTAGGAGGTGAGAAGGAATGACATCACTCCTGAACATAGTGACCAAGGGCCATGGTTGTAACATGGCCCTTAACAAGATACTTATAGACAAATGATCCTTCTAATTGTGATTCAACCTTCAAGTTACAAAAAAAGAGGTTAAACGGCAGCAAGATCCTTCTTAGAATAACATTGCTAAGTCCGCATTGTTGCAACCTTGTACCTGCAAATCATTTAAGTTTCCCACACATTTCACCACAATAACAGTAGTATTTTACTAGTTCAAAAGATAACATGCATTTAAGTAAACCATGTCATCAACAAAAATGAAGCCAATTAAGTCATAACATTTTTAGTTTATTCATCAAATGTGACAATTAACTTTCAAAAGTACCAAATCTATAGCATTTACCATTGAATCTATATCAACATTTAAAATCATCAAATACAATAATAGTTCAAGCGTTAGGGTTCCACCTTGGTCCAAATTTACATCAAGATGTTATGGACTTAGCACAAATATATATATATACAGTTTGTGGGGATGTGACACTTTGTCACTTTTTTATAGCAAGTGTTCAGCGTGAGAATAAATATGTTCTTCAGTGAATGTGTTGTATTAAATGATAGTTTGAAAAAGAAGTCTTTGCATCAATGTGTTGATAATTCGTGGGAGTTGTATTCAATAATAGTTAGAAAACTGCATTTTACAAACCTTTTGTTTGTCTCTAGAGTTCAATTTGGAGCATATCCATCATTCGATGTGATCTAGTTCTCATTTGTTGATTAGGCAGAATCTCATGCCTCGAGAACACTGTTTTTGTGTTTTTCATCATTTTTGCTTTAAAAAGCAAACTGTTTTTAGTTCGGATCTAAAATCGAACTGTCTTTAGTTAGAATCAAATTTTCAGAATTTAGAATCGCTACAGTAATATTGTCAGCAACTAAACAAACTGGTTGACTGGATCATGCTTGTTTCAAGCAATTCTAGAAGGTAATTCTAGAAAGCACCCATATAAAAATTCTAGCCCAACATCTACATATATTCTGAGAGGTTCAATATAATTTCAAAAGCCATGTCGCTGGCCCTGATAAAATAAATATGTCTGCTCTTTAATGCCATCACCAAAATAAAGCTTCCAAATCAATTTTAACTGAAACAAATTGTTTTTAAAATAGATTATTCTCTTAAGTTAATATTTATTCGAATTCCATTTCTCTATCCCTGGTTGAATTATATTTTGCTCTTCATGTCATCACCAAAATAAAGCATTCAAATTAACTTTCAACCTAGACAAATAATCATCTAGTTCAACTTCTGGTTTGGCACTTTAGTTTTTGAATTTTGTAAATCCTTTGGGCCAGATATATGGTCTTTTGAGGGAAAATAAGGAACATGAGCAGATACAAGGTTTTCGCATATAAAAATCAAATATTGATTCCCAACTCTCTGCATGTTAGAATTCCCCCAATCAGCAAATAATTCAATGTCACCATATAATTTCAGACTGAATTTGAATGCTTCTGAAGGGTACATAAATGATTTTTCCCCATAATTAGATAGGTGGACAAATCTCTAAAATTTATAAGCAATCCCCCTTTTGTCACTAGTCAGCATCCATGTCTTCATGTGCTTCCTTAGCTAACTTCTTGGCTTCCTCTAAAAGATCTGTGGGAATCTGCCAAAAAAACAATGAAAGTAAATGAGTGTTTTATTCAGAAAATAATACTCACTGCCAAACTTTACATATTGTTGATGATCTGTCAGAATCTGTAAAAAGTACAATGAAATGAAATGAGTAGGTTGTATTCAGAAAATCATACTTTAATATTGGACTTTAGTAGTGTGTGTGTTTGATAAATAACTCTGAATGAGCTTTCTATCAACCAAAGGAATCTTGGTCTGCCCGTATACCCCTTTCTATTGTAAGTTTACCTCAAGTTCCCAGCAAAGGCTGGCTGTCGGAAAAAATAAGGTTTACATTTTATAATAAAGTCACCTTAGTGACTTAGTGTTAGATTTAATTAATAATTAGTTGATAGTTAGTTTCCGTAGGGTGGTTTTATTCAGCCAAAATGGAATTATATCTCTGGGCTTTGGTCACAATGCTATTATTGATAATGTGGCAAGGTTTCACAAGAAAATATTGATACAGTCAAAAGTTGACTATTTTCTCCTTTACCGCATTCACAGGTTTGACAGACAAGTTTTAGAAATTATAGGTTATGAAAGCCATTTCAAACACCGGTGGAGGAAATAAATAACCACATTAAGCTGATGACAAAATGCAAAGTTCTTAACTTTCGAAATTCGCCAAAATGTGTGCAGTGATCATAATGCCGATGAAAGAAGTTTGGAACACGTGACATTTGCGAAAATGCAAGTTTTGTAACTTCCAAAAGTTTCTAAGTTGTATATTGCCTTCAAAATGCTGATGATAAAGGAAACTAAAAGTTTTATCTAAAACTAAAATTCATTGGAAGTTACATGCAACTTAATAATTCCTCCTCAAACGCCAATGATGGGGAAGAAAGTTAGCTTAGTTGGCACTTTTATTTTTCATAAGTTCACTCAAAAAGCCGGAACTACATATTGGCAATGTGATGCTAGTCAGCAATAATTTCTAACTTCATAAATCCTCAAACATCGAACAAAGGCAATGTTAACGTTAATCAGCAGTTTTACACAAGTTAATAATCCGATTCGAATGACCGATGCAAGTTATGAACTGATTATCAAAACCAAATAAAGGCAAATTACTAATAATTGGCAATTTTGTGTGGGTTAACAACTCACCTTCAGACGCTGAATCACAAAGTTAACTGAAGTTTATCGGCATTTTCAGTCAAACTATAAGTTATCAGTGACATACAAGATGCTGATGAAGAAGGAATGAGGGAGAAACTGCTTAATACTAATTACTATCTTATCAATAGTTCCGTGCAGGTTACCAAGTTAATCTTTAGCACCAAACAAATGAATGCAAACTGAAGATGATCGACAGTTTGCAATAAGTTAACAACTCCTATCCAAATGACACCCATCACTACCACTCGCCCATGTCTTGCATGCAGAAAATGGGAGCAAAAAACAGCATGCGAGCATATATCACAGCACAATAAAAATGAATTCTCAACTGATGTTGTAGTTGCAACTGCCTTTGTAGATACATATGCAGAGCATCATGGACAAGGGACGTGAACTGCATTATAGAATGCCTCAAAGAGATGCCATTTGATGGTGTAATGATTGCAGAACAGGCACAAAATGGATCTGTTGAAGATGCTTTAAAAAAAATCAGGCAGAGGCATTTGCTAAGCGTAAAGCTTAACTCCACAACTTGCACCAGCACTTTCTAGCCTACACAAAAAATTATTGAGGTAGAATAATGTATGGATGGCTATCGAAGCACAGCGAAATTGGATTTTTATTAGAGGTTGTAGTCACAATTCTACTGGTAGACATGCATACAAAAATGGCAAAGCATGCACTAGGCGAGAGAATTTTTGACAAAACGCCTCAAAAAGATGACATTTCAAGGAGTGCAATGATTGTTGATATGCCAATGATAGTTGTGGCAAGGATTCACAAAGAGAGATTTTGGTCAAATAAATGGTTGGACTTGCTCTGGTAGACATGTCTGCAAAATGTGGAAGCATAGACAGGGAACATGAACTGTTTACTCAAAGAAATGTGTTTCATGAAATGCGAAGATTGCAGGATATGTAATCTGTTGAAATGGTATAAGACTATTTATAAACAAATGCACTTGGCAGGTGCAAGGCAAAAAACTCCATGAGATGTAAGCAGCTAAGGTGCAAGCAAATTACTTATAAGGTGCAAGCAAATTACTTATACCACATTATAATAAACAAAAATTATCACACCTTTGCACAGGATCAAATGCTTGAAGGCCCAAACAAGGAGCAAGAAAATATCAAGTTATTATCTCAATCTATTGTCACATGATTGCAAGCACTCCTACAAAATATCTTGATCATGCAACAAAGAGGAAGCTTTTATGGAGACGATTGAGCACACAGATGGGGAATTGCTCCAGTTCTCACAGTTCATAATTTCATAACTTCTTCTTTTGCATGAAGCATCCAGGTATGATTTTGTTACCCAGTCATGGGAATAAATGTCTATAACAGAATTGAAGCCCAATTACAAACATTGTTAGTTGATTTATACAGTAAATAGGGTAAAACAAAGGAAGCTTTAATAATGTTTGAAGACATGAAATTATCAGGTTTAGTTCCCAATGAAACAATATATAACAGTTCCATCAATATGCTGGTCGGGGAAAGTTGAACAGGAAAATGCATTATTGCTTTTTGATGATATCAGATCATAAGCTATGTGTGGAGAAGGTATATATGAAAGCAAGAGTTTATTGTTAGAGTAATTATGTATTAGATAATAATTAATTAATCTTTAATTAATTATTATTCTAGTTTATTCTCATTCACTTGAGCTAAACTTAGGAATTGCTTTTTTTCATTATTAGATTGGCTAATTATAGCACATGTTGTCTTATTGCATAGGATGGTGACACTTGTCACAAGCTAATTTAATCCTCTCCTAGGGTTTTAGATCTAGGATTTTTATCTCATTTTTCATAAAGATTGATCACTCATTGTAATCATTCATTCAGGTTATTTTGCATCAATATATTCTCAAGTTGTTGAGCACTATTGTGCCTTTGACCTTCTCTTTTGTGATAGGTAATTGCTTGCAAGTGATTTTTGGGAGCTGTGAGGTTGAATTTGCAACTTCAACATGGTATCAGAGCACCAAATCTGCAGCCCCCTATTCAAAATTTGAGGGATCCGGCCTTGAGCAAATTTTTTGGTGCATCCTAGGGCAAAACAAACTTCACCATTGCATCCAAAGCAGCCAAAAACCTAAATCGACTGTCGTTTTGCAAAAATTTGAGAAGTTGAAATCTGGGCAAATAGAAATTTAAAAAAAAAAAAAAAATAGGGCACATTTTCTGAGGCAAAAATCCATACCACTATACAGATCTGTACAATTTGTACAATGTCGTACGTCATGCGCCATCACCATACCTCTCTACATTAAAATCCGACGTTCAGCATGGTTTTTTGATGGAATTTTTTTGTGCAACGTCAAAAATTTTGTTGACAGCAAGGTTTTTAAAAAAAATCCAATCAAGTTTGATTCTCACGACGATCTTATTTGAAAACAAGCAATGATAGGGTTTTTTTTTAAGGTGTGGAATATCCCGACGCCAACTCCTACTCCCACTCTGCCTCTCCATCACTGTGGCAGCTTTGCCAACGGCCACACCATGCCTCCACGGCTTTCACTGACCTCAACCAAGCATGCGGTCTCATTGATGCCCATGGGCTAGCCACTCGGCGTCGATGCCTTGCATCTCAAACCCTAACACGATCCTATTGGTTGCAAAGAAGCTAAGGATTTGGTCTTTGCGCACTCCAACTTGCATCTCTTACCACAAAAAAACCTAATTACAACATGGGGGTGACAAGGAATTGGGTTGTAACTCTTGAGTGTGCCAACTTAGATGAAGCAACTTCTACATATGGCATGGCTCTCGATGAAGAGTAATATGAAGATTATTGAATATTGATTTTGATTTTCATTATGTATTGAAATTTGACAAATCACTGAATTAAAAATTTATGACCATTTTCTTTTATGCAAATTATTAGGTATTTTATTATTTTGGTTATTGACAATTACTAATATCACTATTTTTATAATTTTAATATATACAAAATTGTGAATTTTATATACATATAAACCCCTAACCATACTCAATGGGAAAAAATGTTACACCTTTTGTGTCTCAAAAAATAAGATTAAGACACATGGCGTAATCTTATGTTGTTCTATGTCTCACCCCTATATATACAAGGGTTTCTCATTGTAATGAATCATGTAATCATATTGTATATTTCTATCCTTTCATAGAATAGAATTATTCACTCATTTGGGTCTCTCTTGTGCTTTGATTGAAGATCTTGGGTAGCTATCTCAATAGCCAAACGTTACATGGTATTAGAGGATTCTATACCAGCTCTTACATGATATTAAAGCTTGTAGGATTACTTCTTGTTAGTCTATTGAGATATTTATGTTTTGAATATTGTACTCTCTTAAAAGTTGAATATGCTCTTCTCTTGCCTTGAATAAATACAAATTTGAAGTTTGTGGCTTTGTATTGCAAGTTGCTTTGAGAAATTTGAGGGGGTTCCTCTTTGTGGCTCTGTATTGCAAGTTGCTTTGAGAGATTTGAGGGGGTTTCTCTTTGTGGCTTTGTATAACAAGTTGCTTTGAGAGATTTTTGAGGGGGTTCCTCTTTGTGGCTCTGTATTGCAAGTTGCTTTGAGAGATTTGAGGGGGTTTCTCTTTGTGGCTTTGTATAACAAGTTGCTTTGAGAGATTCTAGAACTAAATTTATGTTCACCATTGAGTTCAAGGTGTTAGTAAACTTTTGCTTTTGAAGTGTCCAAATTGGACATTAGAGACCAAATCTACAAGGGTTTGAAGTTGAGAGGTACATGACAAATCTAGCATGGACCTAATCTTTTAAGATACTCTGGATCAAATTCAACCTACCATCACATCCAAAAAGCTCGTGAACCTATACATCGACTATCATTTTGTCAAAATCAAAGCTCTTCACTTAGAGCCCTCAAAAAAATCTTGTCTAATTGTACAAATGGCAAAATATTTTACGCGCACACATATTCATTGCAGTAATCCTCTATGCAGACAAATCAAGGCGAAATATTCACAAGCATCAACACTACGTTATTCATATGAAATGGCTTTTGTTTTTCATTTGATTTTTAATTTTTTAAATATTATTTTGCAAGTTTTAATGAATAATGGGGTACCAAGTAGGCGATCATGATAGGCTACAAACCTAACCACAAATAACATGTTCCCTCCCGATAACATTGATGGAAGGGAGCTCTTTAGTTGGCATTGGCCTACCCACATTGCATTTGGCTATCTTCTATTTGCCAATCGACAACCTTCAAAGACCTAGTGGCTATATTAACCACCGATGGTGACTCAGATCCAATCAATCTAGCTCAAAACCACTCTCTATGACCTAATCTGATTCTCCATATACAAGTCAACAGTTTGCAATTTCCAGCAAATTGTTTCTACACTGAAGACGGTTTTGTAACTTACAAAAACAATTTTGGGTTTGTGGGAATATTCCATCTAAGGCAACTCCTGACATTAGAACTACGTTAGTGTGATGTCAACAAGCTCTTTTCCCACAACCTACCCCCTTCATGGTTGATAATTTGATTTCAGCAATCAATTTTCAAAGGGTCATACTTCACAGTTGTGTAGATATTTTCTTATTTTGGTTCACAATTTTCCAAAAAATTGCAAATTCCCAGTTGTCATTGCATTGTTCCCATTTTGGAACCTTTTTTGGGCTCTCATATGCTTCTCCTTTTACAATGCAATTTTTTTTGAGATTGCATAATTTTTCAATTTATATGCAATGATATTGTCGGTTCATTCTAATTTTCTTTATAATTTGTATTTTTTAGTTTGGAGTCTCTTCTGATATCTATAAAACATTGAAATCAAGAACACTTGGTGATATTTTTCGGTAGCAATTGTATTTGCATTAAATATAAAGTGCCTAGATCATATTGTGTTGGGGGGGTCATTGCCTGAATGAAATTTTGGGGGATAATCTTGTGACTGTGCTTGCTGTCAATTCTTTGGTTTGCATTGTATGAATTCTAAGATCCCTCACCTAACTCTTCACAATTATTCATCATGGAAAACATTGAAATGGAATCACTTAAGGAATGAAGGGCATACTATGCATATATAGGAAAATGAACCAGAACCAATAGATGCCAAGGAAAAGAGGGTGTGGCCTAATGAGCATGACAAAGTTCTTGGTTATTTATGTACATTTGTTTCACTTTTATCTCCAATTTCATATAATATACCTACGGAGACTTGGACCAAACTTGCTGATTTGTATAGTCAAACTGATGAGATTAAGGGTTACCAAATTAATAATGAATAGATGAACCTTAATCCAAACAATTTTGACAATATCCAAGATTATGTCACTAAGGTCAATTCTAAGAACATGACTCAAAGAATGTGATATTGATAAAAAGGATACATGATGGGTTCTTAATTTTGTTTCCAAACTTAGTAAAGAATACGCAAATTTTGTTTCTAGGACAGGTATTATAGTTTTGGTACTTTCATCAACTCTTTAAACCAATCATCTCTGTTGACTTTCAATGGGGAAGGCATATAATATGCCATTTGATCAATTTTCTGAAATTCTAATTCAAGTATAAGGGAAGTTAATTCAAATGAGTCTCCTTAAGTCTTCTAAGTCACAAGCATTGATGGCTAGCGAGCATAGGGGACAAAGAGAACTAGGAATCTTAAAAGGAAATAAAAGAAGAACAAGAACAAGCCACAAAAAGAAACAACAAAACCTAATTCCAAATATTCCTCAAAAAGGGAATCATCTAACAAGAAGAAGCACAAATGTGCATATTGCAAGAAACCAGGAGCATCATGAACATCTATGTTATTCAAAATAAATTGATGAGTTGGAAGCAGTTTATAATGAAGAATCAAATCAATGTGCCTTCAACTATGTTAGGAGTTTCATCTTCTTCTTCTCATTTGAATTGAGAGAGACAAACAAGGCAAGCACTTGTTATAGTGCAGATTTTGAGTAAGGAGATGGATCCTTAATTTTGGAGCTTCATTGTAGAGTGTGTTCTCTTCAATTGAAACTTGTTCATCACCACAAATCCCGATGGCTAACAACAAATGTATGTTTGTGGGAAAGGGTCTATTGACATGGACGAAGGATCATTCAATGATGTCCTTTGTGTGCCTTACATGGTCAACCAATATCCTTTCTATCCATCAAATCACACACAGTGTGGCAAGGAAAAGTGTTAAGCTCACACCAAATTATGTGATTATTTAAGATTTGCATACCAAAAATATTATTACAATTGAGGAGGTAGATCATACATCTTGAGTGAACACCTCACATTTGCTCATGTTGTTCTTTTGGCTAATGTTCACACTCAAACATCTAGTGTGGACACTTTTGAGGAGATCAAATATGGTCATTTGAATCTTGGTGTTCTTTAATCGACTGAGGTTCTAGACACGTGTTGACATTCCTTCTCTTGCTTCTTTAGAGTTTAGTGTCGCCTCAGATGGGGTTTCCAATGATTTAGTGCGGCTCAATCATTGTCTTCTAAATATAACTATTTGGAATGGGTACATGACAAACATTGCAAGTTTGTTTTGTGAGTCGTATCTCATAGATTTGGACTAAACCATTGAGGATATTTGTCTCCTCTATGATGTTAGCTCCAATGGAGTTGCATCATCTTCTTCAAACATTTTGAGGATATATTCAAACCTTCAATTTTTTCTTTTAGTGTGATTATGTTGATCTTATCATGAGTTTGTGAATTCATGTATAATATTTTCCATAAACTAGATTTTAAAGGCTTGGTTGTTATATATAATCCCCATGGTCAGACAGGTTGATTGTCCATATCTTGTTTTTCATGAATCCTTCATCTAGTTCTTATTTTTTGGAAAGGTTCAAGTTCTCTCATTTTTTAATTGAAAAGTGACAACATTAGTTTTGTTTTAGCGGTGGATTCAGATATAGCCAAGCTTTGTTGTTTGCTCTTTTTCTTGCTTGCTTGTACGATATAATTCACTAACTCCTAAGTTACCGAATTGCTGGAAAACTAGGCCGATTTTGAGTATGACATCCCGAAATTGGAGTCTATGTGGAATCAGCACAGAATTGGTTTGTCCTTAGATTTTGCTAACTTTCTGACCTCTAAGAAACCCTAAATGACATTCTTTACACCCAAAAATTAAATACCCTAACAATCATTTCGGTTTGCATTCTAAAAGAGAACCCCATTTTGTTTCAACAGAAAACTATGAATTGAAAAATAACATTTAAACTGTCTCATTGCCTTCGAAAAATAATATGTAAACATTTTCATGTCCAAGTCTCTCTTTATCTGACGTGCCATAGTTTCTATAGGATAAGCGCAACACATGACAGGAATAAGCTTAGGGCATTTCTTATATTTATTTTATGTTTATCAAAATCTTATAATTGAAAACTATGACGAGAATAAGAAACAATTCTTAATTTCACTTATATTTAATATATAATTTAAAGTAATTTAATAATTAATATTATAAAATAGTTCTAAAATTTTTAATTATTATATATTATATAAGTATATTGTTTATTAAAACTATGTGTTAATAATTATATAATAAAATTTAAAAATTATAAATTAAAAACTTGTATGCTTATACGGCATTAATAAATATTAATATATGGGGTGGGGGACCTAGCTCGATTGGCTAAAGCCATCTTATTGCAGGCAAGAGGTCACGAGGTCTAGTCTCGTCCCCCCAGCCCATCCCGTGGTACCGGAGGGCATGACGTGCCAACATCACCAGTCATGTGAAAAAAGTTTACCAGGTGCACTGCAGTTTATAGGGGGCCTACCCGATTCCTCAGTCTAAAAAAATAAAATAAATATAAATATATTTATTTTTAATTTATAATGTATAAATTTATTTTTTAATATATAGTTAATATATATATATATATGCTTTTTATATGTTTTCGTAGACGTACCCAAATGTACCCAGTCCCCCCAAAAAAATTGCTGTACCAATGTACCATACCCACATACCCAATTCCGGTTCCAATTCCAATTCGGCAATTTAGCAGGTAAACAATGTCTAAGAGTTATCTCTAATTAAATTTAGAATTTTCAGTCTGGTATTCTTTTGCATAATCAAAACTACCCCTTGGCCTCTGTACTATGTCAGCTTTTATTGATATCCACTACCTGAATGGTAATCTGTGCAGTATCAGAATCAGTGAGATCCTGAACCAGATAAAATTTTCCACTAAATGCTAGAATTTTGTTTGTCCTGTCTTGATCAGTTCTAGAGCAGACCTCTGGTAAACTGCAAGGAGATACAATCTGCTTGGGCATTTATAGTTCAATGATTAGGTACTGAACATTCAGCATAAGGTATGCTAAAATCTCAACCCAAAATTTTCTCACAGTAAATGAATTCATTTAAATTCCATAATGAAGTGTATGAACTGTGCTCGTACTCCAGTTTTCTTTATAATCATAACCAAAATAAAAATAAAAACTGAGAGATCATAATCACCCAAAATGAAACAGAAATGTCTCACATACCACTAAAGTCATAAAAATACAGTACACCAGATTATAATTCTAATTCATATAAAAAAAAGGAACAAAACATAAGGAAATTAACCTAGGATTTTGTTATTGATATTTTTAAACCATAACAATACCTTTTCATGTTGCCTCTTTGATTCATCACAAATCCAGCTCATTTCCAGCTCAAATGCTTTATCTTTTGCTTCATCATGCACTCCATATATGCTGCAAAACATCATGTATTCTATCATTTTCCAACAGGCTTATTGCTTAGGCTACCTAAAAAAAATAGAGCATATCTTACCATGCAGATACCTGGCTGCAAAGTGTATGTCTCAAATTTCAATGTAAATCAAACTTAAAGCACTATACGTTTCATGTTCCATACCCTCTATAGGCACAATATTATGATAAACAAATATTTAAGCAAAACCCGATTTCTCTTGTTTATGTACTTCAACCCAGAATTCAGCTTTCAAGTATAAAACAAAGCAAAATTATTTAACAAAACAATATGGCTTAAAATTCAAGTACCAACAAAATCCTTAATTTCTGTTCATCTCATTTGTATAATGGCTATGTCATTTTCAAATCAAAGCATTATTCCATAGAAACCAGCCATTTTCTAATAAAAATATGCTTCATCTGTCAAGGGTTTTCATGTTTTGCTTTGATATTTTACTCATCCCATCACCCTTCGAGTACAAGTAAACAAGAATAATTAAGAAGAATCCTTACAGCTAGGAATTAGTGTATTATATAAGCAAGTCTGAAACTGGAAACCATTTATTGTTTCCAATACCATGTACCAAATCCATGGGCAGCCCAAATTCCAACACCCCTTTCATCATGAATCAACCAACAATGAACAGCAACTACCGATATTATAGATTCCCCCTATCAAATGGTACACTATTTTGGACTATTCCATGAACACCCAAAAAGAATTTTGTAGGCACATCCTCCATGCAAGAGCAGCTCAGATGATAGACATAGCCTGTTTTTGCATTATGGCACAGGAGATTTGGGAAGATTCTTAAGTCAAAATCTAAGTAGGATGGGCTGGCCTGGAATCAATAAGGGAGTAAATATTGGCATGGTCAAGAACATTTAGAATGAGATTTCAAAGGCCATCTAAAATAAGTCCAGATATGGATTTATAGCTTAAAAGAAACTCTAGAATTTTCACAGAGAAGAAATTCATGTGGAGAATATGAGGTAAGATAAAGGTGTCAATATCACAATCAGTTATGCTGGGAAGACCAGATTAAATAAGCCATCTTGAGATGACAAAATAACAGGTTTCAAGGGCATAAACTGAGGAAGCCTAAAAAATGTGAAGAAGAAACATCCTAGAGATTGGGTTAAGCTCAATTTTAAAGGTGTTCCAAAAGGAAATCTTCCCAGGATTAGTAAGAAGGAAAGGTATCCTTAGAGATGATAATAGATATCATCTGTCAATGTTTTCAGACCATTTGGGACTACATAAATATAACAAGGCAGATGCAATGGACTCTCTTAAAAGGAATGAGATTGGCTGAAGAACATTAATAGCACAAACATTAGGTTGAAGTCGCACTCCATGTTAATTATTTAAGCAATAAAAAGGGGCAGTGCAATGAATAGCAAGTTGCAGGGAGACTGGGATGCATCTCCAGTACCAGAAATGGGTACAGAGACATCCCTCCCATGTCTCAATGTGTCTCCATTAAAAAAACTAGCTCTAACTACTAACTGTCTATTACATCTCTGTTGGGGCAGAAAAATGCATGCTGGTTCACAACAACCAAACTCTGGGAAATGACTGCCATGAATGAATTAAGTCAGAGCATTGATGATCAAGACTTACACATGCAAATAGGCAGATGGAATGGATAGTGACACATCCAGACAAGCAGAATGGACAGCAGCTCATCTAGACAGTCAGAAACGATGAAGAGTGGTTCACAGTCATCAGCAGTTAGATAAATATGATAAACTATGCAAACATAAAAAGAGATAATCTCCTACAAACATCTTTGATTCCTGATATATAAAATAGGCTGCTAATGTTTTGAATTTTTATTGTATGATTTAAGATATTATGTTATGATATTTTAATTGTTTATGATTCATGAGTTACACTTAAACATTTATTTAAAATGTTAATGTTCATAATTTATAATTATATATTTCACATTTTTCATTTTTAATTTTAGCAAATTATATATGTATGTATGTATGTATATTTTGACATCTCCAGGTACCTGTCTCTTTTTTTTTAAACGGCTCCTAACAACACTGCAAATAAACAATATTATTAAGGAAATGAAGATGGAAACTAATAATTTCGATGTCTAATACCAACATATCAGGAAGACAGGAAATAAGAGGCAGATTTGCATCCAATTGCAGGGTTGAATGCAAAGATAGATTATGCTCATCATTTTCCCCCTATGACCTTAAAGCTAATAACAGATGACTATAGTTTATGCACATCATTTCCCCCTATGGCCTTAAAGAGCAAACAAATGATGCAAAGATTTCTTTTTATCTTTGTGAAAATTTTATTGTATGATTTAAGATATTACGTTATGATATTAAAAAGAAATCTTTTATCCAAGAAAATATTTTTAACACTAACCCAAAGCAGAAGAGCTTTCTTTTTATTAAAAATTAAAAAGCTCAAGAACAAACGATGGAAAGATTTCTTTGGATAAAAAAATTATCTTTATATGACTTACTTGTGCCTTTCCATGTTTCAGTCAAAAGAGAGAGGAGAATGATTGAAGAAAAAAGAGTGTGATGGTTGAATGATCAAAGAAACAAGCTTTCTTGTGCATGGAATATTATTGGAGCTGAAGACAGAAGATTTCCTTACAGGAAAAAAAGCAGAAACTTATTTTTTAGTTTTTGAAATTCGTGCAATTTTTATTTTCCCAGTTTTCTTGGTTGACAGTAGCTAGAAATTAACATCTCAGCCAGCAACTTTTCAGGTCTACGGTCTCTTAACCATGGATACTTTCAGCAGAACAGACAATTTAAAAAAACTTACAAGCAGCTTGCTAACAAAAAGATGCTATGCTCAACCTAATGCAAGTTCAAAACCAATTTTAGCATAACTTAATTTCTAAAATGAGTTCTGATCCATTTAATGACCCACCACACAAGCATGCTTTTCAGAGACACATAAACCTCTAGACAAATCTCAAAAATCCTCAAAACTATGATAAATTTGATAATAATTTCCTGGAACCTGATTAAATATTTTGGTAACCCTTTGTATTCCTTTGTTTAAAAAATCATGACGTTAATTATTAACAATTTGAAAAACTTTTAACGGATCAATCATAATTGTTGAGAGACAACTATGGTGGAGTAAAACATCCATCCTCAAAACACAAAAGACATAATAATTAATTCCTTAGCAGAGCATAATTGAACAAAATCTACTGACAACATCAACCAAAAATACACTTTGTGACAGGCAGAAATATATCTGAGTTCAAATAGAATTCAGGGCCCACCTTGATGAAACCGAAAAGAACACTTACATTTTTGCGACTTCCACTACTCCTTCTCGGCAAGTCATTTCAGAGAGCTTCAACTTCTCAATTTCACTGCACACATTCAGCAACCACAGTTAGAGAACAGTTCATGGATTCAACAATGCAGTATGCTTTGAATTGCTCAAAACCATCAAGAAAATTTCCATAGAGACTGATATATGTCAACTACCAAATGAACAAATATTATCTCTATGCCATACAATGACATGAATCTCTATGCCAACTATGCCAACAGAAGCTTTTTTATGTAAAAACAATTTGATATAAATTGGAATTCCTGACTTGCAGGACTCACGTTTTGGCAGCCTGCCTGCCCTTGCCAATTGCTGCCCCAAAGTATCGCTGCATAAGGATTTCAATTCCAAGTAAGTATGCTCAGTATTTAAATCTTCTTATCTGTATCAAGCCTTTAAGATACATCCAAATAAAGATAAACAAATTTGAAGTAGAAACTATCTGTATTAAACACCCTTGATTAATTATAATTTATTCTTAATGTCCAACAGATGCCCAGGGAATCCGTATTGTCTAAGATTCAGAAAATAAGAACTTTTGAGAACATAACATTAGTTCTTAGATGCAAATGACAGAGATGGCTTATAAAGTAAATGTTACAAAGCAAAACATGGTGAAGGAGAAAACTCAATGACTTATGAATAAAGAAAATAATTACCATTACTCCTCATTTAGCCAACTATGGATAACTTTAGAATAGATTGCCAAGGATTGCTTGACCGTCTTCTAGCAAAGAGTCTTTCCTTATCACTTGCAAAGATTGATGAGTGGGGTTCCTTTGAGTTATAGGAAGACTATGTTTCAGTGTCTACTGATGATCTTGGTCGTTTATTACAGGCAACTAGAATGCAGAACTAGATCACAGAAATCCATTTCCCTGATGGTTTAGTGTCCTCAAATTTCTAACGATTCGGCTATCTCATCATTCCATAAAAAATAACTGAAGAGAGAACTGTAACAGTAAATTGAATATTAATTTTTGGCTATGTAGATTCTCAGATGGTTTGCTTGTTCAGTGAGACATGCAAGAATATAAGACATATATACAAGGATTCTACCAAAAGAATTCTACTCCCTGTTGGCCATTAATTCCAAAATACCTTTTGTAATTTTGTGCATCTGTCCATTGGAAGATAGTTATTAACTTATTGATGATGCCTGGCTTGGTTGACAATCTGGCTGGGTAAAGTGGTACAATATTCAATTAACTTCAGGAAAGCAAAATGTAATGTGATCGTCGAAGATTTTATTAATGGGATTACTAGTGGATTTCCATGCATTTTCAGGTAAATTTGCTGTTCATACTGCACCTTTTATTTTTTTTGCTTAGGAAGCATATTGTAAGTTTTGAGTGAAATCTTCTTACTTTGGCAGGAAAGAAAGTCAGAAATGCCCCATTGTTCTTAATGTACAGAGGATTTTTGGTTAAATATAAGACAGATTTCTTGCAAAAGAAAAAAAAAAGGAAGAAGAAACCAAATTAAACTTAAAGATAGCAGAAAAAGGACAGGCGAAACCATGCAAGCTTACATAGGCTACTCCTGATGGCTCAATCATATACAGTTGAGGACCGTCTCTATCATAACCTCCAAGGATAACTCCAGATCCAAAAGGCCTGCAATTTACAAATATACGTCATTCTTATTGCAAGAACAACATGTCATTCTTACTCTGAAATTCCAAATCTGCCTACACAAAAGAAGCCCTAATGATAATAAAAATCCCACGTAGAAGATCAAAACTGAATTATTTGTTAAAATTTTAGGAAAGAATCAACCTTAACCACCAATAAAGCGTACACAAATGCACATAGCTAGCAACTCGTTCACAGAGTTCCTTTACAGGGATTGGTTCACCATACATGCTGCAAATCATTAAGATATATTAGATAAATTATATTCCCAAATTAACAATATTGTAAGACTTCAAGAATCTTTCAGCCTGACCCATGTTCTCTTTTGGACAAGGTTAAAGTTCATATGAAAGTTTATTTAGAGTTATGATGACAAATGCTCACACCAATAGGTGTTTCACCCAGCTCAACAAACACAATAATCATAATCAATTATTATGACTCAATGATCTGATACCTTTCATAACTAGTTGCCTCTGATTTTGCACGAGCCACAATTTGCCTACCATCTGCTGCTAACCCAGCAACACCCTGTACAAAAAATTGGTTCACCAAACAATTGCTTTAGTTCAGAAAACTCGAAAACAAAGGTGGACAGAAATTCATGAAAAGAAAACAAAAAGGTTGAAATTGATGATCTCATATCCTTTCCCTTTTCTGGTCATAGCAACAATTATATTCCATACTGTCCCCAAAATATAAGATTTAGAGTAAATGAAACAAATTTACAGCCACAACTATTTTATACAGTGCTGCTTATTCAATGCCTTTTCTCATGCAAATTTTCGAAAAAATGTGCCAGTCTCTTGAAAGAAAAAAAAAAGTGAATGACATGCAAATATAGAAAAGGCTGAAATTTGAATTGAAAAAGCATTCAATGATAAACAGTGAGACTCCCTGATCTCAAAAGAAATGTTATTGAGGTCCACAAGAGATGATAAAAAAACTGCTCTGATAATTTAAAGGAAAAGGTCAGCAGCATACCATGCCAGCATGACGATGGACAGCATGAATTCTTCGGTTAGATCCTTCTAAAAGCATCTTAGAAGCAATGAGCTTCTCTACCCCCTGACATCCTTACTCGAGAATTGATCCGTGTTAATATTAATTGTCATTGTCAGTTAATCTTAAGTATAGAAACCAGCTTTAATAGCGATAGAACAAATCCCACAAATGCTATCACTGTCATTATATTGAAGTATAAAGAAAAAGAAAAAAAGAATGTAAGAAAGCATACCAAAACAATTCCATCCTTGCACTTTATGCCAATCACAGTTCTGAAGCACATTGTAAACATAAAATAGTTAGAAGATGTTTTTGTAAGATTCTAGCAAGAGCAGAACAATGCCTTTCACTGTCTCAAACTAAAGAAAATCTGTGTACCCGCTGTTATCGACAGCCTTTGTAGCATACTCAATTTGAAAGACTCGCCCGTCTGGAGAGAAAGTTGTCACTGACAAATCATACTGCCATTCACAAAGCCTACATTAGATGCATGATAACTTCTAGATGAATCCTATGCAATAACATTTCCCATTACAAAAAAATGAATCTCACACATTATTAGCTCAAAGAAATGCATCAGTGACATAAAAAATGGCCTGCATTATATATATAAATATGTGTGTGTGTGTGTGTGTGTGTGTGTGTGTGTGCGCACTTCACTTGTTTTAGATAAAGGGAAGAAAAATGTCTGTTTGAGAAAAATGAAAAAGAGGAAGTGTGCATATACATGCACCTTAGGGAGTACATGTAATATCTTGATAGAAAATACCAAAGTTACTTGATACACTTGGGAAGCGTGTCATATCACATATCCAGCACAGGTATTATCAACAGCATATCCAGACCATAGTCGCCGGTGGCAGGATATCTAACAGCATGTCTCTATCCAGGCCAGATGACATATCCAACCAACATCCGCAAGATATAGAACAGAAGACCAGATACAATATTGCATTTGTATATGTCATGGCATATCCAAACTATATCTAGATACACAGTGTATCTGGGTCATATGTGGGGAGGTCATAGCATAGCTAAGTTACAGGGCAGTGATGTGAGTGTACTCTTTGGTGATGGCCAATCTACAATAGCTTTCACCTTCTCAGGATCCATCTTAAGCCCTTCTTGTAATAACAAGGTTTAGGTAAACCAATTTTTTCTTCATAAAGCTGCACTTTTTTTTATTTATCAGCAATTTCTCCTCTTTACCTATGTAAAACGAGTCTCAAATGTTCTAAATGTTCCTCTTTTGTCTTGCTAAAAATCAAAATGTCATCAAGATAAACAATTACAAACTTACAAAGATAAGGTTTAAGTACCTCAATCATCAATCTTATGGAAGCATTTAGTGCATTTATAAACCCAAAAGGCACAACCAGCCATTCATACAACCCATCTTTGGTCTTGAAAGCAGTTTTCCATTCATCACCCTCTCTGATCCAAATCATATGATACCCACCCTTTAGATCAATTTTTGTGAAGCACCTTGCCCCATTCAGACAATTCATCAAACAATCCATCTGATCTATAGGGAAAACTGACACTTTAATGTGCTTATTATTTATGGCTCGAGAGTCTGTACACATACACCATTATCCATCCTTCTTTGGTGCTAGTACCACTGATACAGCAAAAGGACTCGAGCTTTCTCTAATCAAACCTTTGTCCAACAACTCTTGGACTCGTCTTTTCACCTCCTCATTCTCCGCATGTGTCATTCTATGCACTGCCTTATTCGGTAAGCTTGCTCCAGGAATCAAATGCATGCAATGACTAATGCTTATAACAGATGGTAACCTTTTTGGCATCTCTCATGACAAAATATCAGCATATTCTCCAAGAAATTTATGCACTTCTAATGGAATTGCTTCTTCCATGCTTGCTGTTTTTACTTCTGGAGGTTTAGAAACAATTGCAAAACACTCTTTTTTTTTTCCTTATATCACTGAAAAAATGTTTTCAAGTAGTTAAGCATACCTTTGAACTGTTGTCCACGTCTTCCTCTCCATCCTTCAATGGATTCAATTTGTACTTTTTCTTGTCTTTGGTGATGGTGTAGGTGTTCTTGCCATCATAAATAACTCTTTTGTCATATTGCCAAGGTCTTTCAAGCAACATTTGACAAGCATCCATAGGCATCATGTCACACAATATTTCATCTTTATATGCTTCTATATGGAATTCAACTAAACATTGCTCCTTTATAGTTTTCGATGTGAGATTTTTTTCAGCTTTGGTTTCTCCACCATTTCACCAAATACCAGATTATGCATGCTCCCACTATCAATTACAACTTTGAAACACTTACCCTTGGACTTGCAAATTGTACAAAAAGATTCTTCCATCGTACTGGTTCATGTTCTTTTTTCTGATTTCGCCAATACCAACCTTCATCATGAGGGCCTCACCTTGTTCAAGGTCTTCCACATGTTGTGATGATGTTTAATGTTCTTCATTGGCCTCAATTGTTGGTATGTGGCGACTGATCATGCTATATTGTACACTCTTCATGTATCCTCACTGAGGTCCAGGGACGGGCCAAGCCCCAGGTGGGGGTTTGGGGAGGACAGCCCCCAAGAAAAAAAAAAATTCAGCTTTTTTCGTGTCATCACCAAAAAAAGAAAAAAAACCAACTTTGTAAAACCCTAATTCTAGAAGCTTCTAAAATCTTGTTATAAGCGGTAGGGATGAGAGTTACAGTATGATGAAAAAGGCAATTATTCGCAAGATTGTAATAAGTTTTGCACTGGATAATAAAATCATTGGATGGTTGCGGTTTTGTGGATGTACCCCGGATTGGGTGAACCGCGTTAAATTCTTTGTGTTAATTTTTCTGTGTGTTTTACTCCTCTGTTTTATTGATCAAATCTGCATTTAATTGTTAGATATCTGCCTTATAACCCTAACATCAACAACATGATTGCTTCCATAATCTTGTGGTTCTTGTGGACATTCTCTATGGCCTTCTTCACCACATTAGTAGCAAGAGAAACTTCTACCTCTTACTCTCCCAAAGCTTCCTCTTCCTCTAAAGTTGTTCATGTTCCTCTAGTATCGAAACCATAATTTTGGTTAAGAGAAGTACTAGATTCCCCTTCATTATTTTGTTGTCTTCTGACTTCACCTAATTGCCCTCTCCCTCTAGCAAATCTTCCTCTTCGAGCTATCCTATTGCTTCCTAACTAGTTTTTCCCCAACTCTCAAGGCACACTCATAGGCTTCTTCCACTGATTTCACTCAAATCATGCTAAACTCATCTTGAATAGCAAAAGACAATCCATTAATATACCTTGCAGCTTTTTCCTAATCACCCCCAACTTGACCAACTCAAATGTTAAGACGATAAAATTCTTCTATGTACGCTTGGACACTCAATTCCTTCTAGTTTAGATTTTGTAATTGCTTCAAGAAATTAAGATGATAATTAAAAGTAAAAACTTCGATTTCAACTTGTGGGCGGTAGGGTGGGCGACTTGCCACATAGATTGTGGCAAGTTCGGCGATTGGGCGAAGTGGGCCGAGGTGGTAGAGAGGCGGCATTCCCATGGGTTTTCGTTGAGGCCTTTATGATGTAATCATTCAGGGTGTTGGGTGCTTGTTGGAAAGGGCATGCTTTGATTCCCAAAGCTTTTGACATGACTTCTCGCCACACCTCTACGCATACTCATTCACTGGAGTGATGGCGGCTCTAGTTGTGGCACATGGTTTTAAGGCGGGCACATTGGCAGTTTACAAGATAATAAAGTTGGCATTAATTGTGGTGCACTTCCATTCTGGTTTTAGGGTGGGTTTCGTCTCTATCTATTTGCGTTTGATTGAGGTTGAGTGTGGCTATGAGTGTCTACTCGGCCATGGTGGAATGATCGAAATTTACGGTGGAGATTTCTGTGGACTCGATTGTCTACTTTGGGGCCAATACCCCCTTAGCTTTGGATTGCAAGGATCGTCAAAATGCTTTCCGGGAAGTTCTAATTAGCGCTTAAAGCGCATATTGCTCAACATCGACCCACTGACAGTGGTGGTCGTGAAAATGGTGCTTGGCAAGGGGCACCTGGAGCATAAAGAGTATTTCCACGCTAATTTGCAGGTGGTGTCGCAGTTCTTGGCTTCCATTTTGGATAATGGGGTTCTGAAGGTAGAAGCCAAAGTCTTGTTGGGCAAATTATTCAAAAAGGAGTTGCTCGACGGTTTGGAGGAGGTGCTCAAGGTCGTCATTCCTGGTGAAGAAGCCGGGTGAGGTGATTTGAATCTTTCCCTTTCTTTTGGATCTAAAAGGGATGGGCTTGGTGCGCCATCGAATGATTGTGGCTGTCGCGGTCCTCTGGTTGAGGTTAATGATATGGAATGAGTGAAAGAATTTGATGCCTTTGTGAAGGCAAATGGTTTCTTGTAGATTTTATTGCTCTCTGTGTCTAGTGTGGGGTTGGTGGTTTTGGGTTTCCTCTAGGCCCTTATCGTCAAATTTTGAAGCATGGTAGGGTTATGTTAGTTTGGTTTTTGTATCGTCTGGGATTTTTGTCAAAATCGGTTTTTCTGGACAGTTTTTGGTGATGGTGGCTGGGGATCATGGTGCAGTCATGAGTCATTCTGGCTTTTTCTTCTGGGGAGTGGTTCGGCTAGGTGATTTCTTCTACATCCAAGCTCCCACTATAGCATGGAGTTTCTATCCGGGGTTGGTTTCCAATAAGAAATGTGGCCCTTATGAAGGGTTCATTCATATATGTTCCTTGTTTCATTGGTTCTTCTACTACTACTTCAACTTCACTCACAGTATCAATTGTTACACCTCTCCTTTGCATTGTTTCCATGGTTCCCAACCTTGTTGCTATTGCTCTCAACACCTCTACTATCCTAGCATCATCATGAGCCATCTTTACCTCTTCACACTCTACAATTGAAGGACTTCCACCACCTACACAAACTCTTCAAAGTTTTCCAAAACAGAATTCACAATAACCCAAGATCTAATCCTACTCCGATACCAAATGATACAATCCTAGATTAAGTACCGTTTTAGGAAATCAATTTTCAAGCTCAAATGATGATGATATGCCAAAACAACAAATGGGCAATCAATTAAGATTCAAAAAACAATTACAAACAATTGGCTAAACAACCACCCAAAATGTTACCAGAACATGAAGATTTAGATGACTGAAATTACAATCTTATTTGGACTACTTCTCCTTATTCACAAACTTATCCATGATCATGACCTACAAAATATGCCATCCTAAAGGCTTCATAAACTCCTTCATAGACCCTATAGGACACATCAAAATTAAAATAACCAAACTAAAATTCAACACCTTCACAAATCGGAAAATATATAACGATGGCACTATCAAAACACTCCCAAAATGCCATAAAGAAGGACCAAAAATAGAAAGAACTATTGTTGAGTCCTTATTTGCCACAATAAGACCAAAAATAGATCACAACTACTGTTCGCTTTACAATTGCTATGATTCTAAACCATCACAATTAAAAGAGCCAAACATAGATAGCAACAAATGTTAGCTCAGTGACAAAAATCGCCAAGAAACAAATCACACCCAAAAATAGGAATACACTTGGCATAGGAAAAGCTAATGGTAGCAGCCACGCACCTAGAAAAGGCTAAAGCTAACACATGAATGTAAGG
Source organism: Sequoia sempervirens (assembly GCA_007258455.2). Classification (NCBI taxonomy): domain Eukaryota; kingdom Viridiplantae; phylum Streptophyta; class Pinopsida; order Cupressales; family Cupressaceae; genus Sequoia; species Sequoia sempervirens. Next base: position 27,407,608 of record VDFB02353493.1, on the reverse strand, counting down.
TTATTTAAAATTTTAGAAAGACACAAAATGCTTTTGCATCAATACCATGGCAATAAGCAATAATTCTTCTCCAACTACATTTAGACATGTAGTATGTTGGGTCCCAAAACCACTACTCCACTTCCTAGAACAAAAATCCACACACAAGGCCAAAGTTGTCGTCATGCAAGTGAAATCAGCTCATCAACAAAACATGGAGGGTTAAAGGTCAATTCTACAAAAGTGGGTTTCATCTCCTACACTTTGAGCTCAACTTAGACTCGAGAGGGTGTTCCCAAGAGTATACCTTAACAAGTATTGATATCAAAAAAAATAGACAACTAACATAGTGACAGCCAAACCCAACCTATTGACTTGGCCCCAAAACTGTCACCGAACCAAGTACAACTAGTTGTCTCAAAACCCCTATATAGCTTATACAACAATGCAAGCATAACCCACATAAAATAGATTCATTTAATAGCACTCAAGATGATTCCTTAGTTATAATATAAGGTCATGAATGCACAAAACTACTCCCACTTCTACACTACTGAATAAAGTTTTGTTTGATTGACAATGTAAGATTGGCGAGCGATTCCAAAACGATGACAAAGTCACTCACATCAAAATTAACAACCAATTGGAAAGACAAAGACAACAACTATGCATTCATATGCACCAAAATAATGGCATCAATGTACAAAACGTACTTAAACATCCATAAACACATTGCATAAATCCATTTGAAATAGGCAAAAGGCTATTACAAGGATTGTAATATTTAGAATGATGTTACATTCACCAATGTCACATTACAATCATATCAACAAGTGTGATAAGAGAAACCCTGGTTGATAAGAGAAACCCTACTCAACCAATTTCTCTTATCAAACCATCGGCAACCAACCTCCCCCCTTTGAAAAAGATTCAAAAAATGCTTTAACAGTTGCTAGGCATGAAACCCTAACCCGTGGCACTATAGCAATGTAGATCTGCAACCAAGGATGAATCCTACCCCAAAATATGTGTCTCAGATCAAAAGACGGCTTCTACATTGATCTCTAGTAGGTGAGTGGGCTTCCAATATTCATGGCAATAGCTAGGATCAAAAACTAGGATTTGAACTTTGGCGCCCAAACTAATTTTGAAAACACACGCTTTAGGTTCCAAGTTCCTGTCGGGCCCTAACTTCCAAGAAGGAACAAAGGGTAGAGAATGGGAGCAGGTGCAAATTTGGAACAAGAACCTTAAGGTTCCAAGTTTCACCTGAGGTCCAAGGCCTGAGGAAGATCAGAGCAAGAAGCGAGAGCGAGTGCGGACCTAGAATTGAAACTTTGAGGTTTTAGGTTCCACCAGAGGCTTGAAGCTTGAGGAAGAACATCTAAGCAGGAAGCAAGAGCAAGTGTGAACTTGGAACTAGAACCTTGAGGTTCCAAGTTCCAAGTTCCACTCGGGCCCAAGGCTCGTGGATGAACATCAAAGCAAGAAGCAAGAGCAAGTGCAAACCTAGGACCGAATCCTTGAGGTTCCAAGTTTTAGGTTCCACCCAAGGCTTGAAGCTTGGGGAAGAACATTGAAGAAGGAAGCATGAGTGAGAGCGGGTGCAAACCTAGAAATGAAACCTTGACGTTCCAAGTTCCAAGTTCCACCCAAGGTCTGAGGCCCAAGGAAGTTCCAATTTCTTGGCGAAGCCCAAGGCCTAACAAGCACCAAAAGAAGGAACAACTAAGGGGCCTAATGAAAACGCCAACTCCAAAAACAATTGCAAGCCTTAAAACAATGCATGATATTATTGTTGCATAATGACACTAGCAAACAATAAAGAAAGGAACAATATGGTGTGATTTGTTGAAAGTGACATGGTTTTTGAACAACAATAAGGTGAAAATGAGGGATATAGACACGAGATCTAGAAAGTGATTTTGAAATGGTTAAGTTTCTGGGTTTTATTCGAGGTCTCAAGCCCAAACCAAGTAGGAGTGGGAACGTGGATTAGATGGCCAAAACATGGCATCCAGCTAGCAAGGCCATGCCCTTGCCAAATCTTATAGGATTTTTTTCAAGAAAAAGGCCAAAACAAAGATAGAAATGTCAAAAACAACAATTGTGACTTTGAAAAGTCAATTTGGCCTTAGTGTTCAAGGATTTTCAAATTGAAAATAATGGGGGAATCTCTATATTTGTCGTCGTTAACTAGCTTGGAAGAGTATGTCATAGCATAGGAGGAGCGCCCATAGCCTTTACAGTGGATAAGCCCAAAGGATCGTGTCCACCAATCCCCAACAAAGACACAACCTGTAGAGTATTGTAGGCATCATAATTTCTGCTATTACCATTTGTTTGAACCTTCCGTTTGCCTTTTATTGCTAGGGTTCCAAGGCAGAGGTTTTCAAGAGTGCTCAATGTTAAAAACATTATTATTATATATAATATATACTATTATTATATATACACACTATCATAAAAGCACCTGAGGGTGAAAATTTGTCATACCTAAACCCTGAATCCATACCCATTCCCATACCTAAACTAGCAACTTGTGGAATATGGTACAAAAATAAGAATGAAAGTATTGTTGTATTACATTTAAATGGTACTAGAACATGTTAGTATTATTAAGGTGAGACTCTTCTCATTCTTGAACCTGAATTTCCTAGTGTCTATGTGCCCATTTTTGTTGCAATATAAGAAGCAAAACTCTCAATCTCTAAAGACTTCCAACACTCAACTTAAAGGTTGAAAACTTAACCAGCCAAAGTATGAAGAGCTTTGAGTTTTGGGTCATCATTGGATGGGTCCATCATTCGTTACATTTTACTTCAAAAATGGGATTCAAAAGCCTTATGCCATGTTGTAAAAACTAATATAACACAAAATATTATTATTTTATTAGTTATCTATATAAACTATTACATTGATGTACACCTCCTTATATAGAGTTTGAAGGATTAAACTAAAAATAATAAACTCACTTAAGTCACTAAGGTGACTTTATTACAAATGTAAGCCTTATCTTCTAATAATCATTTAATATTGTTCTAATATGCCATACCTTTTATAAGTTAGGCCAAGGGCCCAAACCATCATGAAACAAATGTCATGGAAAAAATGGTGAAATGGTGTCCTTATGGGAAGTTCAAAACCTTGATGGGGCAATAAAAGGCACCGAATCTGATAGCATGGGGATCATGGCCTTAAACTCCAAATTGCTCAGTAAAGGCTTTCTTTGCAAGAGGTAAGCCCATGGCTGCTCCTGTTTGCATAACCACAACCACCTGCCTATTTAGACCAAAGAGAATTTCCATAACCACCACAGACCAAAACCCAGGGCTTAAGCGGCCAAAATTCTAATTGGCTAAGCTATCCCAAGCCAACAAATAGTCTCAACTGTCATCAATGCCTAGTAAATAACTAAAATATTGATTTAAATTTAGCATGATGAAAATTAACTATTAACCTAACCGTGAATATTAGCCCTAGTCTACTTTGTACTTTTCCTGCCACATATGCAGATTATGTTGGTTTTCAACAGCTTCTCATTCATGCTACAAAGGTTTAGTCAGCAGTCCATGATAAGAAAATAATGAAGAAATAAGAATGGACTACAGTTATTCGGGCTTCTAGCATCAGTAATATGGTTATTTGGGTTTTCACTTGTAATTGTCTTCTCTTCATGTTTCAAAGGTTGCAAGACAGGAAAATATTTAAAAAATAAGAAAGGTTGATTCTTATCTTTCTTATTTTGAAAAGATCACCATTCTGTCAGCTCTTCTGCCAAAACCTTTTACACTAACAAGACAAATACATATGTTGTTCATACTGATTGATGCTTCCATTATCTCTCAATTTTGGTTAACATTCTCGAAGTACATAGTTGGAATACTTTTCCCATAATGAAATGAAAATTCTTTTCAGGTACTCTGGATCTGAATATACACATCAGTATAGACCAGTGCTCGGTGAATTATATAGCTTATCAAGAATGGAGCTGGCTCAAGCTTTACAAGCATTTGGTGATCCACAAATATTTGAGTCAATAAAGCTACAATATTTTCATCCCATTTCATGGTTTTCAATAGCTTGCTTTCTATTTTATCAAATGACAGAGGAGCGGTTCAATGTAATATTTTAACTTACCACTCACTTGCTCACTTGTAGTGTACTTATCATTTTAACTCCATCACCATAGGCCAATATGTGTTATTGTATCATGCCAATCCAGGAAGATCTTGCACTCCAAAGTATACAAGCATACAGCTGCCTCAAACTTTGGGAGTCTAACATCAGGTATCTGTTCATTTTCCTTTGATAACACATAAGGGAGCTATTCTTTTATCTCCAATATTTGAGTATTATAATTGTTTTGAAAAGGCAAAGAAGACTTTAAATGGAGCAAACACTTTAAAACCCAACCAAGGAACTTTGAGCTTCCCCTATGTCTATAACTTCATTCCCTGCTTATAGCAATCTAAGGACTTTTTCTTTGCTACGGTTAGTTCAATTAATAGCATGGAAGCTAGCCAAGACTTGATATATTCAGCTGAGTTCACAACTCTAGAACTTCACTATATTTAGAAGAATTCAAGGCATAGCTGAAAGAAAGAAATTTCTTTTACACCAGTTTGATAATGCACAACATGATCGTCATATAACTTATTAATCAAAGTACACTTTAAGATTGTATAGAAGCAGCAGCCATTGAGATGGAAAACATCCGAAAGAAAACCTTCCAAAGCTAATTGATGGAATGTATAAACCAGCTTAAGCATTGAACTTGTAATGTTGCAGCAGAAATTACAGGTGCTATTATCAGAGAAAGTGACTGCTTTGTTTCAATTGAGAGGTGCAAATAAAATTAAGGAAGAATCAGGAAGATTTTGAAGGGATAGAACAGACTGAAATTTTAATCATAATGAAATCTGCAACAAGGCCAAGGTGAGAGAAGATGAAAGTCATCTTAAATTGTGCAATCTTGTGATGCCAAATGCAATTGAGCTATCAATAAAACAAAACATTTTTGTTGAAGCTAGATGCGCAAATCAATGTAGGGATAGAGATCAAATATTGTTACCAACAAGCAGCTTGCAGCATAGTTAAAATGTGCTTCTAATTGATAGTAAATGATATCTAACCAAGCAGTAATTAACAGTTGGAGCTGGATGAATACAAAATGCTGCTCAAAAAACAAATATCAAAAAAATAAGTTTCTCTCCACTTAAGAGCAGAAGGTTTCGGAAATATTAGGTGAAAGACCCAGTGCAACAAATACTCGAGGATAAATTTAAACATAATGGCTAAACTTGATGGATTCAATGGTTTTATCAAACAGTTAATTTGAAATCTTTGCTTGAGAAAAGCAGTCCTCAACTATATAAAGCAGCCATTAATTAGAAGCTTGAAGATGAAGACAAACTCTATTGTTGAAGATTGTAAAAAATTATAATCATGTAGAAGCAGTAATTTGTCATGCCCCCGAAGTTGTAACACTAAAATATGAAGTATTGAAATACAAATAACTAAATCAAATAGATATCAAAATATAAATATAAGTACTTGCAATTTAAATATTATTATAATTATAATTATCACAGATAATATTATAATTATAATACAGTTATCATAATATGAAATAGAACAATGGATATTATTAATTGTCATTATTATAATAATAAAGATAGTCACAAGAAAATAATGATATCTGTTTATGACTGTGCTTTAATTAAATAAGCAAATAATAATCACAAAGTTACTGGTATCGATCCCTGAATTATCATTATTAAAACCAAATAAGGCATAGATTCCTAAACAAATCAGCAGCGATTCCTAATGCAGCGGTTATCCTTGAGGACTAATATGCAGCGATTCATTCAATCTAAACTAAGAGACATATCCCTCCAAAGTGGCATGGGTATGACTATTGGCAGATCGGATTATAAAAAGAAGACCATTTCAAACCAGATAACCATCGATTGGAGGAAAAGAAGGAACCAGGTAGCATGCTCATATGAAGCCGATCAGCTCTTCCTTGGATGCATGAATAAAACGCCTAAATCTGGAACAGCATCAAGATAACTCGCATAAAGTAGAGGTGACAATCAGAAACAGCAATCATATAGTAAAGGCTGCTTTAATCATTTCTAGATATCAGATTTAGCATTAAATTGCAGGCATACGGACCTCAACATAGTGAATACAATCTGGTATGGATTATTGAGATAATGTGCAAATGATCATTTTATGGATAAGTCTTATCTCCTCTCACACGCATGTATCATAGTACTGCTGCAGAAGATAAGTACTTAGAGGGTATTCCTTTTAATGAATAGATTACATATATATAGATAGATAGATAGATAGATAAGATTTATGATTATGCAATAATGATGCTTGCAGCAATTATTAATCCTTTTAGTCATTATTCAATTGAAACTCATCTGTTGTCTCTCTTAAGCAATATCTCCTGAATATTGAGAACAGATTGAATTGGGAAGAAGAGGAGAAGCGGATCAACCAGCAAACACTCAGTTGCATAAATTATAAAAGGATGGAAAGAAGAGATAATTGGGATCCTCACTAGGTAGGCCACCTCATATGAATGGCATGTGCTACATGAGGCCACCTCATATGAATGGCATGCGCCACATGAGACCAAGGAGGCCACCTCATATGAATGGCATTCACCAAATGAGGCCAAGGAGGATGGTATATCAGTCCTTGGGTATAATTCTTATTAGGATAAAGTGATAATCAGATTAACAAATTTACTATGGATTTTCTAATGTTCAATCATGATACTCTACTAGTTAAGTTGTTAATGTAATTTATCTCTAACTTGGTTTCAGGGATTAAATCAAGCCAAGGTATCTTCTAACTCTTTATTGCTTGGGAAATTGATAATTTGGGATAAAACTAGTATAACTCCTATTAGGGACATTACATAATTTTTTGGCAAATATTGCCTGTTGTAATTTTGAGAGGTTATAGTCACGGAAACAATCTTCTAAACAAGTAAATGCACTTTGATGGATCCTATGAGCCATGGTGGCTTAAACAACATTAGAACACATTTATCATATCCTATTTAAATGTTGCAGATCATAACATATGTATGAGGAGAATGACTACTGCAGGCTGTAAAAATAATATAGACTATTTATAATAATTAATAATCTGTCCAGGTCTGAAATTTTGTGTAAATCATTTCCATTCTGGGGGGTAAATTTCATCAAATTATAGCTCAAAAAAAAGGGGAAAAACCAGCCAAATACCAAATGGTTTAAATCTGAATCTGCATTTAATACTTATATTTTATGCTTCAATGAGTATAGAGAGAGCCACGCCCCCTGAATAGACCCGAATAAAACTTGTCCTGACCGCCAAAATCCAAAACCCTAACTTTAAGCGGCCAAAAACCAAGTTGTCGTACCTAAAACATAGTCATCCCGAAAACCTGACAAAAAAGAAAACTAAGGCATACACGCCAATTCACTGCAAAACTAAAATACCTGGACACTGATGTAAAGCAACGACAACAAGGATTTAACCTAACCATGAAGATTTATTAGTGCGTGAGTCCTGATTTCCCCTGTTTAGGAGAACGCGGCATAAGATTCAAGTTGTTCGATGTAGGCAAAAACAATCTACATTTTTAGGTAAAATATGCAGTAAATTTGTTGCAAGCGAGGAAAAGTTTACTGAAAAATACACATACCCCGGTTCCAATGCTGCCCATTGTAATTCTACGATCTTCTCAGACTGAGTAATTAAAACGTTACAAATAAGAAGAATATTGAGTTGTTAAGCTGCCGTCCTTGGTCTCAAAGATTCAGAGAAGCTACCTTAAGAAGATCAGCTCTCGAAGGAAAAGTGAAACCTGTCTCGTCGCGAGAAAAAAGTGACGACCATATGTAACGTATGCAACTTTAAAACTCGGTGCTGGATAGGTGGTTATTTTTATTGAACTTTTTTAAATATAAAAAATAGGGATTTAAAACCTGTCGAGATTTCTTAGGGTGCAAGTTTTGGGAGGAAGCCATTAACTACCTAGTTGCCTCTTTAATATGAGAGGATGAAAATATAAATGCAAACTTAAAAGAAATAAATATTATTATGGAATATATAAAATTTTCATTTAATTAATTAATTTAATAATTTTAAAGTAAAATTAGATAACGTGTAAACTATTTCTTAAGTAAATAAAAAATTATTTTTTAAATAATTTTATAGTAAAATAAGATAACTCTTAAATAAATATAATGATTTAAGATTGATATTTTTTGTGTTTTTAGTTATACAGATATATTTAAGATATATTTATGCATTCAGAATGCATTTAACTCCGCCATTGACCAATCAGATTTGCCATTAAACATATTACTTATTTTTTGTATAGTTTGAATTTGAGAGCTATTTTATATATTGGAAAATTAGCATTTATCTATTTTTCTATTCGTCCAGTAGCTTTAAAAATCATTTTCGCTTTAAAAATTCAAGAAATGCGAACGCATAAATTGATTAAATAAATTTAAGCAAAGGCATAGTTTAAAAGTTGGCGGCTAGAGGTACGTAATCCATGAATGCAGATTAAATGCATTAAAATATCAGGAAACTGTGAGCGCAAAAATTGATTAATTAAAATTAAGCAAAGGCATAGTTTATCAAGGTGGCGGGTAGACGTACGTAATGTATGAATAAAAATTAAATGCATTGAATGGCATGTGGCTCGAGGTGAAGGCGCTGGGATGGTTTGGAGGCCACGCGTGGCCAGGGTACTTTGGTCATTTAATATAGAGTTAAGTTACTTGGTATGCATTTCTATTACTTTGCGTGTGTTGTTTTTGTCTTCTGTAAGCGGTGTTCTGAGGGAGAGTTCTAGCGACTGAGCAGGATATGTTATAGTTGCAGAGTCCAGACCCAGAAACAAGTTATTTGAGGTCATAATTTGGTAATTTCCAGAGTGTCGTTACAGTAAAACGCTGGACAGTGAGGTCAGAAGAGGTAACTTTTCATTTTTAAGTCTATTTCATACAAGAAATGCAAGTAGGGTTTCATGGTGCTTTGAGGCATTCGTATACTTTGATTATAAATTCGTATTTTAAACTACTTTTAGTATTGTTTATTCAAATTTCTTGTTGAAATGCGAAGGTTTCATCTGCGTTTGATAGGTATTATGTAGAAATCCTCTTGTTCATTTTACTTCATGCATGTGAGTCGACAGTGTGTTGCTTTGAGCTTTTCCGTTGTCATCAAAGCATAAAGGATAGAGGGGTTCTGTTAAAAGTCGTGGTTGTTGTCCTGTGGGCATAAATCTGTATATTGAACTACTTTTGGTGTTATCTATTCGAGTCTCTTGTTGAAATGCGAAGGTTTCATCTGCGTTTGATAGGTATTATGTAGAAATCCTCTTGTTCATTTTACTTCATGCATGTGAGCCCTGTAGAGTTTGTATTTTTTTTATTGCTGCAAAGTGGTCCCATAGAGAGGGCTTTGGAACCAAAATTATGTCAACGTGTGCGATAATGAGAGCTTTTCAACAATGGGTCGATAGTGTGTTGCTTTGAGCTTTTTCGTTGTCATGAAAGCATAAAGGATAGAGGGATTCTGTTCAAAGTCGTGGCTGTTGTCCTCGTAGGCATAAATGCAAACAATGGGAGCATAAAGAATGCAGTAGAAACCTTTTTCCTGCGGCAAGCATAAAAATTCTGTCAGATGTCGTCGTTACTATTTTTGTATCTTTCATTTTACTTCATGCATGTGAGTCGACAGTGTCTTGTTTTGAGCTTTACCGTTGTCATCAAAACATGTGCGATAAAGAGAGCTTTTCAGGAATTAGTCGACAGTGTCTTGCTTTGAGCTTTTCCGTTGTCATGAAAGCATAAAGGATAGAGGGATTCTGTTAAAAAGTCGTGGTTGTTGTCCTTGTAGGCATAAATGCAAACAATGGGAGCATAAAGAATGCAGTAGATACCTTTTTCCTCCCGGCAAGCATAAAAATTCTGTCAGATGTCGTTGTTACTGTTTTTGTATCTTGGGGTTATAAAAAACTATGTCAAAAAATGTTGTAGAATCCAAATTACAATGTTTCCATAGAGCAGATAAGTAATATTGCTTCATAGAACAGTTTTAGTCTTCATGCAAAAGAGCGATCAAATTCATTGCTAGAAGATTTGTGGTCCAAGAACCTTTCGCAAGTAGTTTGTGTAGTTAATCTTGTTTGCATTTATACTTGTGTCTCTTGAATCTAGAAAAATGCTTGGTAGTGTTTAAATGGTTTTTGCTATTAGTATCCATCGCAGTAAGAGTACTATATATTGTTATTCTTTTAGGAAAAAACAAAGACATGTTTTTTGTTTTCTAATGAAAGCTTTTTACATGGTGCAATGCTTTTGGTTGGAAGAAAAGAGGTCATGTAGTGGCCCAGCTATGGCAAATTCTTGAAGCAAGTAGTAGAAGGTGAGTTTCTAGAATGAACCTTCTCCTTTGTTTACAATTGCATATAGTAGACAGAGAAAAGGGTTGATTCAAGATTCTCACTATATTGATTGTACTTGTAATCATATTGTTGCTTTTTGTTACAAGGACAATCTTTGCAAATGGGTATTGTGAGTGGCATATGCTATATGTTTCATAAAAATTAAGCAGCTGGGGTTCAAAAGTAGATCTTCGTTTCAAAAAATGAAGCTTTAAAAATTTTGAGAGTTTGATTCTGAAACCATATGCATACTTTGATTAAAACTAGTGGCTAAAGGTACATAATTCATTAATGCAAATTCAATGGATTTAATGGCATCTGACTAGACATGAGGCTGTTTGGATTGCTAATTAGTCTTTGAATATATAACAATCAAAAGAGATAAATAAGTATAATTATCCTTGGCCACATTTCACATTTTGACCTTCCAATCAAAGTCAATTAACAAAGTAGCAGTTAGACCTACAGAAGGTTCAAGGACTATGCTACTAGAAAAACAAATTTTGGACAATGGCTAGACAATTTGTTGAAATTGGTTTAAAAACTTTTAAGCAAATGCATTTTCCCTTCTTTTTGCTTTCATTGTACATCTTAAATGGTAGTTGGGTTTTGCATTGTTACAATGCATTTGGATACTTTGATTGTAAAATCATAGTTTAGATCATTTTAAGTGTTATCGATTCAAACCTTCCCTTGAAATACCAAGGATTCATCTAAATCTTGGAGGCAACGTACAGTTAACTATAATTATCCTTGGCCACATTTCACATGTTGACCTTTCAATCAAAGTCAATTAACAAAGTAGCAGTTAGACCTAAAGAAGGTTGAAGGACTATGCTGATAGAAAACCATATTTTGGACAATGGCTAGACAACCTGTTGAAATTGTTGTACAGACTTTAAAGCAAATGCATTTTCCCTTCTGTTTATTCTCATTGTACATCTTAAATGGAACTTGGGTTTCGCACTCTTGCAATGCATTTGGATACTTTGATTGTAAAATCATAGTTTAGATCATTTTAAGTGTGATTGATCCAAATCTTTCCTTGAAATACGAAGGATTCATCTGAGTCTTGTAGGCAATGTACAACTGTCCTATAAAGAGAGCTTTGGAACCAATGAACTGTCATCAAGGATAGAGGAATACTGTCAAATATTATGGTTATTGTCCTCATAGGCACATGTGCAAAATATGGAAGCATACAGAAAGCAAGTTAACTCTTCAATAATCCCATGAAACATAGTCTTTGTATGCATCCATGCATACAGGTTTGCATGTATATATGTGTACATGTAATTATGTATATATGAATGCATGTATCTATGTAGCCATGTATGTATGTGTGTATATAACAGATTACTGTTGCATTTGCTTTAAATGCTTTTTTGTGGATGGCGTCTGCTAGCCATCCAGTCATATTGTGGTTGTTGTGCATATTGCTTTTAAAGATATAAGAACTCAATTTCGTGAGTTATATTTCATATTGGTAAATTGGCATTTATCTATTTTTGGAACCCATGGGAGTGGCTTTGTGAATCGTGATTGTTTTAAAGTGCTTGTGAAAATGCAAATGCATAGCTTCATTGATAGCTATGTGCTTTGATGCATATATGCAAATTTATAGGATTCATTGCTATCATGTAAAGGACACATAAATATTCATTCCCCAGGCCCATGTAGTCATTTCAATATGTGCATATATTAAGTGATCTATTGATACATGGAAATGTCCATCCATGGATACATGAACGCATATATAGTTGTAAGTGCATGATCATGTATGTATGTGTCTGTGTATATATGTATACATCCATGCATATATCGATCCATGTGTGCATTGGAGCATGTGTGTAGCTATGTGTCTATGAATACATTTTATCTAGTTATCAGTGTCAATTAATAGAGTAGCACCTGTACCTAGACAGTGTTCAAGGATTGTGCTGATAGAAAACCATATGCATATCAATATATTAGAGAGCATGTATCTATGCATGGGTGTGTGTAGATGCTAATTGTTCTGAATTTTGGTTGCATGTCATTGCATTAAACAATTAAGAATAAGTGCTAGGTAGTTGAAGTAAAATGACCCCATTCAGTTAGCAGATCATTCATCCTTGTATTGTCCCATATCTTAATAATTAGGCAATTGCTGGTTAGCCTTTAAGTACATAGCAATTCAAAGAAAAAAATGATTGCAATAAGCCTTGTGTGCATTAGAACTATTAATCAAAGACAATTAACAAATTAGCCCTAGAACACCATGTTTGTGTTAATGTGTTCAATACCATGTTTTTATGCATGGGTGTATATGGATGCTATGAGTTGTGATTTCTACCATTGGGTTGCGTTTACTATTACTTGTACAGCCAAGTGATATGCAAGTACAGTTCATAGTTCATAGCATGCAGATACATTCAAGGACAAATACAAAGCAAGGTTGTTAGCATCCTGATAAGAAAGATGATGGATACATCCAATTAATGTATGTCACAACATCTTATAAACAATAATTCCTATCAAACGCAGATGAAACCTTCGCATTTCAACGAAAAATTCAAATAAACAATACTAAATGTAGTTTAAAATACGAATTTATAATCAAAGTGTACAACTGCCTTAAAGCACTATGAAACCTTCCTTGCATTTCTTGTTTCAAACAGACTAAAAACCGAAAAGCAATATTACTTAGCTGCTCTATGGCAACAATGTAATTTGGATTCTACAACATTTCTTGGCATAGTTTTTTATAGCCCCATGATACAAGAACAGTAACGACGACATCTGACAGAATTTTAATGCTTGTGAGCAGGAAAAAGGTTTCTACTGTATTCTTTACGCTTCCATTGTTTGCATCTATGCCTACGAGGACAACAACCATGACTTTTAACAGAATCCCACTATCCTTTGTGCTTTCATGAGAACGGAAAAGCTCAAAGCAACACACTGTTGACTCATTGTTGGAAAGCTCTCATTACCGCACATGTTGACATAATTTTGGTTCCAAAGCCCTCTTTATGGGACCACTTTGCAGCAATTAAAAAAATACAAACTCTATAGGGCTCACATGCATGAAGTAAAATGAACAAGAGGGTTTCTACATAATACGTATGAAATGCAGATGAAACCTTCGCATTTCAACAAGAAATTTGAATAGATCACACTAAAAGTAGTTTCATATATGGATTTATGCCTATGAGGACAAGAACCACGACTTTTAACAGTACCCCTCTATCCTTTATGCTTTGATGACAATGGAAAGGCTCAAAGCAACACACTATTGACTCACATGCATGAAGTAAAAAGCAGTTTAAAATATGAGTTTATGGCTATGAGGACAACAACCACAACTTTTAACAGAATCCCTCTACCCTTTATGCTTTGATGGCAACGAAAAATCTCAAAGCAACACACTGTTCACTCGTAGTTCAAAAGCTCTCATTATCACACGTGTTTACATAATTTTGGTTCCAAAGCCCTCTTTATGGGACCACTTTGCAGTAGTCAATAATATACAGACTTTATAGGGCTCACATGCATGAAGTAAAATGGACAAGAGGATTTCTACATAATACCTATCAAACGCAGATGAAACCTTTGCATTTCAACAAGAAGCTCGGATAAATAATACTAAAAGTAGCTTAAAAAATGAATTTATAATCAAAGTATAACAATGTCTTAAAGTACTATGAAACCCTACTTGCATTCCTGTTTGCATGTACCTGGTTTAAACATTTAATTATTGGTTCTTGATAATGGAATGAAATGAACTTGGACAGATGGAAATAGAATGATCCCATGGAATTGGAACATTAGTGTTTGCATGCCTTTAACATGGTAGCAGATTTGCGTGCATGAGACTTATTTGAATCTCAAATGTCATAGTATATGTGGCACATTAGCTAGTTGGCTTAACATGATAGCTTTCGAACAAGTTAATTCAGTGATCAATCAAGCTAATTGGCTGATGAATTAATTGTGTTCCATGGTTAGTCATAGCTAATTATTGGTCATCTTTATCCTCCAAATCAGTTAAATAGATGTTGCTTATTCACATTCACAGATACACAATCTTTCTAAACTTTTTTGCGTGCTTTTAATACGAAAAAGAGCTTTAGAACAGGATATGTACATTCATCTAAGGATCATAAGGCATAGATTTTCTGACAGATATAATGGTTTGTAATGCTATCATGAATATGCATACCAAATATAGAAGCACAAGCAAAAACATTTAAACTGTTTGACAGAATTCCTCGAAGAAATGCTAGCTCTTGGTGTGTAGTGAGTGCAAATTATGCAAAGAAATATTTGTCAGAGAAGGCTTTTTACAAGCATTCAAGCAAATCAGCCAAATAGCTGATCTAGCTAACTGTGAATGAAGTTACTTGACTAGTCAATGAAACTAGTTCAATGATAGATCAGTTTTCTTGAATAGTTAATTATAGTTAATTAATAAACATCTTTGTACACGAAACCAATTAAACCAATCATGGCCATTCATATGCAAAAAAAGGAATTTCTTGAAAAAGCTTTGTAGACAAGGAAGCAAATGCAATTGCTAAGTGGAAACCCAAATTACAAAATCCTTGCCAACATCTTCCTTTCTGTTTCTTGTGCTACAAATATTCAATAGGCTATAGCTGTCCACATTAATATGTATCTATGCATGCAGCCATTGATATATGTATCTATGCAGCTTCTATACATGTATATTTAAGCATTCATGTATCCAGCTATGCATCTATCTATCTATCCATGTAAGTATGTTTCTATGTATTCTTCTACCTATAGATGCATCCATGCATATATGTGTCTGTGTTTCTATGTACAAATGTATACAGGCATCTATCCATGTATGTGCCAATGTATCTATGAATACATCTACCCATAGGTACATGTAACTATGCATCTATGGATACCATGATAGATGTCCACATCCATGTATCTATGGATGCATGTATCAAGTACCTTGGTCCCAGGTCTTGACTCTGCAGCAACAACATCTCCTGTGACTACACAGATGTGCAGAATAACAAAAAATGAAGCGCTCAAAGTAATTACAATTCATCTCTAGTCGCTAAAATCTATATTACGTGATAAACAAGTAAGAACTTTTGGGTACATGAAGGTCATGAACATTGAACCAATAGTAGGACAGTCACTACAACATTTAAGTTAACCTATGGTGCAGATTCTCTTTTCCATTATCAATTTTATTCCCAATTTCATCCATGAAGAACTTTGTCAACCTGTAGATCCTGCTATTAGCCATCACTTTGATCCATGATTTCCATTTCTTTTATCAATGAATTCCATATCTTTGATCCATGAAGAACTTCTTCAACCTGTGTATCCATGA
Source organism: Sequoia sempervirens (assembly GCA_007258455.2). Classification (NCBI taxonomy): domain Eukaryota; kingdom Viridiplantae; phylum Streptophyta; class Pinopsida; order Cupressales; family Cupressaceae; genus Sequoia; species Sequoia sempervirens. The sequence goes on along the minus strand of VDFB02353493.1, from coordinate 27,391,796 downwards.
ATTCTATATCTTTGAGGATATTCTTCATGGATGAAATTGGGAATACAATTGATAATGCAAAAGAGAGTGTTGAGCATAGGTTTACTTAAATGTTGTGGTGACTGTCATACTGTTACTTTAACGTTCATGACCTTCATCTACTAAAAAGTTCTTGCTCATTTATACCTTGTTATTTATACCTGTGATATTGCATTGCATATGTCTCATTTTCTTCACCTTGAAATCTCGATACTGTAATACAGTAATAGAAAGTAATCAAGTAATTATAGTAACACAAAATAATTCCAATAAAAACTAATCAAGAGTAATACAAAATACTTTTAAACACCCAGTGTGTTACAACTGTCAGTGAGTTGTTGTTTTTACAACACTGTGTGTTTTACAGCCTACATAGTATATGTAGCATAGCAGCTAATAAGTCCATCTCACATTTTGCTGATGACAATTTAATTTGTCTCATCTGTCTCTGAACCATTGATCAAAGTCAATTAACAAACAAGTCAATCTTGCACTTGACTCATGCAAATTAAGTCAATTCTATCATTAATCATAGTAATAGTAAACAAATGCTTATTAGATGATGTCATTGTTGAAATCCTATTTGCATTTTCTGTTTGCATGTGCCTGGTTTAAACATTTAATTATTGGCTCTTGATAATGGAATGAAATGAACTTGGACAAATGGAAATAAAATGACCCCATGGAATTGGAACATCTATGTTTACATGGCTTTAACATGATAACAGACTTGTGTGCATGAGACTTATTTGAAACTCAAATGTCATATTGTGTGTGGCATATTAGCTAGTTGGCTTAACATGATAGCTTTCACGCAAGTTAATTCAGTGATCAATTAAGCTAATTGGCTGATGAATTAATTGTGTTCCACAGTTGGTCATAGCTAATTATTGTCAAAGCTGTAAATGCCATAGATGAAATGATATGAATAAAATTCTAGTTTCTGGTTTTCCTTGAAATGCAATAAAAAAACTGCTATAAAGGCATAAGACAAGGTTGTGTAACATATTGCCATTCCTTTATCTAATTTCTTTGGACACAAATGCTTTACACATTTGATTGCAACAGTAACATGTCTACGAAAATGGGACAATAGAGATCATAGTTCAATAGTTTTTAGTGTGAGTGTATATGTATCCTGATACATATAAGCTCGATCTGGTATTTATGAAAACAGTTGCTATGTGCAGTGAAAGAGCTTATTAGTGTTACTATATGCGATATCCATATAACATGGTAAATTGGTACAAGACTAGAGTGACACATCCATAAATACATGGATGCATGTATACACAGTTGCATATAGGGATACGTAGAAGCTTAGATGAATAGTTAATTATAGTTAATTAAAGAACATCTTTGTGCACCAAATCAATTAAACCAGTCATGGCCATTCATATGCAAAAAAAAAAAGTAGCTTATTGAAAAGGCTTTATAGACAAGGAAGCAAACGCAATTGTAAACTGAAATTGCAAAATCTTCAGCAAGATCTTTCCTTTCTGTTTCTTATGCTACAAATATTCAACAGCCTATAGCTGTCCATATTAATTGTATCTCTTTGTCTATGTTGAACCTATTTGTTTATTCTATTGCTTTTGCTATTATTTCATGAAAGCTCAAATGTCATAGTATATGTCGAGTAGCAGCCAATAAGTCCATCTCACATTTTGCTCATGACGATTTAATTTGTCTCATCTGTCTCTGAACCATTAATCAAAGTCAATTAACAAACAAGACAATCTTGCACTTAGCTCGTGCAAATTAAGTCAATTCTATCTTTTACTCATTAATGAAATTAACTAATCAGTTTAACAAGATAGCTTTCAAACAAGTTAGGTCAGTGATCAATAAAGCTATTTGACTGATGAGTCAATTGAGTTCAATAGTTAGTCATAGTGATAGCAAACAAATCCTTGTTTGATGATGTCATTGTTGAATTTGCTTTTGTGTCCCTGGCTGCACTTTTGCTATAGCTTGAAGCAATGATGCTTCATGGTTTTGATGATGTCATTGTTGAATTTGCTTTTGTGTCCCTATCTGCACTTTGGCTATAGCTTGAAGTAGTGATGCTTCATGGTTCAAGTATTAAGTGTAATTGAAAACCTTTCTTGACTTATATTCATTGATTTAAATCTGTTTGGAAACCATACTTGCAGTAGTTCTTTAGGCTCGATGCAAAACAGCAATATAGTTAAAATGCATAGCAAAAGCCTGTAGAGGACCATGTTTGCACTTGTGCATTTGGAATTCAAGAACCTATGATAAATAGACTACTAGGTTAATCTGTTTCCAACTGATACTTGTTTCCATTCAATCTAAAAATAAACTAGCTAGTGTATTTTGATGTTTGGACTATTAGTATCCATTACACTATCACTGTCATCCATTGCAATTATAATTTTGGCAGTTGTTTGCACAAATGTGTTTTCATGCATTGTGAAAGCCAACTTGTACTTCTGGGATAAAATGAAGCAAAATAGATAAAAGTAGCAATTTGTTGCCTTGAGTAACTTGTCTCTTGGTATTCATTCAACGAGCACAAGTGCTTTTGCTCTGTCACTGTAAACGTCCCCTTTCTACTGATAAAAGCTGTCAGTTTTCTAGCCTATGTCTTTGCTTAAATTTATTTGTATATGTCATCTTGTTCCAGACTCTCATTAAAAAAAGGAATCTCCATATTCTACCACCAAAGAAAATGCATTAATGTCAAAGGAGTTTGAAATTCAAGATAACAAACCTAATAGCACTCACTTGGATAAACTGTTTTCTATTGTGACAATTTTATTGGCTCGTAGCGTCAAGGCAAGAATACTTATGCATTTGGTTGAAATGCTTTTATTAGTTCCTGCTGGTAGGAAAAAATACTTATGCATTCGCCCGGAATGCATTTAACCGCCAGCATTGACCAATCACATTTCGCCATTTAACATGTTACTTATTTTTTTGTATAGTTTGAATTTGGAGAGCTATTTTATATACTGGAAAATTAGCATTTATCTATTTTTCTATTCATCCTGAGTAGCTTTAAAAATCATCTTCATTTTAAAAATTTGGGAAAATGCGAACGCATAAATTGATTAAATAAATTTAAGCAAAGGCATAGTTTAAAAGTTGGCGGCTAGAGGTACGTTATCCATGAATGCAGATTAAATGCATTAAAATATCAGGAAGCTGCGAGCGCAAAAATTGATTGATTAAAATTAAGCAAAGGCATAGTTTATCAAGGTGGCAGGTAGACGTACGAAGTGCATGAATAAAAATTAAATGCATTGAATGGCATGTGGCTCAAGGTGAAGGCGCTGGGATGGCTTGGAGGCCACACGTGGCCAGGGTACTTTGGTCATTTAATATAGAGTTAAGTTACTTGGTATGCATTTCTATTACTTTGCGTGTGTTGTTTTTGTCTTCTCTAAGCTCTTGTTCTGAGGAAGAGTTTGTAGCGACTGAGCAAGAGATACTTGAGATGATAATTTGTTACTCTCCACAGTTCCTTTCCATTGAAGTGCATTGGGAGGCTGTGTTTCATAGTGCTTTAGTTCACTATCACTATCACTTTTTGCCTAATGTGTCAGTGCATGTATGTATGTATGCATGTTTCTATGCGCATAAGCATTTAACTATGTGCATATCTATGTAGACATTTGTAGATGCATATATGCATATATGCATGTGACTCTAGATATATCTATGCATATATGTATTTATGCATATATGTATATCTGTATAGATGCATCTATGTGTATATGCATGTAATCACGTGGATGCATATATGTTTATGTCCATCGATGCATTAATCTGTCTTTACATGGATGTATCTGTACATATATATACATATGTATAAATATATGTGTGTGTCGATATGCCTTTTCTACAAAAGAGTTTACAGTGACAGGGCAAAGGTTGTCATGGTTCCAAAAAAGGACACTTGCAGACAAGCTATTCCAGGCAATAAATAGTTTCTTTTATCAGTTTTCTTTTATTTTAATGTCCATAAGCACATTGGGTTTCACAGTGCTTAGCCTATGTTGTTCTTCAAAGACTAGTTCCTTAGACATGCAATTGTCTTTTGTCCATTGTAGAATGTGAGGGCTTAACAATAACTTGGCGCTTATATGCTCTCTAAAGATTACATATCTTCAATTACTGCAGAGCTGTTCCATAGTGCAAGCTTTTAAGCCGCTGTTCTGTTAACATGTTCCATAATAGGACCTTACAAACAATATGAGCACAATGTGTTAAGAGCACTTTACAAACTGTCAACCAAATGCAATTTCCAGATATAAGCCTAAGCTCCACAATTGCTTTCATCTCTCCCGTTGTCATTAAAGCATAAAGCAAAGAGGTTTTTTTCGCAACTTCTAATTTTTGTACTTTTACACGATAATTCACTTTATTCATTAATGAATCAAATTATCTTAATTAATTGATTTTCTTTTTCCTTTTGTCATTTCATATCTAATTAATTAGAAAACTGCTGAATAGTATTTATATTCATAATAATTAAAACAAAGAAATAATTATAACTATCCTTGTGCACATTTGGCCAATCAAACAAAGTCAATTAAAAAATCTGATTCCACTTATTCACTGATAGTATTGGCATACAATTTCCTTGAAGAGTCTTGAAAAAGAGGATTACTCAAACACCAATAAGGATTCTGATTTGTAACATTCCTATCCAAATCATCTTCATTCAATAGGATTTTGTGGCATACATTAATTGGATGTATCGCATCATCTTTCTTATCAGGATGCTAACAACCTTGGTTTGTATTTCTCCTTGGGTGTATCTAAATGCCGTGAGTTATGAATTCTACTTGCATGTGGCTTCATTGCACAAGTAATAGTAAGTGCTACCTAACAGTACAAAATAAACTTATGCATATGGTAATGAAATGACCCCATTTAGTTAGAAAATCAATATTTACATCGCTTTCACTGTTAAGTGATAGCTACTTTGGCATTAAACAATAGCTAGAAATTGTTTTTACCAGAACTTAACAGTGCTAGCACAAGTCTGTGTTGTTTTTTGGCTTAGTATTGATTTGTTGCCACGGCCTACTTACACTTTTTTAGGCACTTAAGCAAATATGGGATCTATTCCATTGATTGCTCTTAAAGAGCTTATACCAACATTGCAATAACATAATTACCCTGGTGCATGCATATGCAAAAAAATGTTCTATATTATAGGGTGCACAAATAGCAATAAGTATTTAGAAATTATAAAAATGCAATTTGCATTCTAAGAAACAAAAGTTCTTACTTGGATTGTTTCTTGGTCAAATGAAACTGCATAAGAATTCTGTTTTGTTTTTATGAATAGCATAGTATATGTCACTCACTGTACTCATTTGTCTAAATTGTCCTTGTGACAGGGATTAATGCTTTCAACTGTATTTAAACAATCACGCACAAACTACACTGGGAAAAATTGCTTGTCCCTATCACAATTTGGACATTTTTACAAGTATACTTGATCGTTTGATAGCAGATTACAAGGTCAGTTTTCCAAATTGTCTTTTTGCTTTTCTTGAAATGCAATTGAAATTCTTCAATATAATAACTGCATAAAGTTCTTTTCCATGTATTCGTTTTGCCATCTTGTATTCCTCATTTCTTTGAACATAAATGATTTAGAGGACTGCTTCCACATATACAAACAGGAAAATGCATTTTACACAATTGCAATAGTAATTTGTCTTCGAGCAATAGAGCAGGTTTTGCTTATGTGTTAATAAGTTATACTTCCTCTATACAATATCCATATAATAGAATGAACTGCTAGCATCCAATTTTTAAACCCTGTTTGCAGTTTCGAATAGCCTTTTGAGTCATAAGTCTTTGTTTTATGTCAACTATTTTTTGCCTATATGCATTTAAGGCAGTTTTTTTCATACGACTGCTTATATCTGTGGCAAGTTGTTGTGCAATGTGCAAGTTAACATATGTTTAATCTTCCTGTTTTACAAATAAATGCCTACAAAGTTAATTTCAAAAGCTGACATGGCACGAGTACAATGAATGATGTACTACTTCACTCATAGACATGATGCAATATTTTTCCATGGTCTTGCTTACATGCAAAATGACATTAACCACAGTTTTTTTTTGCTCACATTGCCAATTACACTGCGTGCTTAAAACTTCTGAAGTAAAAGAAAACTGAGAAAAGAAACTATTTATTGCCTCAAGTAACTCGTTTCTGGTTCTGGATACTGTAACTATAACAAAGTCTGCTCAATCGCTATAAACTCTCCCAGAACAAAGACTTCTAGAATAGAAAAACAATATGCACAAAGTAATTGTCATGCTTAACAGCTGACTTAAGCCTATAACAAATGAACAAAGCAACCTCGCTATACATGTTCACCAAGCCATTGCAGCAGTTTCTCATCCACCCGCATGCTATTTAATGCATTTACTTTGCATATATGCACTGTGCGCCTGCACTTCTGAGTTTCAATCTCTTCTTTTAATTGTTTAATCAATCTATGCCTTCACTTTTGCTTAATGGGCCTATGCCTTTGCATTTTCCTCAAATTTTTTAAACACAAATGATTTTAAAAGCTATTCTGACAAATAGGAAAAGCCATAGATCTTCTTTGATCAAATAATGCTTTTGCATTTCCCTGATTTTCTTTAAACATAAAAGATTTGTAAAACTATTCTCTACATGTCACTTAATTCATGTTTATCTGAATAGCTTTTAAAATCATTTGTCCTTTGAAAAAAATCAGTCGCTTACAAGTACATAGAAACAAAGGAATCCAATTACACAAAACATTTAAATACCATAGACTGAGATTGGCAATGTGAGCAAAAAAGATTCTTGTCAACCAATTGGTGCATGTAAACAAGGCTACCTGAAAATATTGTTTTGTGTTTGTGGCACTAAAAGTATACATCATGCATTGTACTCATTTATCCACTTTGGCAATGTAACAGGAATAAGTACATACAATCCTGCTGGGGGACAATGGATATCAAGGTCAGGTTGAAGAATTAATACTATTTTCCCCTTCTGCTTCTATTAAATTGTTTGTTGTGTGGTATGTTACATAAGCTTCTGCTACTACTCAAGATCCATTTTCCAACATATGTAGAGATTATTAACTTCCAAGATCCTCGACAACATGATTAATGCTTTCAAATGCTATTGACTAAAAGCACATAGGCGATGATGTAAACAGTTATAGATTTTGTAATCTAGATACTAGCGTTAGATGCTATTCATACCCAAGCATTTGCTATTCCCAAACACATTAGGTTACACGAGTAACAAAGAAAATGATAGACGTTGACACCTATGAATTAACAAAGCGCCCCCAAATATCAAACATTGACTACGTGCTTAAGGGCGAGGGACTTTGCAGATTGAGTGCCTTTGCATACAATGTTGGTGATTGTTTGTTTGATTCATTACAACTATTGCTTAACAATCGTTACACATCAATTCAACTACGAAATGGAGTTATAGATTACTTCTTGAATTGCCTTCAAAACAAGGACAAAGAAGCAATAAAATCATACAACTATGAACTAGACCCTGATACTCTATATACGTTGCACAAAGTACATGATCCACAAACATATTTCCGCAGAATGCGCTTATCTGCAAAGCCACAAGCAGATTGCACAGAAAGTGGATTGTGGGGTGACCTGTTTTGCATTCACTGGATATCCAAATGGTTGAATATACAAATATCCCTTTGGTCAAGAACAACAGCAAGAAGGTACTTACAGTTCAATAGTTCTGATTACACGGAATCAGTCTCTATACTATTTCATGACATGGATTCTTTAAATGGACACTTTGAACCATTGCTAGCAATTGAAACACAAAACATAACTTCAAAACAGCCCATAAGTTCACATGAAATAAAAAAACTTTGCACAAAGTATCCTCAAATATCAAACATTGACAATGTCCTTAGAGCTGAAGGCCTTTGTAGATTAAGCACATTTGCATACAATGTTGGTGACTGTTTGTTTGATTCGCTTCAAGTGCTACTTAACAACCAGTACACCTCAACTCAATTACGCAATGGAGCTATAGATTATTTTCTGGCTTGCTTTCAAAAAAAGGACAAAGAAGCAATTAAATCATATAACAATGAACTAAATCCTACTACTCTATACACATTGCACAAAGTACATGACCAAGAAACATACTTCCGCAAGATGCGATTGTCCGCACGCCCGTGCATAGACCATAGCGAACGTGGATTGTGGGGTGACTTGTTTTGCATTCACTGGATATCCAAATGGTTAAAAATACAGATAAGCCTCTGGTCATTGACAACATCAAGGAAGTACTTAGATTTCAATGATTCTGGATATACAAAATCAGTCTCTATACTGTTCCATGATACAAACCCTTTGGCTGGACATTTTGAGCCGCTTCTAAGAATCAAAGCCCAAAATCTAACTCGCCCATGCTCTACAAGCTTACTCCGACTAAAAAAGTTGATCAGAAATCGTCCACAATACAAAAATACTTACTTGACTAAGCCACATGCTTTGCCTAAAAACAAGGAAAATTTGATACCATTTGTCAAAGCAGACAATTTAAAACATAAATCAACAATAAGACTTAATCACCTGAAGAACTTGATTAGAAAAGAAAAACAAAAAGAAAGTGTACCTAGCAGCCCAAAGAAAAAAAAAACATTGACACCAATAGAAATTTATAAAACAGCAATACAAGATACGCCAAAATACCCATGTGCAATTTGCCAAGTGCTTTGTCTGTACAAGGACATCAGGATTTTCAAAGAAAAACAAAAACAGTTATACTGCAAGCTGCTACAATCAGATTCCTTACAATTCACAGATTTCATATGCAATGTATGCTACTTTGCATTGAAACAGTCCACTATTCCAAAGTATGCTACGCCACAGAAAATAAGAACTAATAGACCATTGTGCTATGTACAAAATTTAACTCATCTAGAAGAACGACTTGTGTCACTTAGAATTGCATTTGCACAAATTTGGGAACTAGGGTTCAAAAGGTCTCAAATAGGCCTAACAGGTTCTATTATAAATGTCCCTGTTGACATGAACATTGTACAAAAAGCATTACCACAATCAATTAACAACACACAAACAATTGTTGTTTCATTGAAAAGACGCTTGAAATACAAAAATGCATTTCAAAAAGGCATGGTGCGCCCAAATGTCATCATGCAAGCTTTGACTCAATTAACGAGGACACCATTATACAAAATGCACGAAGTCTGCATAAACCAAGATTGGCAAGAAGTTCTCCAATGCACTGAAGAAAACGAAGACAATAGTCCACAAAATACAAGTGAAACAGAATCAGACAGTGAAATGGAAAATGAAAACCCATCAGACACATTGATACATGGATTCACTGAGTCTAGATGTATCCATAACATGGAGGACAAGATTATTGAAATTGCACCTGCAGAGAACAAGTATCCAATTGGAATATTTAAGGACATCTATGCTGAAGAAATGAATTTCCCAACTTTGTTCTTTGGCAAACCACGTGATAATGACATTGTAAAAAACTTTACGTATCAGAAAATAGTACGCTGGGAGCTCTTACAGTCACAAAGACAATTTGCATATCATACAACAAACATTTTTTTCAAAGCTATAAAGGTACTAATACAACAAGTACTGTCTACAATGACAATAAGAATCCACAAGGGCCAGTTAAAAGGGTGAAAGCTATTTGCGAAAGACGTTAAACACAAACCAAACCTAGAAAAAATTCTTAAATCAGATATTGGATATGTTGATTTCAAAAGAATAAGAATCTCTCCAGACTATTCACAACAACTTAAGAAAAATGTATTTGCTATGATTCGACAACTAGGACCACCGACATTTTTCATCACTTTCTCTAGTGCTGAGCAAAATTGGGATCCACTAATTCAAACATTACAAGAGCTGCACAATCTACACCAATCAGCACAAAACCATCAAGAATCTAATCACCCAACACACATTGACAAATTTGAACTAATCAAGAAAGATCCTATCACTTGTGCACGTTACTATAAACATAGAATCAATGCAATAAAAAAATTGATACTTACAGATGACTCCTTCTTTGGAAATGTCATTGATTACTTCTCAGTCACTGAGTTCCAAAATCGAGGAAATGAACATGATCATTTCCTCATATGGGTTAAAAATGCACCAATCTACACAGAAAAAAACAACACGGACGTCATAGCTTTTGTTGATAAGTATATTACTTGCGACACTGAAAATTTGGAACCTCCTCTGGCAATGCTACACAAGCACCATCATACAAAGAAATGCAAAAGATCAAGAAAACAATTTTGTAGGTACAATTTTCCTTTCCCACCAATGCAAAAGTCAACTATACTTTTACCAATACTCCAAAAGACTGAAGCGATAACTGCAAATGCCACTAAAATCTTTTCAAAACTCCAAAAAGCAAACTATGACAAAACATTCACTTTTCAAATGTTCTTAAAAGAATTAAACTTAAGTGACAATGAATACATTCAAGCTTTAAGCTCAACATTGAACAGGCCTACGCTTTTTTTACAGAGAAAACCATCACAAATATGGAACAATAGTTTTTCAAGGAAAATTCCAGATCTTTGGAGGGCTAATACAGATGCACAATTTGTCCTAAATGCATATGTTGCTGCTATGTACTGTAGCTCATATATTGCAAAAGTAGACAAGTCAATGACATATGCATTCAAAAGAATACGTAGAGACCACAAGCAAGACAATATTGATGCAATCCGAATGGTGAGTAAACTTGGCAATGCCATGCTTAACTTGCAACAAATGTCATCACAACAAGCTGCACATATTGTTCTGTCATTGCCATTAAATTACAGTTCAAGAAAATGTATATTCATTGATACACGATCTGACAATGATCGCACATTTATACTCAAATCTGTTAAACAATTGAGCAATGAGCCAGATGAATCAGAAAACGTTCTTGCGAAATCTATTATAGACTACTATTTAAAATGCCCTAAAACAATGATGGACATATGTCTTGCAGAATTTGTTTCAAGATACAATAAATACGGTGCTGCAATTGAGCCAAAGGCCAAACCCAATGTGATACGGTTTATCAATTTCAACAAACACTTTGATATAGAGAATCATTGTAGAGAGCAATTGGTTCTCTATGTTCCATTTATCATTAATGAGCATACACTCAAACAAAACTTTGACTCTTGGGAACATGCATGCATGTACCATGGACAAACCATTCAAACAAACAGTGCAAAGTTCATCCACAGCACAAACTCCGCATGGGGTGACATTGACAAAGCTATTAATGATGTTCAGTCTCTTGAAGATGAAAAGCTCATTGACCTGCCAATGCAAACAAAGCTTTCCCATAAAGAACTATATGACATTCAAACAGACCTTCCAAACATAGGTCATTCTAACCCAAAGACCACGTACTCCAATGGATTTGAAATTACAAAGCACCCACAGATTACAGATAACAATGAATACTACAAATTAAGACGAATGTTAAATAAAGAACAACAAGCAATTGTTAAGGATGTTCTCATAAAAAAGATGAGAAATCCACAAAAGCCATTGCACTTGTTTTTGACTGGAGGAGCTGGAACAGGAAAGACTTTTACGGCAAAAGCCATCTACCAAGCTCTCATTCGCATGTATAGCAATTCTGTTGACAATAATCCAGACAAACCCAAGGGCTTATTAACTGCATATACAGGTAAAGCAGCATATAACATAGGCGGATTCACATTACATTCAGCATTTCACATACCTTTTAATACATCAGAATTCCTGCCACTGAAACACTGAAGTACTTGACACTATGTCAAAGCACTATGATCAATTGCGCATACTTCTTATAGACGAGATATCATTAGTTGGCTCAACATTTTTACGGTATATTGATAGAAGACTACGAGACATAATGCAAATGCCTACAACATACTTTGGGAACCTTGACACCATATTTTGTGGTGACCTTTACCAGGCACAACCTGTCCTTGACTCTGTGGTTTTCGAAAATAGGCCTACTCCAATTGAATTAATGCCTTATAGTTTCTGGAAAGACCACATAAAATGCTATTCATTAGTGACTACCATGAGACAAAAAGATGAAATATTTATTTCAATCCTTAATAGACTACGAGTAGGCATTCAGACAACTCATGACATAGACTATATCAACAAAATTTGCTTTCGTCCTGTACCATTAGATCCATTGCTTCCGCACCTTTTCTATAGGAGAATAGACGTTCAAGCACATAACAACAAAATGCTATCAATCATTCCAACCCAAATGATTGTGCTGGATGCGATAGATGAAGTTAACGAGGACCTTAATGCAATACGAGTGTACAGTCACACAACAACACTCCCATCACAAATATGCTTGAAACCAAACATTCTTGTTGAGCTTTATGCAGGCAATTACAATGTTCAAGATGGCCTTGTCAACGGTTCAGATGGAATTTTTAAAGCATATACATCACAAAACAATATTGATATTGTCTGGATTAAATTTAATGACCCATCAATTGGACATCAGCAGCGCACAAAACTAGCACACTGCTATTCTACTATCATTGACAAAGACTGGGTGCCTATACAAGCGCATTGCTAGGCCAATGCAGAAAATAACAATAAACAAGAAAATTACAACTAGAAAACAATTCCCAGTACAAGTAGCATGTGCACGAACCATACATCGATCCCAAGGATTAACAATGGAGGCCTTGGCTTTTGATCCCATAGGCATTAGACAACATGGACTAACCTATACAGCTCTATCACGAACAAAATCAGTAGAATCATTATTCCTGTTACAACCTTTAACTTCAAAAAACTTCAAAGTTAAAGACAAAATACAACTAGAAATGTCTCGTCTTCAGACATGTGCACAATGGCAACTTGATAATCTAAGCACATGTTCAAAAAGCAAATCACATATGCTCCTATGTACATTGAACACTCGTAGCTTGAAAGCACATGCAGAAGACATTGTCAATGACTATAGCATAATGCAATCTGATATCTTGTGTCTCCAAGAAACACATATGCATCCCTTTGAGCTAAATACCTTGCTACAGAATTTTGATAGCTCCTCTGTACATAACATCCATGGCATAGCAACTTTAACCAAGAAACATTTACTCTTGTCAAAAACAACACACCATGAAACCTCAAATATTGAAGCTATCACATTAACAATAATGCTATCTAACAATGAACTCAATGTTTGTAATATTTATGCAAGACCTGCAACTGCCATAGATGAAGTAATCGCAATCTTGCAAATAATTATTGGATCCACAAATTCAGAAAACATGTTGTACATTTTAGGCGATTTTAATGTCGACATGTCTTCAGAGAGCAGAAACAAAAAAATGCTTCACAGTTATATGCAACATAACAACATACAATTTGTCTTCAACCAACAACATAGCATGGGCAACTCAGTCATTGATCACATTTGGTCCAACACGACTACAAATATATGCTCTATCTATATATCAGAAGCATATTGGACTGATCACAATCCAATTTTCCTAAAATTGCATATTGCACAATAGACAAATTCAACTCTATAGAACTTATAGCCTTATATCAGTTTTACGCATTGCAATGTCTTTTCCAATGCTATATCCATTATTTGCAGGAGATCTATGGATGAAACTAAAAGACAGTCAAAGCAAATGCAACCCACGCAAGAAGAATCAGCACAACGGTAAAGTGCTCATAGTATTATTCCTTCAAATTCATTCGCCCAAATCACAAATATTCAAATAACATTGTTCCAATTCTTTGCAGGACACCAAAAGATGTATCAAAAAGACAAGCCAAACAGGTGCAAATTGCACAAGAAGAGTCAACACAACGGTAAAGTACTTTGTTCTACAATGTACCTCCATTTGTCCAACTTGCTAATATAAAATTAGCATTCAATTGACATTATCCTTGTTCCTTGTAGGACAAGAGTCAAGAAACCTAGGATTGTTTCAATCGAACAACTAAATGCAAGAAGAGCTGGAGACACCTTCCAAGGTGATGTCCTTGTTGTCTACAGAGCAACATTGGACAAGGCTAACAAAACACGGGAAATGCTACGTGTTGATCTAACAGATCACAAAGCAGAAATGACAATCACGTTAAATGTTAGTGGAAACCTTGTTTATCAACATGAGCCTAAAATAGTCCCGGGATCAGCTATTTCAATCTCAGATTTCCAAGTTGCACCTAGAACAGATTATGACAGAGGTGACTGTGATTGCATTTTGATTTTAACAGACATTAGCACCACTGAAAACATCCCCCGCCTCTGTCAGGAGTACAAATTCATCCCAAGTACGACTATCAGCCAATTGCTTACAACTGTTAATGAGTACCCAGCTGGCACAATAGCTGCGCTGGTAGTTGGTGCCAGGAAAATGGGTACCCAATTTGCAATTGACATCAAAGATGGCCACACTGACATAGACAGGGCACAGGTATTTCAGTCTACAGAACTTTTACCTCTTCTTTCAGTTTCAAGCTTTTAATGTTCTACAGTGGCCTCTATAACAATTTCCGTAACAAAATCTAATCCTCTCATTGAATTGCAGTTGCTATTACGGTCAACATATGAGCAACAATACTTTGCACTCGAAGACCAGTTGCATACAAATAAAACACCTGCAATGCTTTTCAAGAATGTTGTGAGAAAAATAGACCAAAAGAACACATTTCATACATGTCGATCAACATTCATTTGTACCTTGAATGACAAAAGAAGCTTGGAAAAGCTCAACAGCCTACTACACTCAACTTTCAAGGTAACAACATTCTTTTTAAATAAATCTAGTGCATCCAAACTTGTTTTTTTGTCTCCTCTAACAGTTTTGAACCATATTCTATAGGTTTCTGGTACTCTAAAAGCAGCAAATGCATTTTCCAATCCATTTCATGCATGTTGTCCAAAATGCAAATTCAAATTTACTGCTTATGGCACACTCCAAGAGAAAACTGCTCACTGTAAACAGTGCAACCAGCAAGTCAATTATACATTTTGTTTACAACTTAAAACTACCATAACAACTTATGACAATCAAACAATTCAGTCTTCAATTGACCAGGCCACCATGCACCGTCTATTGCCCACACTGCAAAGGCTCAGCTATGAAGACTATATCAAGGACAAGTCAGCAGTGATATTCATCCTACGGGACTTCAGTGCTGAAGGACATTTTAGCCTTGACCAAAACAATGCCATTGTTGAAGCCATTTGCATTGACAAATAGACAGGAAACATCACCAGAAGGTAATAAAGTCATTCATATGTACACTTTCTTTGTTTTAAACGAGTACCTCAAATCACTATCCATACAAACTATGTTTCTAATACATAGCATTTTGTTGCCTTTACAGGAAACTAGGAATAGAGGAGCACAAATTTACATTGTTCAGACTTTTACTTTTTTGCCTTTCCACGCTCCAAGAAACTAGGAATAGAGGAGCACAGATTTACATTGTTCAGACTTTTACTTTTTTGCCTTTCCACGCTCCAAGACATTTCACTGGGTCTCACATGTTAAAGACAATTTTGGTTTTAAAATACTCTATTGCTATTATACATTTAGACACTTCTATAGGTTACTATGTTAAAGTCTTTTAGAATATGGACATCTGAAACTCTAATTTTGTTTTTGCACCTACCAAGACAATGGTTCTCTATGTACATCTGACATATATGTTCAATAATTATTATCCCTCCATGCATAATGCTATTCAAACTATATAGTTTAAATGTTCCCTTTTGCATTCTGTCCTTCCTAGCTTCTCCAATATTTGCTTTGTGATTCTTACGTTTCCAAGAATTTATGGTGACCAAGTAGAAGTAGTTATGATTACACACTGTAGACCCATTAACAAGTTACTTGAGACAATAAATGGTTATTTTCGTTTAGCTTTTATCATTTTTATGCTATTACTGTAACCAAGTCTTGCGCCTGCTTTAATGCATTGTACTTTATAGTCGCTTTTCCATCATGCATTCTAATGTATGGCGTACACTCCTGTATACACAAATCCATATGTTGCTTACGCTGCATATATGCATATTTACATGTATATATGCCTCTATGTCCATATGCACATATGCACATATTCATGCGTCCATGTATTCATCTAAGCTTCTACGTATCCCTGTATGCAACTGCGTATACATGCGTCCATTTACTTATGGATCTGCCACTCTAGCCTTGTACCAATTTATTATGTTATATGGATATTGCATATAGTAATACTAATTAGCTGTTTCACTGTACATAGCAGTTGTATTCATGAATGCCAGATCAAGCTTATATGTGTCAGGATACATATATACTCACACTAAAAACTACTGAGTTATGATCTCTATTGTCCCACTTTCGTAGACACGTTACTATTGCAATCAACTGTGTTAAGCATTCGTGTCCAAAGAAATTAGATACAGGAATGGCAATATGTTACACAACCTTGTCTTATGGCTTTATAGCAGTTTTTTCATTGCATTTCAAGAAAACCAGAAACTAGAATTTTATTCATATTATTTCATCTATGGCATTTACAGCTTTTCCAATAATTATTACAAGCATAGAGTTCAGTGTTGAATAGTTCTATTGTTCATGTGATTCCTCCAACATTGTTCATGCCAAATTCTATATGTTTCCATATTTTGCATATGTGCCTAGGAGGACATTAACTATAACAGGTCACAAAATTCCTTTTTCCTGTATGCTTTCATCATAGCAAGAAAGCTCAAAGCAATTGCAAAATCTAGGTTTTCATAGCACAGGCTTACAGAACACAAAAACAACACACACAAAGTAATAGAAATGCATAGCAAGTAACTTAACTCTATATTAAATGACCAAAGTACCCTGTCCATGCATGTTCACCAAGCCACTCCAGCGCGCTCACCTCCAGCCAGATGTCATTTAATGCATTTAATTTGCATTCATGCATTACGCTTACATTTTCCTGATATTTTAATGCATTTAATCTGTATTCATGGATTATGTACCTCTAGCCAACAACTTTCAAACTATGCCTTTGCTTAAATTTATTTAATCAATTTATGCATTCGCATTTTCCCGATTTGTTAAAACAAAAATGATTTATAAAGCTACTCAGTCAAATAGAAAAATAGATATATGCTATTTTTGCAATATATAAAATAGCTCTTCACATGCAAACTGTACAAAAAAATAAGCAATATGTTCAACAGCAAAATGTGATTGGCCAATGCTACCGGTTAAAAGCATTCTGGGCAAATGCATAGGCAAATTAAAAATACGTTCACAGAAAAGAGCTTTTCATTCTGAATCCATATGCATACTTTGATTCAAACTAGTGGCTGAAGGTACATAATCCACTGATGCAAGCTCAATGCATTGAATGGCATTTGACTAAAAGGAACACTGTTTGCATTGCTAGTTACTCCTTGAATATATAACAAGGTTCAAGGGAAAAACTGTCATTACCACACATGTTAACATAATTTTCGTTCCAAACTTCTCTTTATGAGACCGCTTTGCAGTAATCATGCATTGCGTACGTCTACCTGCCACCTTGATAAACTATGCCTTTGCTTAATTTTAATTAATCAATTTTTGCGCTCGCAGTTTCCTAATATTTTAATGCATTTAATCTGCATTCATGCATTACGTACCTCTAGCCGCCAACTTTTAAACTATGCCTTTGCTTAAATTTATTTAATCAATTTATGCATTCGCATTTTCCCGAATTTGTAAAACAAAAATGATTTATAAAGCTACTCGGATGAATAGAAAAATAGATAAATGCTAATTTTCCAATATATAAAATAGCTCTCCAAATTCAAACTATACAAAAAAATATACATAATTACATGTACACATATATACATGTAATCCTGTATACATGGATGCATACAGAGACTATGTTTCATGGGATTATTAGAGAGTTCACTTGCTTTCAATATCGTTCCATACTTTGCATGTGTGCCTATGAGGACAATAATTACAGTATCCAGAACCAGCAACCAGTTACCTGAGGCAATAAATACTTTCCTCCCTCAGTTTTCTCTTGCTTTGGAGGTTTAAAGCACACAGTGAGATTGGCAATGTGACCAAAAAAAAATTGTGCCTCACTTGCTCATTCGTTTCAAAGCTCTCTTTATAGCACAGTTGTGCATTGCCTCCAAGAGTCAGATGAATCTTTGGTATTTCAAGAAAAGATTCAATTGGATAACACTAAAAATGATCTAAACTATGATTTTATAATCAAAGTATCCAAATGCATTGCAGCAATCTGAAACCCAACTTCCATTTAACATGTACAATGAAAATAAACAGAACGAAAAATGCATTTGCTTCAAAGTTTTAAAAGCTATTTCAACAGATTGTCTAGCCATTGTCCAAAATATGGTTTTCTATCAGCATAGTCCTTGAACCTTCTTTAGGTCTGACTGCTAGTTTGTTAATTCATTCTCATTGAAAAGTCAAATTGTGAAATGTTCCCAAGGATAATTATACTTATTTAGCTCTTTTAATTGTTATATATTCAAAGACTAATTAGCAATCCAAACAGCCTCTACTTTAGTCACATGCAATTCAATGCACTAATTTTGTATCAATAAATTGTGTACTTTTAGCCACTAGTTTTAATCAAAGTATGCATATGGATTCAGAATCAAACTCTCAAAATAAATGCACATATAAATGTGTCTTTTTCTTCATTTCATAATGTATCTATGTATCCATAAGTGCATTCATGCATATATCGATTTGTGCATATATCTTGTCATCTCTTTATGCATCTGTCTATATATGTATGATTGTATCTATGGGTACATGTATACCTCGATTTATGTATATATGCACCTATGAATTGCATAGACACATCCATGTATATATGCATCTATCAATAACTTGCATGGATACATGTATATATGCATCTATGGACTCATGCACACATGTATATATGACAGCTCATTGGTTCCAAAGCTCTCTTTATAGGACAGCTGTGCATTGCCTCCAAGACTCAGATGAATCCTTCATATTTCAAGAAAAGATTCAAATGCATAACACTTAAAATAATCTAAACTATGATTTTATAATCAAAGTATACAAATACATTGTAACAATGCAAAACCTGACTTTCATTTAAAATGTACAGTTTCTATCCTCATAGTCCTTCAAGTTTCTTTAGGTCTGACTGCTGCTTTGTTAATTGACTTTGATTGAAAGGTCAAAATGTGGAATGTCCCCAACGATACTTATACTTATCTCTTTTAATTGTTATATATTCAAAGACTGCTTAGCAATTCAAACAGTCTCCCCTTTGGTCAGATGCCATTCAATGCATTAATTTTGTCTGAATGAACTATGTACCTTCAGCCACTAGTTTTAATCAAACTATGCATATATAAATGTGTCTTTTTCTCCATTTCATTATGTATCTATGTATCCATAGATGCAGCCATGCATATATCGATTCATGCATATCTTGCCATATCTCTACATGCATCTTGTCTATATATGTATGACTATATCTATGGGTGCATGTATACATTGATTTATGCATATATGAACCTATGAATTGCATACACACATACATCTATATATGTATCTATCAATATTTTGCATGGATACATGTATATATGCATGTATGGACTCATGCATCCATGTATCTGTCTTTGTCTTTGGCCAAATGGCCCCTAATGGCCAAAGTATCCTAGTAACCCATGGCCATCAAGCAATTCCAGCGCCTTCCCCACCAGTTACATGGCATTTAATGCATTTGCTTCAATTATTTTGACCCCTCCATGTGTTCGCATTTTCCTGATATTTCAATGCATTTAATTTGCACTCATGGATTATGTATCTCTACTCGCCAGTCTTGTAGACTTGCTTTGCTTAAATTTATTTAATCAGACATCCAAATTTGGACACTTAATTTATCCAAATTTATCACTTTTCACCTAAACATCCTCTTATCCGAAGTTAATTAAGTAATATTACTATTATTTAATTAATATCTTTAATTCTGCCAAATCCTTAAGGTATTTAATTAATAATTAAATACCTTACCCTCCTTAATCCTCTTTTCATCAAATAAATTAAATAAATATTACATTTATTTAATTCCTCACATGTCATTTTCATCTAATCCTAATCCATTTCCTAATCTCTTTATTAAGAATGTGCACATGCCTAATCCTTGATTAGGATGTGTCACATCCTCCAACTTTTGCAAGTTGGCTTTTAATCCACATTAACCCCTAATTATCCTCTAATTACTAATTAGTTAAACCCACTAGTACCTTGGTCAACTCTCCCCATCTCCCAAGGAATTTTAATTCCTTTTTATTCACCCTAGGCCTTCTTTCCCATGTGAATTTTAATTCACATTTTATTCCTTCTAGAATCCCTTTTCCCATGCACCTTCTAGAAGCTTTGACTTGTCACATCAAGTCACATGTGACAAACTCCCACCTTTGGGAACATTGTCTTATCCACCTAGATTCTTCCAATCATTGTGAATTTTAATTCACTTTTAATTCACCCAAGATTCTTCCCATCTCCCAATGTACTTGGAAGGTACTTGTCCTTCCTCCACCTCATGTACCTCTCTTCCACATCACCTACACATCATCCCACCCTTAGCCATCTCACATGCCACATGTCAAGATGTGAGGGCTTGTGAGTCCTCAACTCACCTTAGCCCTTCATCTTGGCCTTGTTGGATAAATTCAACCATTGAATTCTCTAGAGAATTCAAGTTCTCCTATAAATCCCCCCCCCTCAAGGGCATTTACACAACACTTAGTCATTTTGCAACTAAATGCTGCCATTTTGTGCACTCATCTAGCCTTCAATTACATTCACTTGCATCCAAGCATATAGTTAAATCCTCCATTTTAGCCACATCAAGAGCCATCAAGGAGCACACATATCATTCCAAGCAAGGGCCAATCAAAGAGACATCAACAGCAAGGAAGGTAAAACCGTTTGTGTCTTGTGTTATCTATTTCCCTTCTTGTTTTGTCACTCTCTTTTGGCTAATCTTGAGGTGTCCTTGGTCTTTTATCATTCGCATTTTGAGTTATTTTATGCACTAGAATAGGATAAATTCCAAGGTATACATAATCAAACTATGCGATCACATTTCACTGATTTTCAATAACAACAATAGTTTATAAAGCTATTATGATAAATAGAAACAGCTAAATGCTAATTTCCCAATGTTGATTTATCAAAATAGTACTAGTTTTCCAATATAACAAAATTAAAAGTTATATGTTGACATACATTCATGCATATTGTCCATATGTGCATATATGCATATATGCCTTCATCCATATTTGCATATGCATATGAATACATCCTTCCATGTAAAATATGCATTTGCACCTATATCCAAATATGCATACATCCATGTATACATGTGTTCATATCTCCATCTCTCCACGTAGTTCTGTTTTCTATGTATACATGTGTTTGTTGATGCATCCATGCATATATCTGTGAATTGCTCTTTGTATTTCTGTCTCCATGTATTTAATGTTCTCCACTGCATCAGCATTTACATGTTCTCTTTTTTATGATCTTCCATATTTATTTTTTCCATAGTATATGCATAAGAACTTCCACTTTGTCTTCTATTGTTGCATTTCGAGGAAGCTCAAGGATCTCGGTACCTTGTTCAGTATGAGGGAGAGTGAGAAATGCAACATGGGTCTTTTTTCTATGTTTATATTGATGGACTCAGCCCTATGATGATTTTTAAAAGCATAACCAATACCAAACTAGACATTCTTCCACCCCTTGTTGCAAGAAATAATCACTTCATACCCTATTGATTCCATTCATTTCCATTTCCACCCTTGCACGTCCTTTTTTCTCAAATCAAATACATTTCAAAATCTAGTTATTTGCTTGTCTTCAATCATACCAATGTGTTGCGTTCCTTTTTTCACAAAATCCAACTCTCTCATTGAAATTTTCATTTCTTGAATTTAATTGTAAGCATATAACTTGCAAACGATAAATTCATACCATCTACATTCCCATTCATTCTCATATCCACCATCCCATATCCTTGCCTCCCATCTCAAATACTTTTCATAACTTATTCATACACCCTATTTGCATCTCACCCTTCTCTCAATTCGCTCCCTTTCTTCCACTTCCATAACTCATTCTTCTTTTTTACACTCACATTTCTTTATCTATCTACACCTCAAATATACCCTCATCCATCACAACAAAATTCACACCATACCAAACAATGAAAAAGATGAAGAAAATATCAAGGTTATGCAAATAAACACTGAGGGCTTTAAAAATAACACTCATAACATACAGCTGTATTCAAGAGTTATTTTCATAATGTCTTTTCTAAACCTTGTTTATTACAGATCCCTAAAAGCGCGTATAACAGTTTCTTCAAGCCTATTATGTGTAATCAGATTTAACAAATATTTACATGTTTCCATGTATTCATATGCATCATTAGGCATCCTTTATACAGTTGTTCTAAAAACAATATTGTATATGTTTCAAATGCAAATTGTTCCTAAAATTTATCGCTTTATGCACACATGCATCTAAAAATTGTTCTTTGTGTACCGAATTACATGGACACAACTATACATCCATCCATGCATAAATGCTACTTGAGCATCACTATGCTTTCACAAATTTGTATTTCTACTTGATTTTAGTGTTTTCCATTCAAATTTCTCGTTCACATGTCATGTATGCCTTTCACTCTTCTTTGCATTGTCTGCACATGGATACATGTATACATGCATCCATGTATACAAAGATGCCTCAAGCATTGTAACAAATGTTTAAGATTTTTGGCATTCAATACTTCAAACAAAATAATAATACACTTTTTGCTTCTTGGATAAGATCATAAAGGAAATTTGTTATTGCAAATGTAAACATGCACCCATGTAATGTATCCTGGTAACCCATGGCCATCATATATTCATGCATATTGTCCATACATGCATATATGCATATATGCCTTCATCCATATTTGCATATGCATATGAATACATCCTTCCATGTAACATATGCATTTGCACCTATATCCAAATATGCATACATCCATGTATACATGTGTTCATATCTCCATCTCTCCATGTAGTTCTGTTTTCTATGTATACATGTGTCTATTGATGCATCCATGCATATATATCTCAATAGCTCTACGTATTTCTGTCTCCATGTATTTAATGTTCTCCACTGCACCAGCATTTACATGTTATCTTTTTTATGATCTTCCATATTTATTTTTTCCATAGTATATGCATAAGAACTTCCACTTTGTCTTCTATTGTTGCATTTCGAGGAAGCTCAAGGACCTCAGTACCTTGTTCAGTACGAGGGAGAGTCAGAAATGCAACATGGGTCTTTTTTCTGTGTTTATATTGATGGACTCAGCCCTATGATGATTTTTAAAAGCATAACCAATACCAAACTAGACATTCTTCCACCCCTTGTTGCAAGAAATAATCACTTCATACCCTATTAATTCCATTCATTTCCATTTCCACCCTTCCACGTCCTTTTCTCTCAAATCAAATACATTTCAAAATCCAGTTATTTGCTTGCCTTGCATCATACCAATGTGTTGCGTTCCTTTTTTCACTAAATCCAGCTCTCTCATTGAAATTTTCATTTCTTGAATTTAATTGTAAGCATATAACTTGCAAACGATAAATTCATACCATCTACATTCCCATTCATTCTCATATCCACCATCCCATAACCTTGCCTCCCATGTCAAATACTTTTCATAACTTATTCATACACCCTATTTCCATCTCACCCTTCTCTCAACTCGCTCCCTTTCTTCCACTTCCATAACTCATTCTTCTTTTTCACACTCACATTTCTTTATCTGTCTACACCTCAAATATACCCTCATCCATCACAATAAAATTCACACCATACCAAACAATGAAAAAGATGAAGAAAATATCAAGATTATGCAAATAAACACTGAGGACTTTAAAAATAACACTCATAACATATAGTTGTATTCAAGAGTTATTTTCATAATGTCTTTTCTAAACCTTGTTTATTACAGATCCCTAAAAGCGTGTATAACAGTTTCTTCAAGCCTATTATGTGTAATCAGATTTAACAAATATTTACATGTTTCCATGTATTCATATTCATATACCTTACTTGCAACACATCATTCTCTCAATTCCTTCTCTTTCTTGCACTTACATCACTCATTCTTCTTTACCACCCTTACATATCTTTATCTATCTATAGCTCAAATATACCTTCATCCATTAGAACAAAATTCACACCATACCAAAGGGAAAATTGAAAAAAATATTAAGGTTATGCAATTAAACACTGAGGGCTTTGAAAATAACTATGACAACATAGAGTTGTACTCTAGACTTCCTTTGAAAACGTTTTCTTCTATATCCTGTTTATATATCCTTAATACACTTGGTCAAAAAACAATAATGTATTATTCTTTTGTTTCAATCATAAATGTTCTTTTTATATCTTTCAAATGCTATTTGTTTCTGACATTCTCTAGCTTTGTGCACATAGCCATATATAGATTCTTGTTTACTTACCAACTTACATGTACACATGTACACATAGATGGATGCATTCATGTTTGTCTTCATCCATACATTTATGCATTTCTTCAATATATGCATTGCTAATAAATAGTTAATCTTCCCTGCTTTCTTTCATTTAATACTGTAAATGCAAATTGAGTCTCATTGTTAAAATACAATTGTATTCAAGAGTTATTTTCAAAATGTCTTTTCTAAATCCTATTTGTTACAAATTCCTAAAAGCACATATGACCATTCCTCCAAGGCTATAATGTATATTCAGATTTCACAAATCTTTACATGTATCCATCCAACCAAATGCATTATTAGATATACTTTATACACTTGTTCCACAAACACTAATGTATTGCTGCTTTGTTTCAGTCAATAATGTTTTTCTAGTTCTTGTTTAAACTGCAAATTGTTTCTGACATTTCTAACTTTATGGACGCAGGCATATATAGATACTTCTTAGCATACCAAGTTAAATGGACACATCTACACATCTGTGCATGCATATGTCTTTACATGGGTCCATATTTTAATGTTTTCCTTTCATATATGCATTCATACTAACTAGTTTATTTCTCTTCTTTTCTTTTATTTAATACTACATATGCAATTTCAGTCTCATCACGCTTTCAGGCTTGCTCAGGTGCCAGGGATGCTTTTCACTCTTCTGTGCATTCTATGCACATTGGTAAATGTCTACATGTATCCATGTATACTTAAATGCTTCAAGCATTGTTACAAACACTGTAACATTATTTTACTGTACATTGTTATAATAATTTAATGTTTAGATGCAATGTACTACAAACATGTAGATTATTATAATAATTTACTGTACCTACGTTTTATCTTACTTAATAAAATTCTTTATATCTTTTCAAATTACTTTTTGTTTAAAATATATACACAAAAATATATCTATTCATATTACATTAACAACATTCAAATCTACTTTATAATAAAATCAATACCTTTGCACAATTTCACCTAAGAATTTATCGTAATATTTTTTCCACTTATTACAATTTCATAAGTTAAACTATTACATTTTATTTTATATATACACAAATTTAATCTTAGGTAGTAAGGTTCTTTATTATTTTTTTGCAAATTACTTATCATTTATTATATAAACACAAATTTTTATTCATACTACATAAACAATATTCAAATCCTATTTATAATAAAATCAATAGCTTTCTACTCATTCATCTAACAATTTATTGTAATATAATTACATTGTTCTATACACGAAAATATCTTATCGTATTACATAGACAGGATTTAAATCTTATTTATAATAAAATCAATAGCTTTGTATAATACTAATCTTTTTACTACATTACAAAAAACATTCATTAATCTTACAAAAAGTTTATACTCAAATGAGCTATCCCTATCAATCTTCCACCTAACACTATTGTTTCTATTAGCACTTGCATATTGTGATATGATAAACTAAAATAACTCAATTGTATTAATTAACATAGCATGTGCTCTACAACAGTTCACTAAACATAATTTTGTTTACAGATGGACATACAAGCAAAAAAAAAAGGAATATGGTAAACTTTGTTTCACCATGCATATAAAAATGGGGCATGTAAAGAATGCATTTTCCTTTCTTGCGCGCACACATGTTTTCTGTAAATAGTTACAAATGATATTTGATGCTTTAGAAATATCTCTACATTAGAACTTTGTTCCATTTAAAATGACTAATGAATTTTTCAATCAAAAGGTTTTCTAAAAAGAAAAAAAAATATAAAACATTGCCCTAGTCATAAACACTTTATTTCTCCAGTTTTCTTTCATTTAATAATGTAAATGCAAACTGAGTCTCCTGCTTTAAGGCTCGTTAACATGCCAACTATGCTTCTCACTCCTATATGCATTATGTGCATGTGGATGCATGTATGCATTAATGTCTCGTGCATTCTTACAAATCTTTCCGATTGTTTGCATTCAATAATTAATAGAAATTAATAATGCATTCTTGCTTCCTAATTAAGATCATAAAGAATCTACCTTCTCACAAATGTATACATACACACACAAAAAAACAAGATTTCATTGCTAAAAAAAACTCCACGTATACATGGTACCCATAAAAAAAAAATCCCTTGCATCCATCCACACGTGCTCTTTGTTCACATGTCCCTATGGACCACGTTTCCCATGAACCCTAAAAAATTCCATGCATTCGTGCGCTTCTAAAAATAACTTCTAACTTTTCTAGCTACTTTCAATACATTTATATTCCTATTTGCTATCTAGAAACTTTTCCTAGCTCTAAGCTACATGACTTTTACCTCTCGGCAGGAACTCGACGCTTGCGTCACTTGTTTTATAGATAGATATATTTAAGATATTTATATTGATTAAGTAGTTAATATTGTAATGGTGAAATGTGTATAACCATGTCGATTTCCTTTTAGTTTAAAGTTTTTCTTGATCAAATGATTTAACACAATTATTTATAAACACATTACTTTTAAAGATGGGTTCATTTCTTATTTACCATTTTTCTTTATTTATACTTATTTTCATGTATTTAACTATATTTTATTTATATTTATATATTTAATATTTATTATGTTTATTATTTTTTCTTATGTTTAGACATTCATTCTCTATATTAATATGAGCATTTTTTGTTCTATATTGATCTTGGATCATATGGATTCAATCTTTGAAATTTAAAATTTAGAATCATTTTTTTATTGACTCTCTCATTTCATGTCCATAATGAGCTAACTTGATACATTTTTTGCATGATTTATTATTATGTTTTTTTATTTAAAGGCATTCAATGTGCATCGTTTGATCATTAGGTATTATCAATTATCATTTACACATTCTAAGCACTTTAAGGGAAATCATTTTAGTCTAATCTTTTGATTTGGAGCACTAAAAGGAACTAATTCTAATTTTCATTCTAGGATGTTTACATGACTAAAGATTGTTGTTTTCGATCATTTTCACAACTATAAAGTTGGACTAATGAAGGGGATCAACCTAGTAGAGCAAAACCCATATGATCTAGTGATCCCCCCAAAGCATTTTAAAATATCACTAATCCTTAGTAGTCAACACAAAGTAGAGTTTCAAGTGACATAGGTCGTAGAAGTCCACACTATAGAGTATCACTTCTATGGATTATAATTCGCCTTCAAATGTTAGGACATTTTTGTAACAAGTGAGATTGAACCTATAAGATGTAGATTCAACTTTACAACACTATTCTAGTTCCAAGGGAGGCATGGCACTACAAGTGCTTAAAAATAAATAGACATACATGGTAGTCCAATGATGATTCAACAACCTGGCTCATGACCCTACATTGAATTAAAATAATAAAACTTGATCTTCAACTCATTTTGTCACAATGAAGTTGTCACATCATCCCCTCAAAGTCCCCCACTCATCACCTTTAATTAGTCTAGGCCACACATAAATCATATATAGCCCCTTGTTCTCTAGGAAAAAACCTATATATGACACTATAATAATTGATTTTCCCACAAAATACAATGCCATGTCGATAGTAACACTACCAATGGTGTCCCAACATTCTATTAGGCCAAAAATACATCACTTAGCCTCGAATATCCACCTACACACTTGCTTTCCCTACCTCACTCTATTAGTATAGCAAAACCTTATTGCGTCATATGCCTTTAAATTTCCTTGGGTGTAAACTATTACTTGATGCCTTTGCATTATGAGCAAGATCAATAGCAAGCATTGAGAGGGCATTGACGTTTTTGATAGGTGCATAGTGGCTAAAGTAAAGGTGTGCATTATATGATTACCCATTAGGGAAAGTTTAGCCACCAACCTATAATAGACTACTGTGTTGTCTGCACAACCTTATAGCACACTATCTTACAAAAGTCGTTAGGCCCACTAAATAGGTGTTGGGAATTTACATCTTATTTTAGATAACCAATAGACTAATATGATGAAAACATAAGATTATGTATTCAAATAATAGTCAATGGTGCTTCTAGAATCTAACATGTACAAAATTAAATGGAATGGTATTATAAAACTGAAATGATTAAACTATTTAGAATGTGTTTTATTTGTGTCCCAATATTTTATTTTATAATAGAATATAATTAGTTATAAGATAAAATGTTTTCTTACTTTTCTACTTTAGAAAGAGTAGAAATAGATTAGTGATATTTAAAGAGTTTCAACTCAAGAAACAATACATTTCCTAAGCTAAAACTAAGAGTTGGGTTAGAAATCTATACATTATAAAAAATAGAAATACAACATCGATAAATTAAGTTTAGAACTAGAAAAGATAGAAAATAAAGAACCTAGAGATAAAAGACAAAGCTCGCTACCTAGGACACTACTATGATGCACTATCATCCTAATCACACACTATCATCCTTTTTGCATGTCGGCATCCAAAATACTTGTAAAAATATATTTTTGAAACTAGAATATACTTTCCCTACATAGCAAGAGGCAAGCAAGGCAACAATAACAAGAGTGGCCAAAATATCCATAGATGCTAAAATTATTATTAAAATGCTTGATTCTTAAATGAAAATAGAAATGAAAAAGAAGAGGTGGAAAGAGTGCAATCCTCAATGAGAGAAGAGATCCAACAAAACCTATTAGCTAAGGACAAGAAAAATGGTCGTGATTGCTTTGGAGCTTGTCAAGAATTGTTAAGCTCCTAATTTAACCTAAATGAATTTCTATGGGTAGTCAAAATAGGAAATATGGAGATTGAGTGTGTGCACTTAGATTACGTGCATCTAAGACTAATAACACAGTATTAATTTGAAGTTCATAAGCATAAATCCTTGGTCTACAAGGATTACACCCAAGTGTGGGAATAATAAAAATAGGAAATGGAAACACCAAGAGATTTTTAAAGAGAATAGAGAATTATATAGAAACAAAGCCTATAATAAGAGAATAATATTATTTTACAACATTACCATCCAAATGATGGAGAAGAAGATGACAAAATTGTAGTAATTATTAAAAAATAACAATGTGAAGCTTCAACAATAGATTCATTACAACAAGTTGTAGCTAAGTGAAACGTCATTACAAAAAATAAAAATATAGTGAATAGCAAGTGAAAATGAGTGAGGAAGATTGAAAAAGAGCGGGTGACTTGGGAGGGCAAGCATGGGGTGATGTTGAGGAAGATAGGCATTTAAAGGGAGAATTTGTAGTGGAAAGGAGGGCAAATGAAGGTATTCACAAACCACAATGGGTGTTCAAAGATGGTCGATGGGTGGATAGATGTCATCTTGAGTACAAAAACATTGAATATCACAGCAAGGCATGCCATGATCGAGGCTCAAGTCATGGAAAAAGGGGGTGGGAAAGGAGAAAAGTGCTCCCCTAGATGTGCTCTCGAGGCTAGCACCTTGGTTATGGAGTGGTGGCATCAGGCTGATGGGAAACAATCCATAATTCAAGCTATAGCAATCAGTGTGCTCTAAATTGGAACAAATTGAAGGGGAGTCAGTGTGGGTGGTTTTGGGAAAAAAGAATTCCAAGGGTGGATGCTTCCACCAATTAGCGAGACAAGACGATCGGGAGCAAAGAATGCATGAGCAGGCCCTAGAAAGGGAAGGAGAAGGTGATCGCAGAAGAAGGACCATTGCATTAGTATGTAGACTTGATCAGTAAGTCACCCATGCGGAGCTTGTTGAAATATTTTGCTACTGTAGATAAGGATCGAATAAGAAATTTATTAGATAGACTAAGGGATAGGGGGAAATTTCTCAAATGGGGGGGTGGTTGGAGGGCTATAGAGGATATAGGTAGGTGGTGTTAGGAGAAATGGGGCAATTGAGTTCAAATTAGGGAAATTCAAAATGAATTCTTCCTGGTAGGATTCCCTTCCAAGGAGGAAAAATGGAATGCCTTGAGCAATGGTCCACACTACCTGGATAGTGCAGGGGTGCATTTGATTGACATGTACCCTAAATTTGATCCACGTAATCACAAAATCATGGAAGGTTCGGTGTGGGTTTGTCTATACAACCTTTCGACTAAGTTTTGGGATGATGACACACTAGTTGAGATAGGGAAGAGCTTAGGCTCTCTCATTTCAGTGGAGAAATATGTAGAAGATAGGTGCCTAGGCACCTACACCAAAATATGTCTAGGGCTAGCTCCGCACCAAGCTTTGCCCCAGGGAGTAGAGATTTGTGTAGATGGTTGGGTCTAGAACCAAAGAGTGGAAAGGGAGGACCAAATGAAGCTATGCCCCATATGCAAATCTAAAGATCATGGTAAATTGGAATGTAACATGAGGGTGAGTGTTAACAAAGCCAATGGGTATGAATGGGGCCCTCACCAGGAAGGCCTGACAAAAATGACCCCGGTACTAAGCCATACCTGCTCCCCTAGAATTGGGAGGTTTGAGGACCCAATAACTACTTCAATGGGGAGGGAGTGCCATGTAAACAACACAGAGATTTGGGAACACTGGATCACTAGCCCGACAACAGAAGAATTGTGTGGAATGAAGATGATATGTGATCAGATGGCACAATTCTCCCCACTCAAGGAATTTGAAGGGAACTTGGACGAAGTATAGATAGCAGGGGATGCCCAAACTAGTTTTGCAAATGAAAAAGAGGAGGATGTCCTGAAGGCAGCAAGTGGGGGGGAATATACAAAATAAAAAAAGAGTGAACCTAAGAGCTTTGGGCAGGTAGCCCCTCAAACAAAATTGGAAGAGAGTGAGGTGGAACCAAACTCTGAGGAGGAGGAAATGGGGGAGGTGGAGAAAGGGGAGTTGGCTGAAGAAAGACTGTTGGAGCAATCACAATCAAAACTAAAATACCCAAACATAAAGAAAAATGGCAAAAGAGGGCCAAAAACAAATAAGGCAAAATTGAAGATAGCAGCGAATGCAACCAGGCAGATGAAACTAAGGTCAAGGAAGGATGTCATCCTTCCTCGGGGGTAATTAGGGCTATAACATGGAATGTCAGGGGTATTAATGCCCCTAACAAATGGCATCTGGTCAAATGCCAAATTGATCAATCTAGGGGAAATATCCTTTTATTGCAAGAGACAAAATTGGGCAAGGAGGAAAGTGATAAAAGATTGAGTTGTCGTAGACAATGGAAGGGACATTTTGTAGGTGCTAAAGGGGCCTTAGGGGGAATAGGCATTATCTGGAATCCCTTAACAATAACAGGGGAAGTTGTGAGGAAGAATGAGAATTGGATAATGATAAGATGTAGATTATTGCAAAGAAATGAGCAATTTGTCATTATAAATGTGTATGGGTCGATATCTACAGTAGAAAAGAGGAACTTGTGGCAGCAAATTTCCAATGAAATTGCCAATGTTAATGGAAAAAAGGGCATCATGGTTGGGGACTTCAATGCTACTTTAAATAATGAGGAAAAGAGAGGGGGTATTGGCCGGATAACCAATGTACAATAGGACTTTCAAGATTTCATTGATAGTAGTCAATTAATGGATCTACAAGCCAAGAATGGTGTGTACACATGGTCAAATAAAAGGAAGGGTTTCACCAACATAGCAAAGAGGTTGGATTGTTTTTTACTATTTGAAGATTGGGAAAGGAAAGTTGTCATGCACGAGGTATTGATACTACCTTTCTCAGGCTTAGACCATTTTTTGGTGCAACTATCACTTAAACCGAATGAACCTCCAAAAGGGAGCTCGTTCAAGTTTGAAAACATGTGGCTAAGAGATGAATTTTTTTTGAAATTGGTAGAAAATTGGTGGAATGAGATCGGAATAGGTAACCACTCTAACCTATACAAGATCAGTAAGAAATTGAACTATGTGAAAAACAAGTTGAAAGACTAGAACAAGGCACATTTTAAGAACATCTTCTAGGAAAAGGATAGGATTGAGCAAGAATTGGTAGAATTGAATGAGCATATCATTGAGAAGGGGATGGGGTCAAAATAATTTGAAACTGAAAAAGGCACTAAAAGGAGAGCTAATCGAAATCTTGAAAAGAGAAGAATGTTTCTAGAGGCAGAAATCCAAAGAGATGTGGCTCAAAGAGGGGGACAAAAACACAAAATACTTTCACAAAACATTAGTAGCAAATAGGAGTAGGAACAAAATCACAAAGATTAGAACGGAGTATGGTGGGACGATGCAATCCTTGGAGGAGGTCAATGTGGAGGCAATAAGGTTCTTTGAAGCAATCTTAAACAAAGAGTCATGGGTATGTGCAGGATCATCATGGAAAAAATAGGCCCTTAAGTGGTGAAAAAATTAGAAAAATCAAAGTTAGCCAACTTGACATAAAAATTTGAATAAGTTATCTATATTATTTCAAAAATATGTATGAATAGAATTTCTAGAAAATTGAATGTAGTTTCTAAACTACTAGGTTTATTTTTAAAAAAAATCTATTTGGTGAAAATTTGAAATTTCAATGCAGTAGTACTTAAATTTTAGGGAAAAAATAAGAAGTAGATGTCTATTTGACCACCCTAACAACAATAAAATGATAATATTTTATCATAATATTTTAGATATAAGTAGAGGACTCATGTTGAATGTGATGAATGTTTTTTGTAATTTTTTCCAAGTAAATAATTAATTATGATTTTTTATTACAACTTTTAAAAATATAAAAAATTGTATGCCTAACCACCTTAACTTGGTCAAAAATTTATGAAATTCAATTTATTTTTAGTCCTATAGTAGGCAAATCATAGAATGTGACTCATGTTTTGGATTCAAAAAATGTGATACCATTTGAAAGCTATATATGTTTTTCAATTAGCCTATCAATTAGGACTTTAGTCATAATTCAAATAGAAAATGAATAATAATTATTTATTAAATTCAAAGTAAAGCATAATTTATATTGGTGGAAAGTTGAGAATCTCCTTTAAAACCCTTTTTCGTTTCATCAATTTTGGGTAAAAAAAAGTCATCAGCGACATACCCTACATATACCCATCATATCACCACTTTTTGGCCCATCATGATCCTGCACATACCCTCACCGGAGCATAGGAATGTGAGGGACAGGCTAGTTAGTTCCATCCCTAATATAATCAGTGCAGAGTAGAATGTGACCCTGTTTCAAAAATTAGCAAGGAAGAGGTGTGGGCAGCTATATTTCAACTCAACCCAGACAAGGCACTGGGCCTAGATGGATTCCCAGGCAACTTCTTTCAAAAAAATTGGGATGTTGTGGGAGATGATTTAACTTTGGCTGTTGAGAAATCAAGGAGGAAAATGACAATGTTGGATTCTCTCAATCACACATTTTTGGCTTTGATACTTAAAAAGAAGAATCTGCAGGCCATGGGTGACTTTAGACCGATTTCCCTATGCAACACAATCTACAAGGTTGTCACCAAGATCATCGCTAATAAACTGAAGTGAGTGCTAAAGGGGGTTATTTCAAAGGAGTGGAGCGGTTTCGCCCTTGGGAGGTCAATAGTAGAAGGTATCATCATAATGCATGAGACCCTGCATTCAACAAGGAAGGCAAGGGAAGCTTGCATGATCCTCAAACTTGACATACTAAAATCTTATGATCTGGTGAAAAAACAATTTTTGGTGGAAGTTATGGAGAAATTTGGATTGAATGTGGACTAAGTCAATTGGGTCAAAAGTTGCATCTCCACGACCGAATTCGTAATCCTAGTAAACAGTGCACAGCTCGTGGTTTTTTTGCCTCTTCAAAGGGCATAAGGTAGGGGGACCCTTTATCCCCCTTTCTCTTCATCATCATGGCTGAGGCTTTGGCAGAGGGATAAATTATTTAAGGAGTGAAGGTAAATGGTAGGGGGTCTTAGTGGCCAATGGATTGGATACAATTACCCATCAACAATTTTTTGATGACACCATCCCATTTAGTGCAGCTGGCAGAAAAAAAGCAAGAACTATTAAAAACTTTTTAGATGAGTATTGCTTGGAATCTGAGCAAAGCATCAACTAGAGGAAGTCGGAGGTCTTCTTCCTCAATACCCAACCAAGCCTTCAAATATATTTGGTGAGAATACTAAATTTGAGGGTGGCAATTTTTCCAGGGTAGTTTTTGGGGATGTCGCTATTTGTGGGGATCGATAAGGAAAGCTATTGGGAGAACCTTGTCAATAGTTGCAAGAACAAATTGGGAACCTGGAAAGGAAAATGGCTTTCCTCTACTACCAGGCTTTTGATGGTCAAAGCAGTCTTATTATCCATCCCTATATATTCTATGACTTGTTTAAAAATTCCTAGTGCGATTGAGGAAGTCCTCAATCAAATGTTCAGGAAGTTCTTTTGGAGTGGGGCGGGGGACCAACATAAATTTCCATTGGTGGTTTGGGATAAAGTTTTCTCCCCCAAGGAGGTGGGTGGGGCAGGCATTAAATAATTAACAACAATACATCTAGCAATGGGGGCTAAGCTAGTGTGGTATTTGTATGCAAAAGGTGAACAAAAATGGGTTAGGATACTTAGAAGGAAGTACCTAGATTCAAATAGGCCAATGCGTATACTGACTACTGCGAACCCCCCAGGTGTTTAGTGATCTGGAACTACATTCTAGAATGCAAGGATATTGTTTCCAAACATGTAACATGGGAAATCAGGAATGGAAGATGTGTGTCATTCTGGGATTCTTGGGGTGGCTCGGCATCAATTACTAGTCACCCTAATTTGGAAGACATCAAAGTTGAGACCACTAGAGTGTGGGGCAACAAAGTTTGTAACTACGGCAAAATAAAGTGGCGTGATAGAGTGATGCAATAGGAGTGGAACTTGCTACAGGACATTGACGCCCCCCAAGCACAGAAGGTGGAGCTAGTAACAATTCTAAAAATAAAAACATTTTCTCTTTTTGATCAGGAGGATATCATCAAATGGTGTGGCTCTAGCACTGGAACATAAAAAGTCAATTTTGGTTACAAAGTAAAGGAAATTACAATTGTTAGGCAGAACTAGCCGAGCAAGCTTATATGGGGCAAAAGTTGCCCCCAAAAGGCTAGAGTTTTCTCTTGGCTAGTAGTGCAGAAGAATATCCTTACTGAGTATAGGTTGGAAACCTTGGAATTCAAGGGTCGAGATGATGCATGCTTTGCAAGAGCAACGATGAAACTGCGGATCATATCCTTCTGACCTACTCTTATGCAGATAAGTGTTGGAAATTCTTCATGAGCAAACTGGACTTCCAGTGCCCAACCCCTCCAGACATAGCGGCCTGGTTTAACATGTGGTCGATCATCCATAGGAAATCAGTTTTCAATAGTATTTGGGTGGTCATCCCCTCCACCATCATATGGGAGATATGGAAGGAACAAAATAGGAAAAATTTCCAAGATAAATAAATGGAGTGGGAGAGGCTTTGTGCTAAAAATGGGGGGGTCATTGAGCTAGTCAACAAAGTGGCTCATAAAAAGTCAACCAAGAAAAGGATCTTCTCAAACTGGGATGATAGGATAATAAAGTCATTCACAGGTTTGAAAACCCCCTACTGTGTGGGACAAGGATAGATGACCAATCATTGAAGAAGAGAAAGGATGTGAAATGGGTGGCTCTAGAGGACGGTTGGATCAAGGTCAACTTTTAAGGGGCCTCGAATGGAAACCCTGTGTCAAGTGGGGTAGGGTGTATAGTGCAAGATAGCCAAGGTAAAACAATTGCTAAAAAATCAAATTTTCTCAAGACTTGCACCAAAATGAGGTGGAATTCAGAGCTACTTTGATTGGCCTTCGTTGGGTCTGGAGATATAGACTAAATGCATACACCTATAAGGGGACTCCCTTATAGTTGTCAATGTCATCTTCCTCAATAGAACACTGAATTGGAAGCTCAATCGTTGGCTTCATCCCATCAAAGAGGTCTTGGATAAGTTTGAGTCATACAAGGTCAGCCACATGTACAAAGAAGGAAATGACTTGCCTAATAGGCTGGCCAAGGCGGCGAAAAAAGGGTTAATGACTAAAGTGGTTGTTAGGCTAGATAATGCCATAAGGTTGGATGGGTAGGTGGTCATGAATGAAAAGAAAGCCTCAAGCACGATGTCATGTGTGAAAAAGTGCTTTAGTCATGAATACAAGTTTTCAGGCGTTGGTTGGTACAAACTTCTAGTTCGATGTCGTGTGCTCAAGAAAGGTGTTGCACTGCCAACCAAAGTGGCAAATGTGGAGTGGTTATTGAGGTAATTGTGACACATGGTTTGGCAGCTAAGACTCCCCATAGGCATTGGGATGAGAGCTTTTGTACCTCACACTCTTCTTTGTCTACATGTTTTTACTCATTTGACAAGTGCGTTGTCGAGCTTGAGTGATGCAAACTCATCCCCTGAAGTACGGTAGGATCCAACTTGTAGCTCGATTGAAGGAATAAAGCAAGGCTTTGGATTAATTGATCATGGTGGCATACGATGGTAGGTTAGACCTACCAAATCATAATTACCACAAGGAGGTAGCAAATCTAAAATATCACAAAGGACATCCTGATAGTAAGGCAAAATAAATGACCATACATGGTTGGCCTTTACAAAAGGTGAGAAAGTGGGAGACACCTCATTTCATTTCTGGTTGTGAGCTCTATCTATGTATTGCGATGGAAATGCCAATAATGACCATATACGGTTGGCCTTCTGAGGGGAGATTATAGACAAGAGTTTGAAGACTATTTTGGCTTCAAATCACCCCTTGATTTTGGCGGCTATGAAGAGGGTGTTGGGGAAGGAATTTCTTATTGCCTTCCATCGTTTCAAGGTCAATATGAATATTGTAGCAATGTTTCTGGTGGTCCTTTTGTAGACGGGGGTGAGCAAAGCGAAGGAGAAATTGTTGACTTAGAAGGTGTTTCTACATGCTTGCCTAGATGAAATTGATGAAGTTATTGATAATGTAGATGAAAACCTTCTAATTCCACTACCTTATAACTTCTACATGTCACAGAGACATGGGGCAAAGGTAAAAAAGTTTCTAGTTGTTAATTCTCTAGAATCAGAAACCTTGAAGAGACAATGGGGAGATATGGATTGGGGCATCATCTTCCTAATGTGGGCGGCAGGAATTGCTCAGGTGTCTGGTTTGGGGTGGGTGTTGAGGTTTGTGGAGGAAGAATGGGTGGTGATGGAAGCGACAGCTAGGACAACATCGATGGGGGTTGGGAGAGGGTGAGGAATGGGTAAAAGAATATTTCAGAGACATGGAAGAAAAGGCAAACAAACCGGCTTACCATGCCTATGGAGCGAGTGCTCGGTGGTTGCAAGTGTGATTGCGATGCAAAGGATTTGTGAGGAGGATGACTAGTCCTAGATAGGTGGTGTCAATTTTTGGTGTTTTGTTTTTTGTGCAATTATAATGTGGAAAGTTCTCGTAGTTGCACTAGTTTTGCAATCTAATGGTGCCATTGTAAGTTTGGTAGCCTCTTGGGTTTGTATAGTCGGTCGTAGTATATAGGGTGGTGACAAATATGCAATGTATTCAGTGCTGGTGTCTTGGGGTTGGTGGTCGAGATGGGGGTATAGTAAAGACAAGTTCTCTAATAAGAACCAAAATATTACTATAAATCTTTTTGATAACTAATATAATGGTTGTTGCCCCATGCAACTATTACCGATAAAAAAAATAGTGAATAGAATGTGATAAAGCACAAGGCAAAGTTTTGATTCACGTGGAGGAAACCATGAATAAACTTGAGATCATAGTCAAAATCTATAACTATATCTACAAGGGAGTGAAGAAGATGGTATTTAAAAAGATAAATTTTAAACTTTTATTTTATAAATGTGGTTTTTAAAATATTATTCATTTTTAATGTTCATGAATAAACTATAGCACCTAGAAGACTTCAAAGAGCTAAAATGTTGTACGAATGAGATTTTGAGCCAAAATTGAGAGAGAAAATTAAGAGGGGTGTTGTGCTTAAAGATCTAAGAAATTTTTTCATCTTTGTGTCATTTTTTATCATTTTTGAAAAATATGGGACCAAAACATTGTTCAATCATCTCAAGAATGCACTAACATTTGACTGTCATGCTAGAGTCCTGAGGAAAAGCTAGCATTTAGGAATCAATCTTGAGTATGAAAAATATGTTAGTATCCCAAAATAATATAATTAAAAAAATAGAACAAAATATTGAAAGAAACGATGCAAAAGTGAATATATGATATAAAAATAAAGATTTGATGTAGAACTATGTTAAATAATTTGCAAGCGCTAACAATGATGAGGGAGAGACCAAGGAGCAACATGATATTGATCTATTAGGATGAGAGACTACTATGATCCTTCACTGAGTTGACATGTACTAGATGACTCACATGTTGAAGACATGATATAACAATAGGATGCTTATGGTGCTCATAGAGAGATGGGATATAGATGCTTTGATATTTAAATTACTAATGGGAGAGATCAATGTCATCCTTGAGGATGTATAACATGATCTTTTATTTGTTGATCTAAGGGCGACACATAGCAATAGTTGAGAAAAAGCTTATAGACTATATGTGGGTTGCATATAATGTATTGAGTGGAGTAAGGGAGCACAACTATCCTTGTAGTTTGATAAGTGGTTCAATTGTGACTATAACCATATGCATGGAAATGGACTATTAAGTCACCTCATTATACGAGGGACCATTCATATGATTTGGGGTATGAATGAGTGATAGATAGCATTTTCATGGGGTTGAAGCATGCTCATGCATCCCTATCGTGACCTCAAGCTAATATGTAGCATGAATCATATAACTTGATGAGTTATAGCTTCTATAGGTGTAGAAACTAAAGCACATCAAGTGCACTTAACTACTAGGATATCCATCATGATTATAGTTGAGGATCCCCAAGCACATTCCTATGGTCTATAAAGGCCATGGTAGTTTGAATATTTGCTTTACTAGCAGTAAATATTTGATCATTTGTCATTGATAGATATGATTTGGTGTCCTTATAAAGGGACAAAGGCATGAGCTAGATATGAATGCTAGATGGCATAAATACATAGGGATATATAGTTTGTGGGTTTCTTAAACCACATTATAGTTATTTTTTACAATGATAGAGTGAGGTGACAATTTGGGTAGCCACAAGATATACCTACAAATTTACCAAGGTATGTCAAGTCTTATAAGAACAAACCAAAACATAAATAATTTCCTTGATCCATAATAGAAAACATAATTCCAAACAATGATGATGAGAAGTGGAACTAGACATCCATATCAAATAATGATGATGTGGGAGTGACACTAAAATATGTCACATGATGGTGAGGAGTATGACAAATGTCCATCTATGTGGTCGATGCTCTTGTTGAAGACACAAGACCATAGGCAAGTTATGATGACCCAAAGGAGAGAGAAGAGGAGGATGGAGGAGATATATAGTCACAACCACTAGAGAGGTGAGGGTAATGGGAGGAGGTCATGCCTAAATAAGAGGATAGATAGATTGTACAATGAAGAGCTAGGGTTGTAGCTCTATGGGACACCACAAAGGGACTCATCATTAAGGAGTAGAAGGAGAACAACAATATAATAGGGACAAAGACCAAGAAGGAGCCATGTATAGTAGTATCAATTAATATAGCTAGAGCACCCATGAACCCTGATTGATAGATTAGGGGCCCAAATATAAGAGTATTTATTTTATGAATTTATATGATTCAATAGAATACTAGATGTGTTATTTATGATTTTAATTATATTATGTTGTAAGATGTTGATTTTAATTTTTTCCTTTTTATAGTGTGAGTGTGAGAGTGGCTTGATGGCATTGATCAAGTGCTAAGAAAGATGGTCCTTATAGTGTATCTAGAGCATAGTGTATGGGCTAACTTTCAACCATGATTGAGTGCATGTCAACACATTGATATTTTTGAGCCTATTGCCTAATTAAGAGCATCATGCGAAGAGCATAAAATCCAACTTGATTAGACTATTTTCATGGCTGTATTACACATCAGAGAATAAAAAAAATAGTGGTCAAAGCATAAAGAGTGGAGATAGATTATACCAACCTAAGAGGATAGAAAAATAACTTATAGAGCTAATTGGATGAAGTCAAGGTAAAGGAAAATAGAGTGTAGGAAATAACACCCACACATCTCAATCATCCATGTATCTAGGCACTCACGGGTGATCTAGATAGACAAATGATATAAATCAAGGCATTATGGTAGAGCAAGATTTGCCTCATAGAAAGGAATGTTGAGTTAAGAGGGAAAATATGAGCCTACTAGACTCATAGTGGCTCTCACACATACTTGAGATTGATAGCCTTAGTGAAAAAGCTAACCCCACCTCCACCTCAAGAAAATAAGCCCCCAAGACTAGAGGGGTTTGGAACCCATATGTCAACATGATGTGCACAATTTCATATCTAGAGACACCATAGTTTTTGTAGTGGTGGATGCATTTTGTATTATGATGATCATATCTACATAAACTTTGAGTAATACATGTATTGTGAGATTTTGTGTACATGTTATTTTATGATATTTATGATTGTTATAGAAATAAATAAATTGTTTAATTATATGTAATAGAACACACAATTAAATAATGAAGTTAAGTTAATTAATTATTTATACAATTAACTAATTATCATGACAAAAACTTATTTACTTGAATGAAAGAATAAGAATAAATAATGAATGCAGTCATTTTTGGGACAACCTAAAAATTACTCAAAAGAACCTGAGATACCTAAAATCGTGTCAAGGAGAAATAACAAGTGTATACTAGTAAGTAATGTGTGAACAACATCTAATAGATGTATACATTATGTGTTAAAATAAAGGATATTACATCCTAAATGAATGCAAAATACCCTATGAAATGATAGCAACTAAAGATGGTGCTAAGGAAGGAATGACACAAGGAAAAGGTTAGCCAAAATAGAGAGACAACTATGTTGCGCACATGCCACATATGATAAAGAAAGAAAGAATTATGTGTAGAAGTGACAAAAATTAATCACATTCATTGATTATTTAAGGGATTGAGTATAAATTTTTGAAAGGCCATAAGTCCCAAAACCATAAATAGAAGGAATATTGAAAGGTCCAAACCAATTGGGGCTTAAAATTCCCTTACTACTAGTTAGGGTAATGTTGGTTCTCATAGAAAATCAGAGCACTAATTTGGAAGGATTAATTTAGAGCATGTTAATTATAATATATACAAAGGCTCTTTTGATAAGCTTTGAAAGGTTTGAGAGCATTGATCTAATTCTCATCAAGCATTTCAAGCTCTTAAAAAGGATGCTAATGGTAGTTATTATCATCAATAAGTCCTTAGATTAAGACCCAAAGAGAGGGAATCTCAATTTCTAATGGCATAATTACATTAATTCCATACACAATATTGTATTGAGTGGTACCAATGATAGTATGAATACTCATATGATAATTGTGCATAGCATATGAGAGCTAAGAGTCCCAATCCTTAACATGGGGGTAAAATTTCATGACTATATCACATTTTTGGGTAGCAAAGTGGTTTTAGGTGAAATTGTTTCACCCAAAACTATTTAACACCTATGTGGCATAAAAAGTTTCAAGTGAAACCCTTTTTCCAAAAGTTATTAAACTAATATAGTTTACTTTTAAAATCTAAATTAAGTAGAATTTATGTGCAATATTTTAACCAAAACATTTTTGGGTAAAAGAGTTTTGACTAAAACAATATTACCCAAAATTGTCTATGATGATTGATGATTTTTCCTTCTTTTATTAATAAAACAGTCATTGAGAAGGAAAAATCAGTGAACTTTATTAATAAAAGAAAGGTGTTCTACTTATAGTGTAGAAATAGAGTATTACAAATTTTATTTTCAGTCACAAGACTAAAAATCCAAGTTACAATATTGCACAAAAATGACTGCAAGAAAGAAACTTCTCCAAAAAACTTCCGCAATGATGGAAATGCATGCTTAGAGCCCTTCAATGTGAGCACATGCCCCTTTCATCTCTTAAAACTTCTACAACATGGGAAATCTTCCTGGAGCAAGTTGTAACGTGTAGAATCCAAGAAGGAGAGTGTTGATTGTGTCCCATATGTGAAGCTCTCTCCTTCAATTCAGTCAACAATAACCCAACTAGAATATTTACTCCTTTATATACAACATGCCATCTGATATGAGCAATAGGGTGTTGCCTTTTCCATCATGAATGAAGTTTTACCTCAATACAACCAACAAAATTACTATTAGTCTCAATTTAGAAAGAATAAAAGTGCATTGTATATTGCAAGTTTACAAAAGTAAGTCCAAATACAACAGAAAGATAAATCAATTAAAAATTTCTAGGAGATAGATCACATCCACAAACATGGGAGAGCTATGTAAAATTGGAGAAATTGGCTTGGCAAATGAAGGCAGTAGGGTATTTCCAAATTCAAGACTTTTACTTAATGCTATGGAATAGAAGAAAAAAGAATCATTTATCTACCACCATAGTGAAAAGTTAGCAATTGCATTTGGTTTATTAAACATGGCCCCTAGTACAACTATTCAAACTTTATTAAGAACCTTCAAGTATGTTCTGATTTTCACACTGCATCTAAATTCATCTCCAAGATTGTTACAAGAGAAATTGTTCTGAAAGATGTGAACCATTTCCATCATTTTAAACAAGGACAATGTTCTTGTGGAGAATATTGGTGATGCTAAATGAAACAATTTGAAAAAATAGGCTTGCATTATAATAATGTGCACTATATCAGATATCCAGTAATAACGAAGGGACATCCATCAAAGCATAATAACAAG
This sequence comes from Sequoia sempervirens, assembly GCA_007258455.2. NCBI lineage: Eukaryota > Viridiplantae > Streptophyta > Pinopsida > Cupressales > Cupressaceae > Sequoia > Sequoia sempervirens. The sequence continues at coordinate 27,348,418 of VDFB02353493.1, read as the reverse complement.
GATTTTTTTGTAATATGTTGTATAGTTACAAGTGCCCTGCTAGACATACATGAAAATGTGGAAGCATAGACAAGGCAAGCAAACTATTTCAAAAAATGCCTCAAAGAAATGTGATATCATGGATTCTCGCTCTCTCGCAAGCACTTCAAGTCATGCCTACGGTGATGCAGGGCTTTCCTGCATCACCACATGCATGAATTGAAGTGCTTGCAATAGAGCAGGTGAGAATCTTCAGTTCTTTTAGGATGGACAAAGATAAAGTCTAGAGGGTATGCAAGAAAATATTCTACATGATTACTTCCCTAAATGCATTAAACACATCATAGATATCAATTCTTTAGAAAATTTAGTTCAACTGATATGTTCAGGTTCCTCTTATTCAAACTAGTCTTGCTCAAACTTTGTTAATGCACATATCGAGAATTCAAGTATTCAAATAACAATGCAAGGAAGAAGTGACATTTGGAAACTCCAATATTTAAAAATGAAGACTTGAAAAATAAAACAAGCTCACATGGGAGAAACAACACTTACAAAGATAGCTCATAGCAGTATTTGTGGAACCTTGAATTTTTTCCATTATTCCATTGTCATGTTTTACATCATTAACTCTTTGAACAGACCAAGCATCCCCTAACATATTTTTGTGATGCCACCTTGACAATGGTACTTCCATATTTGAATCATCAAAAACTTTCTCCAAGTAGTAATGTTTATTCACAAGCCACATTCTCCAAGGATTGTTGCTATGCTTGGTTAGCAAACTATAGTAATTAAACAATCTTAGATGATTAGAAGATTTTGCAAATTTTTGTACAAAATGTAAAGAATATGTATTGATATATCACATGTTACCTGCTCTCCCACAAGCACTTCAAGTCATGCCTGTAGTGATGCGGGAAAGCTCCACATCACCGCATGCATGACTTTAAGTACTTGCGGGAGAGTGGATATCAACATTTATTTGAGGCATTTTTTGAAACCTGAAGGTGCATCGAGGCTTGTAATTGATTCTCAATTGAGGTAGTTGTGTCATGAATCACTTCATCTCTCAATAGTCAAAAATTTGGTTGCTTCCTATGTTGACAGCTGATGTGTCATGAAATGGCTCTAGAAGTTGTGTTGAATTGTCACATAGTGTCCCAAGATGTTGCACTACATTGTACACAAAGTTTCAAATTGCACATCCAAGATTGGGACATGATATTGTCCCCTGCATTCACGTGTTGCAGATAGCCTACCCCATCTTCAGAGAATGTGGGATGTGCTTATCCCTAATACGTCATATCAAGTAGGCCCATCCAATGATGCATATATTCTTATAGATCAACTGTGTGTTTACTCACCTCCCACTCAGTGACTGAAGGTTTAAAATTTTAAAGCCTGTTACTTATAGTAGCCAACTATAGTGAGGATCATGCAGAACTTTATACTTAGACTTCAACATACACACACTTAGACTTTGGAATTCAAATGTAAATTGCAATTTGAAGTTACATTTTACAATACTTCCCTGATCTCCAAGTGTTTCAAAGTCTTGCATATATTCATTATTATGGATATTTTCACTGTGATCTTGCTCAAGTACCCCATATAGGGATTATGTCTCAACACAATTGTATCATGCTCCTAAAATTTTGCTTCAATAATTGTACTATAATGCTTCCATTACATATCATGGCAAAAAATTTCACTTTTCAAGCACTATTTTTTGATTCTTGTGGAGTAGATCGGATCTACAAGATTTGCAGCATCGTTGTTAATCCTAATCATAGGATGTGGGCTGAAATTCTAAGACTTACTACTTCTATGAATTACCAATTTGATCAAGAAAGTGATTACAACATCATAGTGGTCTCTATGCATGCATCTTTGTTGTAAGGAAGACACATAAAGTCCTGTAGATTTGAAGAAATGTAAGTGAAGGAGATTATAAAGATGACTATAAAAACTTTGAGAAGTACCAAAAGACAATCTAAAAAAAATTATGAAAATTTGATGAAGATTGCTAGAGGTAATTCATCAAATTCTAGCATTAGATAGAATAGGAGAATTTTGAGCTCAAGAATGGAATGATTGATAGCCATTAGGGTTCATTGTTATGAATATATCTTTTTACTATATAGACAAACACTAGGAAATCTAAAACTATTTATTCTAAGTAAATGTGGTGTTTGAATAGGAAAAATTTAGAGATCATGGGATGAAATAGGTAAATTTGGTCATTTTTTTATTCGTTTCAGTAAAAGGAATTTGATACTTTCTTGTTTGAATTTGCTAGATACATATGAAAGAAAGACTATTGTAATTGTCTTTAGAGTCTAAAGGATTGAATATAAATGAAATCACAAGAAAATGGTGAATTATTCTTTTTCTTGGAGTTTTCTATAGGAGAGGGGGCTTATTGTCCTTGTAAAGGCTTGATATTAAAATAATTTGATATGAATTGCACATGTCTTATGGTACACAGGGAATGTGTGTGACATGGATTACTAACTTGATATATAAAGACTTCTTGTTTTCCTAAAATTATCTCTTTGTTTGGTTGAATCCTTTGCTTTGACAATACTCTCTAAATCATTTTGGACATGTATGAATAATGTTGTCTAGAACTTGGTATGGTAATTACAAAATTTTGACTTCAATAAATAAAAGGCACTGTTCATAGGTTGTTTGAATTATCATTATAAATAGTAAGCTCATTCTTCAAAACAAATCCCACAAAAAGTAGACCATATGAAATTGAATTACCATAACATTCATGGCACCAGCTTTGTAATGATGACCAACATAGGGACATTTTTCTCTTGCAAAATATATAAGGTGGGGAAGAATATCACTTTCATTTCCTTCATCCCTTTTGTTTTCATGAATAACTTGGATCAATATAAATAACAAGTTTTACTTTAATGAAATAGGGGTTCAAGTTTAATACACAATCTAACAGTTCCAATAGAGATGATGCTAATTTGATAAAAAGAATATTGTTCCAAAAGTAGGTAGGTAGCTGATTATCACCTGCACAATACTAGAGTGGTTTCTTATGTATGAGTTTATGTGCACAAAACCTTGGATACTATTCTAAGACACTGAATCTAATGGAACTAGTCATGTCTCCAAAATTTTTGCAAGCATTTGACAAATAAAAAATAGATATCATAATTGTTAGTCGAAAACAAAAGACCTAAAGAAATTACTCGAGTGCCAAAAGAAAAAGTTCTCTGTAAGTCACTTTCACAATTCAGTCAAAAAAATGAACAAGTTACTATGGTGCCCAAAGGAAAAGTTCTTTGTGAGTCCAAACTTGAAATCCAAAAACATAGCATAAAAGATCAATAATATCCAACCCTCACATCTTTGGCACTGGGTAACCATCTGGAAGCTTTGCCAAATCTCCAAAATTTCTCAATACCAAAACTGCAGAGCTCTGACTTGAATTCAACTTGTAACCACCATATGGGTTTTAGTGCAACAGAATGGCTCTTATTAGCACTAAATCTATTTTGGTGAAATCTTCTAAGCCCTGGCAACTCAAGTTTATGATATTCATATTATAATTCCTTGCTTTGAATGAAATAGTTTCCAACAACAAAGCAAAATATGGTGAATATTCGAGTATCCATAAAAACTTTACAAATGAACATCATTACTTCTGGAAAAGTGGTAATAGTATTTGTTGGGGCTGGTGCATCCAATGGTACAATGTTGTAAGCCACTTCTTCAGTCATTGTTGCATTTGCTTCCATTACTCTTTTTCATTGGCAAATAAAAAGAGCAATTGTTAGCAATCTTAAAGAAAATATAAATAAGGTTAGATTACCCTTTCATCAGCCTGTGGTCATCAAGGAAAACACAACCACTGTAAACTTACAACCATTTCAATTTAAACAAAACACCAAAAGAAGTTATAACTAAATGCAAACAATAAATTTAGCTGCCTAAAATGAGTGGATAATTTTCAAATTTGAAAAAAATATTTTCAACCATACAATAAACTAGATGTTTTGTGACACTAAAGACAAATCTACTATTGTCTTTCAAATAATAGTTTAATATAAATGTACCTCCTCAAGGATCAATTTATATATATATATATATATATATTTGAACATACATAAATATACATATACAACTTTGCACTTGCCAACTACATTTTATTGAAAGTTTCTAAAACCTCTCTAAGAAATGCATTTTGTGCATATCCTACAGTCATTTTCCTCCATGAGATGACATCTATTTGAGGCATTCTATCAAGTAGTTCATGTGCCTTCTCTATGCTTCTAATTTCTACATACATGTCTACCAGGGCATTTACAACAACATTTGATATTATTTGCATGCACATGTGTGTGGGTATATATACATACATATAGATAGATAGATCCATCTATCTACATAGATAAATATGTATGCATACATACATCATATGCACATCTACATACATATATATAAGTTGCATAAATACAATGGAATTTGGCTTTACACCTGCCAATTACATTTTCTTGAAAGTTTTAACAAATCCATTTTGTGCATATCCCACAACCATTGCATTCCATGAGTTGACATCTCTTTGAGTCATTCTGTCAAAGAGTTTTTGTACCTTCTCAATGTTGCTAATTCTTACATACATGTCTACTAGGGAAATTATAACAACAAAATCTAATATACACACACACATACATATACAATGGAATTTGGCTTTACACCAGCCAATCTCATTTGCTTGAAAATTTCTAGAGCCTTTTTAACAAATCCATCCTGTACATATCCTGCAATCATTGCATTCCATCATATAAAATCTCTTTGAGTAGTTCATGTACCTTCTCTATGCTTCCAATTTTTACATACATGCCTACTAGGGCAAATTTTAAGCCTCATTCCAAGTTTTGTTCTCTTTTTATTTATTGATGTTACATTTTTTTTGTTTTCTATTTCTAATACATTTGTGAATGTGAGTCGCTTAATGATTAAAAGAGAAAATCTATTATTATTACTATTATTATTGTTATTTGTATATATGTATGTATGTGCTATGTATATATACGTACATACATACATATATATGTTGGACATATTGTTGTCATTGATGTCAAAGGGATGTAGAACATATTGTTGTTATTAAAGAAGAAAATCAGTTTCCCTTATTCAAGGAAGATAACACCCACTCTGATTCTTGTTGCTAATGTCTCCCATAAGTAGGAATTATCCTCTATTTTTTTTAATGGTTAGAAAATCGCATGATATTTCACATATTGTCATTCCTATCTATTCTTTCAGAGTTTCTGTAAAGCTAATTTGAGTGCTATAATTTATGTTGTATAAACAAGATAGAAATAAAGGCCAAGTGTTCCCCTATTCAACACACACTCTTAAAGTGCTTACAATTAAAGAAATCATCACACAACTTGTATACCAGAATGACTTTTCAAGCCAAAGAGTTAAGAGTAAATGTATTACTAGGCAAAAATGTGGCCAAAACACGACATAATTCATGGCATTAGAAAGTACATTTACATATTCAAACTTCTGAATGTTTTATATTTTGAATATGCCAAGCATAATCAAGTCTTGTTGCTCTTTTTTGGAGTCTTATTGATCACTGAGCACTTTCAAGCTTTGTTGAGTTAAAGTAAATAAAATTGAAACTATTTTACCAAATTGACCTAGCTCTAAATCAAGTTTGATCCTCAAATTCAATGGAGATTCCTATTATGATGTAGAATTGGAAACCCTATAATCTCTGTGCAACAAAAATTTCAAAACAAAAAATTTGTGAAAGTAGGAAATCAAACTTACAACCAAAACCCAAGAAAGACTCGATAGGAAGAAACACATATGAAAATGAAAAACACAATCACTTTATATGCTAGATAGTCTATATATTAAAATTGAAAGAATGAAATCTTCTATACATGTGTAAAAGAAAAGTAAAGATTACTTCACAATTTATCATAATACTGTGGACACTTGATTGCAAAACTTAAAAAAAGATAGTCCTCAGTGTATGCTATCAAAGTCGCATGCTCTTCCAAAGCAACAAAGAAGTAATAAAACTAAAATAGGTACTATTTAACTTGTAGCCTAGTTGTTTACACTCACAAATATCTTTAGAATTGACAAAATTCAAGCAATTTTTAAGAGCAAAGTCCCCAAGGCATTTCTTTTTTGGCTCCTTTTCTAGGTTTTTGTACTATTTGGTTATACTTTGTGATGGTGCATTTTTAAAAAATCTATGACTTAATAATCATTTAAATACTCACAACTCTCAAGGTTTTTAACTATAGCCCCAACCTTTCATTATGTTCAGGATTGAGGCAAGAGTGCTAGTAGGTTCAAGTACAAGAAGTGGCCCAACAAGAAATGATGGGTTTATCACAACTAGATCAAGGCCCTACCCCTCTGCATACTTCCAATCCTCTTTCTCAACTAGAGTTTTTGCATATGCATACCAAAGTTGCAGGCAAAACATACCCTAAATTTAGAATTATGTAGATGTGAATTGAACCTAAGAAGTAAAATCTTTCATGGATAAGTTTATGGAGATATTTTAGGGATTTTTACTATTTATACCAAGATGATCAACTTTACTCTTATACTCACAGCAAGCAGTTCCTATTGATTACTCTTGTATAAGCAATTCAATGCTTTTAATCAGTGAAATATAATCTTCAAAGGAGGAAAAAATCTACATAATCTTTAGCTATAAATTCATTCATTGTTGTATCCTATGGAAACAAACATTGAAAATGCAAAATTAAGCTAATGAAAATCCCAACCTAGCACAAGAAACAAAAATATATACCTACTTCTAATCTCGCTTTTGTATATCACATGATAGCAGGAGGATCACATGCAAAACCCTAGCAGCTGGAGTAATGAATACACTGCCAAAGAGGATAGTGAGCTGGGGCAGATTTAGGAGATCTCCACATTATCTAATCATAGGAAAATACATCATTTATTTATTTATTTAAATTGAAAGAAATCATTCTAATCCCTATATAGGATACATTGATACTTCAAAGGCATTTGAAGGAATTTGAAATTATACAAATATATGTTAATTAAATATCTGGATTACAAATAATGGAGCGAACAATGTAACCCTTGTTGAGTAGAGCAGGAATGAGATAAGTAGCAATGAATCCTATGCCTCTTGTCACACACATCTCCTTGCCATTCTCTATCATTTTTTACTAAAATATTCTCCATTTTGGTAGGCTACACTTGAAAATAAGGTTTCAACAAAGGTTTTAGAGTATGTTTATTAAAATGAAAACTCCATTTTGGCAGGCTACACATGAAAATAATATTTTGATGAAAGTTTTAGCGTATGTTTATTAAATTTTTAGAGTATTTTGGCGGGCTATTGATTCTTGATTTCTTAAATGATCTATTCAAATGGATTGTGACTAAATAAATGACTAACTATTTAGTCATTTTTATTTGTGTGACTAAATAATTTTTTAGTCAACGACCAAATTAGTCATTTATTTACTCATTTATAATTGAGTTGCAAAAAATTAGTAGAATTTAGTCATTTTTAGTTGTTGTGACTAAATTTTTTAGTCACATAGTCATTTATTTGCCAAATTTTGCTAGCAGAAGAGCAAATGGCAGACATAAAGGAACCTAGCATATGAATTTGAGCTTGATTTGGCTAGACAAGGGAATTGGGTGCCCTAGATTGGGAAACATCTACTCAAAATTAGGTTCTAGATTCCTATTGCTCCTTGTTTGTAGGTTCTTCTTCTTTGAACTCAATGTTGAAATCTTTGTCTATCATTGATAAAATCTACTTTCCCTAATTTGTTGACTTGTAGGGCTCAAATTCTTGAATGAACAATTAGGTCTTCAATCCTCTCCAATTTCACTTCATATCTACAATCTACACACAAGAAAGAGGGGAAAGGGTTGTATCGTATATGGGCTTGCCTAAGTCAAACCCTATTTTGGTATTTCTACCTCCACAATGGCTATGATGATGTAAAAGAGATGCTACCATTGGTTTGGTAGAGGCTAAATGATAAATAAGTGATAAATTAACAATTGGTGCAACTCACTACTTAGATCTACATTCCTTGATGGACTAAAGTCATTATACTCATCACCTTCAAGGAGAAATTGATACTTGATTTGAAGTCCTACAAGTGTTAGTACCCATAAAATAAATAAACATGAAACATGAACAAACTCACATAAAAATATGATGCATTGTTAACATGATGCTTGACTTGAAATGATGTTGCTATAATTATACTAATTTTGCTCTTGATTTCTTTTAGGATGCTCAATTATGCTCTCAATTGCCTAAGGATTTTTTAGCTCTTGTTGGGATTTCAAACGATGAAAAAGATTTGTATTTATATGCATTTCTTTAACTTCTCACAAATTAATTATTGGTAGTCGATAAATGATTAGATTTTCAAATGTTAAAATGTTGACACCGACATATTTTAAATTGAGCCAAAATAGACTAGACAAGGGCCTTGGGCACCCTAGCCCAAGCCTGTCATTTTGGGGTCTTAATTACTGATAAATGATTATTAAATCTTTATTTCTATTGTCACTTTTAATTTTTTAAAAATTATTATAGCACGGGCAGATTAAATACACAATTAGGTCCAAGCACATGAGGGAGAGCTAAACCTAGTGTGAAATTGTCAAGTGTGACAATATATAATGCTACACCAACAAATAAATTATGTTGGAAAAAAAAATGCTATAAGAATGTACTTGGCACATTTGGTGATTATGTCACAATTGATCACAAACATCCAAGCCAAAATATAAGTCCTAACTAAACAAGGTCTTTCATCCTTAGTGGATTCAAATGAAAAAAACATCTCTTTGAGAGAATTCTAGGTGAGAATAAAAAATAAAGGCTTGGATGAATAAGATCTAGATGGAGTGTCCCTTACATCAACAATAGAGTAAATTTTAGCTATAATTGTAAGAGTTGGCTATGGATATAACCACCCAATATCTAGAGGCCAAATGGAAAGCACAAAGAGATAAATATGACGAGAATAAATTGTATTCCTATCGAAAATGCAAGTAGAATACTGGATATACAATGTATGAGAGACCCTTGATTATATAGCCAAGGTGAGACATACGATTAAACAAGATCATGACAAGTTTCTTAATCCTATGTCATGAGACAATTGACTCATCAAATATTAAATGACCTAGGAAACAAGAATTAAATGACATAATAAGATCAAATGACACCTAAGACTTCTAGAAAGATTCTTAGGATCTAAGTAAACTGAACATGTGAATAGGACCTACTAGGTGAACTAGTTAGGTAAGAAACTTTACACCAACACCCTCCCTTAAAATTGTGCAACTTTGAGAGGAGGAAACTAATGCAAATGATGTAAAGATGATGATGTGTCCCAACTTCTAGGCCATGTTAGGCACCCATGTACAAATACAATCTCTCACAAATGGAGAAAAGGAGAAAACCCAATGGGACAAAACTCCTCCCCAAAAGAGAGATGAAAACAAAATGCTCTCACTGAAGAATGGGAAGGAGAAAACCTCATATGAGGAAAAAAAACATCTCACAAGAGAGAAGAAGAAGAGAGACTATGAGCCCCCCTCAATGTAGTGTCTCCTGCAATGATGATAGATGCTTGAAAATGAATTTTGAAGATGATCCAAGATCATCAAACAACATTCCTCCCCTTAGGAAGTGTTGGTGTGAATAAATGTCTTGTATCTAGTTATTTCACTTACTAGGGACTTAGTGGACATATTCACATGTTAAGTTTACTTAGGTCTTAATATTTTTCTAGAAGGTGTTAGTTGTCATTAGTTGTTATGTTATCCTTTGACTTGTAACAAATGTGACCTAGGTAGTTGTGATAAGATGTTTCATTTCATAAGATTAAGACACTTGTCATAATCTTATGGCATCTTATGTCTCACCTTGGCTATATAACCAAGGGTCCCTCTCACATTGTAAACCAACTCCATTGATTCTCTTTGCATTCGTTGATAGGAATACAATTTATTCTTGTCATATTGATCTTCTGAGTATTTTGTGTTTTCCATAGGCCTTTAGATCTTGGGTGGCTATCTCCATTGCCAAATTTTACATGGTATCAAAGCAAGTTGAGTGCCTTTGGTTAGTCTTTTAGGAGATCTTGAGTGTAATATTGTACTTTCTTGAAGCATTGAGTATGCTCTTCTCTTGCATCTTTAGATGATCTAGAGAATAAAAAAGGTGTGATAGAAATACCAGATTTTGGGGGGTTCTTTTTTTTGGTTTTATATTACAGGTGCATTTTGGGAGCTTGTTGCATTAAATTGAGCTCACCATTGCATCCAGATTGTTTGAGAAAGTCAAATTTTCCTTTTGTTTCATCCCAATTGGATAGTGGAGGCCAAATTTGCAAGGGTTGGAAGTTGGGTGTTGGTTGCCATATACATAAGGTAGCCATATTTTTGGAGCATTTTGGGTCAAAATTGACCTTGCTATCATGCTCAGAAGGCCCAAAAATCCCAATATTGGCTGCCAAATCGTCAAATTTGGACAAAGTTGCTCTCGAAGGCAAAAAAAATTAGCATGTGGGCCATACGGCCCTACTTGCGTAGGTACAATTTTTTATTAAAAAAAAGATATTTTTTTTTGCGTTTTTTCAGTTTTTTAATTTAAAAAGGTTAAAAAAAATTAAAAAACATTTTTTTTTTTTTTTGCGGTACTTGCATAGGACCGATAGAGTACCTACAGGGTACGTACAAAGGCAGGGGCATGCCGCCCACCTACCATGGTCTATGGCCATGATAGGCGGCGACGACCTGCCTTAATTAATTTTTATTAAATTTTTATCAAAAAAACATTTAAATGAAGTTTCTTTAATTTTTTTAAAGTTTTTAAATTAAAAACTTTTTTAATAGTTTTAAAATAATTTTTTAAAGGTTTTATTTAATTTTAAACTAAACTTTTTAATAAATAAAAAGCTTTAAATAAGTTTTTCTTTAATAGATTTCTATTAAAGTTTTAATAATTAAAAATTATATTTTCTTTATTATTTTTAATAAAGTTTTTAATATAAAAATTAAAGTTTTTTTATTAATATTTTAATAAAAAAATTCAAAAGCAAAAAGTTTTCCTTTATTTTTAATAAAGTTTTTTTCAAAAAAAATTAAATAATTATCTTTATTATTTTAATAATAAAGTTTTTAAATTTAACTTTTGAATAAAGTTTTTTTAAAAACAAATCATGAATTAAATAAGCAAACTTGGGAAAATTATGCCTACCGACTGAGCCTTGTCCTGTACCGTTAGCTCTTCCAACTGGAAGCCAACAAGGGCCAGTTGCTCCTATTGACATCCAATTGGAGGGCATCTTTCACGGTCATCTACTTCGAGACACATTTTTGGTTGGCTTCTTCAACAATGATTTCCAAATTGGCTTCATCATTGTAGTTCTCCTCTTTGTAATGCTATAAACACAATAAAATAAAGTGCCACAATCTTGCTATTTTAGTGTACCCTATCGTATTTTATGCTTCTTTGGATTGATCTATGTATCCAGTGTTAGTTCCTAGATACTCAGTGAGTGCAATGGCTGGTTACCCATGCATTTCAGTGTGATGGACTAGATACCATAAAGACACTCCTATTTTGCAAGCAATCTACCTATATTCAAAAATCGAGTTCTATATCCAGAGACTTGATACTTGTCTCCAAGTTGTGATAGGGATGTACCAATTTGTCAAGAGAGTGTCTAGTTGATACTCATGCAGTTATCTTCTTGGTTCTAACCTTATTCCTGTCGTAGTATGGATTCATCTATAGTTCTTCATCAACAAATTCTACAGTTACTCTTGAGTTGACAGTTTCAGCTCAGTCACCATTTATGATGGCATCTTTTGCAGTGGTATTTGATTCTTTTTATGAGTGTGTCATAGTTTGGCATTCTTTTGGAGCAACATTTGGAGGACTCATCATCATCTTTGGTCCGCTCTACTTTAGTCTTCACATTGTTCTACATTGTCTCCTTCTTTGGTCAAGATTGGGACTCTTGACATTATGACATTTGAGCAAGGACTCACCATTGAGGGGGGGGTTGCATGGTCTCTCTTCCTTATCTCTTTTTGGGGGGACTTTTTCCTCACTCGAGGTTTTGTCCTTCTCATATTTTTGAGAGTAGTTTCTTGTTTTGTTTCTCTCTTTTGGGGATGAGTTTTTTCCCATTGGGTTTTCTCCTTTTCCTCAATTGTGAGGGATTGCATTACATTTGTACATGGGTACCTAACATGGCCTAGTAACCGGGACCCATCTTTGCATCTTGGTGTCATTTGCATAATAATTTTCTCCCTAAGTTGCACTCAAGGGGGGTGTTGGTGTGAATAAATGTCTTGTACCTAGTTAATTCACTTACTAGGGATTTAGTGGACATATTCACATGTTAAGTTTACTTAGGTCCTAAGATTCTTTCTAGAAGGTGTTAGTTGTCATTAGTTGTTATCTTATCTTTTGACTTGTAACACATGTTGCCTAGGTAGTTGTGATAAGTTGTCTCATATCATAGGACTAAGACACTTGTCATAATCTTATGACATCTTATGTCTCACCTTGGCTATATAACCAACGGTCTCTCTCACATTGTAAACCAAATCCATTGATTCTTTTTGCATTCATTGATAGGAATACAATTTATTCTTGTCATATTGATCTTCTGAGTATTTTGTGCTTTCCACAGGCCTTTAGATCTTGGGTGGCTATCTCCATAGCCAAATCTTATTGAAAGAAACAAAACCAAGAACGTATGTAGGATTTATTCCCATTCCTAAAAGGAAGCTAAAGGAAGAAGAATGATGTGTGATGTCTCAAAAACATACTTAAGTGTCTCCATGTTAATGTCAAAAGCTATTAGACTCCAAACAAAAATTCTATACCACACAGTAGAAGATGAAAATCCAGAATCTAGTAGAGATGATTCTAGAACACAATCCAAAGACAAAGGTATCTCCTTTGAAGATAAAGAAACCTCCTCCAAATGCTCGTCAAAAGTATCTGCACTCATGTCAATCCGTGAAGAATGATAATGTAGAGAATGAACAAGAGGGTCAGAGTGTTACCCCACAACAACTTAATAAGGATCATTGAGCCATCAAAGAGTAGATGAATGTAATCAATCATGTCTCCTAAATTTGAAATATTAGACACAAATCAAAATTTTAATGTCTATCAAGTGGTCATCCTAAGTCACTAGATATCTAAAAGATAATGAAGATCCTATTACATATTGAATCACAAGAATCCATATTTGTAGCAACACAAGCATCATCAACTACAATATTAGATGGAGGGGGTGGAATGTATGACTCAAGAGCTAGATCACGCAAGTGAGAACACCCAAGTTCAAGTAACCAAAATTATCCTCAAAATCATAGTCCACACTAGAAGTATGATTATCATCCAAAGGATCAAAGTTATTATTAGGAATAAAGTCTGAAAAGGTGTATAACCAAGATGCATGATCAACTATCCTAGAAGCAATGACCTTTTTTCTCTCTAAGTCTCTAATGATAACTAAATCAAGAGTGAGTTCCATAGTCTTCCCTACTCCACCATGAGTGATTTGATAGATAGGATGGAGATTGTTTATCAAATTAAGTACACACAAAACATCATTGAAGGTGTCATCCCCCAATATTAATAGATCCCCTCCAAATTACATTTACATAAGTATGATTTCCCATCGAAATAGGTGGCATAACATAAGGCTCAAATGAATAAAACATAGACTATGAGGATGCCATATGATGAGAAGCTCCTAAATCTAGAAGTTATCTCCATGATCCATGACCTACAAAAGCACAAAAATCTTATCCTTTGTTCTTACTTGTCCCAATTGTATGACTCTTTTCCTTATCAAATTTTGTGTGTTTGGAAGAAGAAGTTGAAGTAAACATTTTAAAAGGTAAATTGATTCTGTTCTTCACAAAAATATGTTTCAATTCATCAAGGTTCTTCTTATAACAATAATGTTCTTCATGTCAGGGTTCACCCTGCAGTGTGACGGTAAAGTCACAGGCCCTGTTGATAGAGCGTCACAGGTTCAACTCTCACCAAATACCAGTCGGTGAATGCATCGAAGGAGATGAACGAGGGCTCTTTGATAGCGGCTACTCAGGGATGTATGACAGACTATGTTGACCAAGTCAGGATGGTGTTCAAGCCATGCTGGCCCCACGATAGGAGTATCGAGCAGACGACTGGTGAAAAGCAATGCATACAAAGAGGATTTTTGTGGGGAGGAGCCTGTGGGTGGGAGGAAAAAACAACGTGGTGAAAGAAGGTAGTTGGTGGTAGGGAGAAGAGATAAGGAGTGAAGGAAGGAGGAGACAAAGTACGAGGTGGAGGATAAGGGGCAGGCTCAAGGAAGAAGCGGGGGAATGAATGAGATAGGAAGGAGGGGTAATGGAGGAAGGAAGAAAGGAGGTAGGAGATGGGGTGATAGAGGAAGAGAGGCCTAGGGAGGAAGAATTAGAGCAAAGGGTGGAGAAGGAAGGAAGAAGGAGATGACAGCAGGAGACAAACCAAGGAGGTATTAATACCTCAGCATGTACTCGGGGATGGGGTCCCCCATTGTGACCCCACTGGTTCAAAGTTCCAGTAAAAAAGCGAACAACAATTACCAACCAAAAATAATAATAATGTTCTTCATGTCCATCCTTCTTGCAATACGTACAAGTATGCTTCTCCTTATTAAATGATTCCGCCTTAGAGGAATGTTCATGTTCTTCTATGGAATTAGATGTGAATTGTGTGTTCTTCTTGGCCTTATTTTTTTATTCTCTTTACCACTTGAAGGCTTCTCATCCTTTGCAATCAAGGCTTGGGATTTTGAAGACTTTAAAGCACCCATTTGAATAAGATTATCTTGCTCCCTAGTGAGTTGCATAGCAAAATCCTCAAAGGAAGACATTTTAAATTCACTCCCAAAGGCATTTTTTGTAGAATATAAAGTAGACACAAACACTAAATATTCAGGTCCTAGCTTTGAAAGAACACTTAACACCAATTATGTATCTAATTTTTTAATTTTACAATCCTTTAGTTGTGTTCTTAGTGACTTGAATTTGGCGATAAAGTCTTGTATATTGTCAAAATTACATGGATTGAGACTTATTAATTTATTCTCCAACAAATTTCCTTGAATTTCATTTGTTTGTCCAAATAATTTTGATAATGTACTCCACATAGCCATGGGTTTATCTAAGCACTCAATATGAAACAAAAAATTAGTAGAGACATACAAGCACAAATAGCCAATGTCTTCTTCAAAATTATTCAACCAATTATTCTTTTTAGCTTCATCATCTTTTGGTTCACCATCAAACCCATGAACTATATTATACAACTTCTTAACTCTTAGCATTGTGTTCACTTCATATTTCTATTTAGGATAGTTAAAAGGTGTTAGAAGTGGAATTAAAAATTGTTGTACATGATGAAACAAGAAGGAAAGAACACAAATCAAGAGGAATGGAACCAAAGCCACAAGAAGAATCCACCCAAATTAACTCAATAAAAGAACCCCCAAAAATACATGAGCTTGAAAATTTATGGTTAGTGCGATTACAAATGACACTTGCCAAAAACAATAAAATTGTCTTGATCTTGGTACATGCAAATGCCAAATTTGGCCATAGAATCAAAGTAATTTTTTTGATAAAATGAGATCAATCTTATCACCCATTGAAAATCACACAAAAAATTATGCACTTTCAAAAAAATGCACCCAAAAGTTCCCAAAATGAGAATGACTTAGTAATACCTATGAGAATTTGTATTTTTTGGAAAATCTAGATACTAAAATCAAAACTTGTCTACACCACTGTAAAGAGCATGAAATTTTTCCATAAATAAAAAAATTGTTTGCAAAAAGGAGGTCTTAAGCCCATGTTATGAGCATTTGAAAATTTCCCTCTAGAATCAAAAGGAATTAAAAAGATCATACTAACATCAGGCTAATGTCAACAAGGAATATTATCACAACATTCTTAAAATATGGGTTTAAAATTGATGACCTATTGGTCGTCACAATCACAGGTCGACGAGGCTCAATCTAAATATTCTATACTTTATCAAAATATTCCCTTCATAATGTTGATATATTCATCTACAAACAAAATATTCTAATACTCGGGATATCAATGGAATCTTTCTTTTCAAGTGGAATATTCTTTTAATATCATCAAGTTTTCCTCAACTGATGAATGTGGGGGTCTGCAGTTGGCATGGCCTATGGGTCTTGGTGCGACTAATACAGGTTTGTTGTGTGGCACAGTGTTGGGCCCATAGTACTTGCAACATCCTACGTAAGCAGGATACACTACTTTATAAATATATATATATTTTTTTTGAAAAATCAAACTGTATATAATTAAAAAATAAAAAAATAATAAATTTTAATTATACAATCACATCACATGTGAAAATGATTGTACACTCATACAAAAGATCTAGGAGGGAAAAAAATATGATGGATTTGAGCAAAGTTGTCTGATTTTGATGAATTGACAATTGATTTTGGGGTTTTATGATCCGGGGGATATTTTCACTAAAAATTGAAGAATCTCCAATACTCCAAATTTCAGCACCATCAGAAAGAGCTCGATGTCCTAATTCCAAAGCAACTTGAATGGATTCAAACAGAGCTACGGAGCCCAAGTTATTGCCGGTCAAAGTTCAGTCAACAACTAGTCAACTCAGGGCCCAGGGCAAGAAAAAAGGTCAAAATTTGATGTCACCAAAAGTGGTCAAAATTGATATCAACGCAAAGAGCTTGGCAAGAGCTTTCTGACGGTGTTTGTTTTGCGCAAATCGGAGCTCGTATGTGCGAGATATGGAAGGTCAAAGCTTGTGGTTAACTAGGTTGACTTGAAGGTACAATGATGATGTTAGCATGACATCATCATGCTGACATGGATGAATCATGAGGTGACACATGGTGGCTTCCCAAAGTTACATGTTGCAGCAATTTGTTGGAGATGGCTTTATTTAAAAAATAAAATAAAATATATAAAAGCCTACCACTCCTCCCATTTAAAAGCCTTAATTTAAGGCCTACGTGAGAAAAAGTAGGTGGGGTCTTAATTTAAAACAAAACAAATTTACCCCTATTTAAATGGGATAAAACCCCTTTAATATTTAAAAATACATGTGGTTGGGAGATCCCCTTTTTAAGGGGAACTTAAACATTATTTTTAAAGAAAAAAACAAATTTCCAACCAATTCACCCCCTATAATTAAGGATTAAATCCTTAACAAAATCAAGCCTGTTTATATTCAAAGGTGAATTATTAAGATCTCCTAATAAATCCTGAAATGAATTATGGAATAAAATTACAAGAGGCCATCCGTGAAGATTTTATGTAAAATTGGATGGGTTGTTTTAACGGGAGGATATCCCTATGTAAATAAGGGGGGATTTTCAAATAATATTTTCTATGTAAAGGGGATATTGGGAGGTTTTGAAAATCAATTGGTTATGAACCAATTTGAGTAATTTTTTTGTATAAAAAGGGTAGAATGGGGGGTGTGAGATTAAGTAATTTTTTGAAGAATTTTTGGTGAAGTTGTGAATCAGAGAAACAGGGAGATTTTCTAAGGAGATTATTTTGAGCCTTTTGTAAGTCGGAGTATTGTCATGCTGCCGAAGTGCTCTTGGTGCATTTGTAACTGATTTTTTGGAGATTAATCAGATCGGTCTCACTCTATTGGAGCGGACCCAGAAACGTAGTCACGCTTGTGGCGAACTCTGTTATCAAATCGTTTGCACTCTCTCTCTCTCTTCTTCCTTCTCAATTCCATTCTTTTCACCTTCAGTTTTTAATGCAAATTTCAATAATGTATGCATGAATTGTATTTTCGCTTAATTCACATGTTAATGTGTTAATTTTGTTTATGTAATTTGGATTTTCATGATTTGTAAACATTAAGCATTCAAATGCAATTAGTCTAGATCCTAATCAGATCAAGTGGTATAGAGCTTTTGGTGACTATTATTGTAGTTGGTTTGAATGCTAACAAGATCTAGGATTCAGAAGGGTGAAGGAAAGCTTGAGGAATTTAATCCTGAGATTGGGAAACGAAGAAATTTTCCGAAGATGTCTGTGTCTGGAATGGAGGTACCTGAAGAACTCAGTGAGCAAGATTTTCGAAGAGATTTTTGGCAGATGAAAGTTGCGTTGGAGATGCTACTCAAAGAAAGGGAAGAACGCTTGAAACGTGAAGAAGATCATGGAGATAGTAAAAGCAAGAAGAAGCAATCAGGAGG
This sequence comes from Sequoia sempervirens, assembly GCA_007258455.2. Lineage (NCBI taxonomy): Eukaryota > Viridiplantae > Streptophyta > Pinopsida > Cupressales > Cupressaceae > Sequoia > Sequoia sempervirens. The sequence goes on along the minus strand of VDFB02353493.1, from coordinate 27,330,110 downwards.
TGGTGATGAACCTCCAAAATCTCCTCCATCTACTATGGGAATTCTCAAGCATAATAAATTCTTGATTAAGCATGGGCCACAATTCCAATGATTAATGAGTTCTAAGAATTGATAGAGAAGATGTTTGTAGGCAGTTGAGTAAAAGATTGGAAGGTATGTTCCCTTATTTTTATAGTGATTTCAAGCTAACAAATATTTCCAAGTCTACAAACAAGATCAAATGCAACTGTGTGCCACCAATTATGAAAGTGAATTAAACAACCAATGTAGAGAGTTTGTACCTACCTACCAAGCTTCAAATTGTTACAAGTGTCAACATCCTATGAATTTTAGGGAAACCTTTTGAATTTATATGTAGGAATTTCTATGATGTATAAAGGGTTGTTCATTAAACCAAATATATCTTTTGCCAATTTTGAAAATGATTGTGTAATTGCACATAATCTAGGTGACCATATGCCATACGTCACAAATTTTAAAGGGTAAGGGATTTTTTTTGAGTCTAAGGAACACATTGTATTTTAAAGACTACTCTATAGTTGGATGTCTTATTGTGTAATTGAAAAAATTTAAGCAATTTTTAATAGATCTTTGAGATCATTTTTGTTGGCATCTTACTGTTGATGTTTTATTTGCACCTTAGATTTGCATGCATATGCAAACCCACAAAAAAATGAGAAAATTTAAAAGTTTGGGAATTGGATTGTAAAACATCCTCTAAGATTTTAGAACTCAAATCTTCTTTTGATTATTTAAAGGATTACTCTAACTAGATGGAGAAAATGGAGAAATAGAACTTAGAAATGAATCTATCCTAAGGTGAAGCACTATATGATAATAACTCTACTTATAGTTATTTTACACAATACTTATTACTTAGATCATGATAATTATATTATGGTAACAAAAGAGCATGAAATACATGATTTTAAACCTTAATAAATATCCTTTATATATACTTAACCTATTTATCTCATTCTAATTTTAAATTATCTATTAGAATTTTAACTTAAATCTTAGCACTCAACCTTTCAATATCCATATCCTATGCTTTAGCTTGAGAGCACAACTGATTTATAGCATATTTAGCTCTCTTAGTTCCTTCCTCATGATCTAAACTATTTGGGAACGTAATGATGATTTATATGCAGTTGTATACAAATGTTGTTGATATGAATCATATTGACCCAAAATGTTTAGACCCCTCTATCTCTCTCTATCATTTCTCTCTTATGATAGGACCCCAAAAAACTTATGTTCCTTTGTGTAACACAAGGAAGGGTAGGGACTATCACATTCTTATTACAAATCTTTGTCTCTTGTCTCTTTTCAAATCATGTTTGAATTCAACTATCTTATTTGTCATCTAGTATGGGGGCAACCCACCAGACTCTATCTCTGTGATTGTCTATGTTTATTTTCTATGGCTATCTAATAACACAATTTTTAGTAATCACAAGCCGATTAGATTGTCTATGGTCTCTAGCATAACACAACTTGCTACCTATACATATTAGTGTTGTATTGTGTCTATATAATATTTGATGTCTAAATCTCCACTTTTCGCCTAACATATTTATCTACAACTAACATGCTTAAGGTGATACAACCTAATAATTTTATGCAGGATTGATGAAAATATTTCCCTTGGGGGAAACTCTAGATGGATAGAATATTTTGCTTCCCCTGCACATCTTGGGTATAATATTCTCTCCCTTTTTAGTTTACTTCACATTTCCTCTTAGACACATATTCTCACTAAAGTAGTAGGGGGCAGGTGCATGAAGTTGGTCGCACTTTTGTGGCCAAATGGGAAAAAAAATTGGAAAGACATAATGCGAGCGCGTTATGTGATTTTAAAAGGAAAAAAAAGTCAAATGTGTATCATTTGCTCTTTACTATTTCTCAGCTCTGTCCGCGGCCAAAAATCCTCACTTTCGTGCTCACGTTCTAGGAGGAAGGATTTGTTCAAATTTCATCAAGAACAGTTGGATTTTGTTTGCAAATATGGCACTACGACGACGAAGAAATGCGAGAGGTAAGTATTGTTTGCTATTTGTTTTGAATTTGTTAGTTTGAAATTGATTTTGTTTGTTTTAGGTTAGATTTGATTGTTTTTTTTTAAATTTGTAGGAAATTATGCAAATCCTCAACAAGAAGAGGAGGTAAATCCTCAACAACAAAATCCTCAACAAAATCAACCTTAACAACAAAATCAACCTCCCCCACCATTCTCTCAATTCCCTCCTGGCACTCAAGAAAATTTGAGGAGTGAAATTGAGAACAATAGAAAATAACTTGAGGATCTTATCAGTAGGTTGAGTGATCCAAATGCTTCAACCACAAAAAGAATGCTTCTAGCAAATTCATTGAAAGACATGTTAAAAAATGTAGATGCAATCACCCAACAAATATCTGGATGGCAAGATAGGAGGAGACAGCTAGGGCATATTATCAGATAAATTATCATATAAACAAGTAAAAGATTTAAAAATTACTAAAGGTGATTTGTGCTCTCTATTCACTGACCCTAAAACAAATCAAAATCTTACCCTCAATGCAAAGAGGTTTCCTATTCATTGATGCCACCACCAAGAGATTAAGAACCATTTTTATGAAAGATGGTATATGGTCTTTGATTACCCATCATGCAATAATTGTGAAGTCCCCAATATTTTCTTAGGAAACTATACAGTGAGTTTGTATTGAACCAAATCCCAATTATTTTTGATATGGGAGTTGGAGGGTGGGGGGGTCAGATCGGGAGGGCACAGCGGGATCCTATCCGCGGCAAAGGACTCCTCTCCAGGCCGTAGCATGTGTGTCTGGGTGAGGCTGACGAGACATTGCAGGCAATCACAACTTTGACCCGGAGTGTCATCCATCACACTAGCCCTATTGTACAACACCATCTAGGGGAGTCTTCAGGTGGTGGCCTTCGAACCCATGTGTGTCAATCTTGTGGGGTGACTTGTTCGTATGACCCTACCGGCACTCAGGAGGGTGCTATGTAGGATCCATATGCTACTACGCACCTGATCCGTATGCATCTACGGGGATGGAGAGGACGACTGACATTTTGCATGATGCATATGTCATTGACAGTCAGGTAAAATTCAACATGTTCATTGAATTTAATTTATTACATTTCGATTGTGAAATGCAAGATTAACTAATTTAGTTTTACTATTTTAATAAAATTACAGGGTCACAGTGTAGAGACTGGATACACCAGTCATCCACCTACTTATTTTTGCAGTACACCTATCGGTGGGGTATGTAAACTTAGTAAACAATTATAAATTTATTACATGTGTTAATAGCATTGTTTTACGAATGGTATTTTAATATGTGATTTTGGATGTTGAAAGGGTAGTGTTGGAGGTTTCAAGGAAACACCTCCAAGTGCCAGTAGATTTGATCAAACTTTCACGGAGGTAATATATAATTTAAAGAGAACTTAAGTAATGAATTGTAAGTTTAATAGATTTGTGTAGTTTATATTCATATTGTTGGTTATGTTGCATTACACATCATTCAAACTCAAAGAATTACTTCAAATTCGATAACTAATAATTAGAAATATATCTGTTTAATACTTGTACTCAAAATTTTGTTCATTAGATCTCATACGTTATAAGTCATCACATGGATCGCTATTGTAACTTTTTTGTGATTTTTTGTGATTGAATAATTGGTGTTGCTATACAATCCTCGATGGCTCTGATAGGGGAGGTATGAGGCAAATTACTAAATTTCAATTTACATTCATTGTTATAGATGAACTAGTTCTAGTGAAAAATCAAACCATTATTGATTCGTAATTTAATTCCTATTGGATGGTTTATACAGGGCTCGAGCACGCCTGAGCATCGGCGTGCAAATATTTCCATCGAGGAGAGTGATCGTCAGATGGCTATAAGCACGCCTGAGCATCGGCGTGCAAATATTTCCATCGAGGAGAGTGATAGTGAGATGGCCGTAAGTGATTATTTTGTTAAATATATTAATTTTTATAATGTAATTTATGTATATTAATGCATTTTATTGTAAAATGTTTGAAACTTCACCAAGAGCTGGAACCCTAGGAGGCATGCCAGGAGAGCACCTCTCGGCACAAGAGAAACGCATGTAATTATTATCGCCATCGACGCTTAGCAAAGGAAAGAAAATTGTATTTGAACTGTGAGCATGGAGAGAAATGAATTTTGGAATGCACAGAGCCCTTTGTTGTATGCCTACATGGCAATTTTGTCCATATTTTGTATTGGATATATTTTACATTGTATGCCTATATGGCATTCTCGTAAGCCTATATGGCTATATTGTAACTATATTTTATACTTATATCGACATATATTGATGTATGCGTACATGGATATTTGCTTAATACAAATCTTTTTATCGATGGTGTCAATATTTGCAAATTATAAATTCATGGTTCAATAGATATGAGTTACGCGTATTCAAGTGTATACTTTACAACTTACGCACATATATTTTTTGACTTACGTGTGAACATCGAAAAGTGTGAAAATTTCTATGTTTGGAAGTCAAATATAAGCCAATTTTGCAATTCTCAGTTCTTGCATACTCGATC
>VDFB02353493.1:27066151-27314923 GCA_007258455.2 Sequoia sempervirens | reverse complement strand
ATTGAGTTGGTTCTCTGAAAGTATTGTAAACATTTTGGGAATTAAGCCTGCAAGGCATTTTGGAGTGGTTTTTCTACCCCAAGATGGTTTTCCACTCGACAAAATTCTGTTTTCTCTCTTTTGTGGCTTGTGTCTATCTTGCATGATCTTTGTTTCAGTTATTTGTAAAGTTGTTCATGCAATGCTCTGATACTTTTCACAATCTCAAGTTGTCTTCAAGATCATTGTTTCAAATTGTCTAAACGTTCAATGTATTAATGTGATGAATATGTCATAAAGAAAGTTCAATTTGTCATTATTGTGTTTGTTGTCCTGTGTAAAAGAAAGCTTTAAAAATTTGTTCACTCAGTATCATTTGAAAAAATTATGGTTATGCTTTAAAATGGTTTATTAAGTCACTCATGTTATGATTGGTTAAATCAATAAAAATTAATCTTTCTGTTCTAAAGTTCAGTATTCACACTGCATATATAAATCACACTTATTTGTTCAAGGTCAATAGTTTAAATCTACATATCAAGTCACCAAAAGTTTTAAAATATATTACTTTGATTCACCTCCTCAGAGTAATTCCACTTCCAACACAACATATGATGTCGATGGTCAAATCAGAGATATTACAAAGATTACCAATCCAACTATGAGATATGTCACTATGGGTATTGAATACAAGTTATACTACAAAAATAGGGAAGATTTCCCCACCATGATATCTATATATGCAACCTATCAAATGGTGATGAAAGAAAAGGATGTTAAATTCTGTGAGGTACTATGAAAAGAACTATTGGAGAACATAGATTGCACCACAAAATCCCATTATCAATTCAAGTATGTGACCTTGATCATCTACCTAGAATTTTATTTCATGAATGAATGGTCGACTTTTATGATAAAAGTGTGAGACTCCACAAGGTCAGTAGCCACACATATACAGGACCATGTTAAGCATTTTCAAGATGTCACCTCCTATAAAGCCACATATTGGGGTTTTTCAAATCCCTTCAGCAAAATTTACAAAACAGAGAACACATCTCCTAAGATGTGGCTCATAAAGTATATAAAACAAATTGTTTTTTTAGTAGACAAGGATTATTCTTTCATGGTGGTAATTGAGCTGAGGATGTCATGGATCACAAAGTTACGAGATGAAGTTGCCTTCAGCAAAATTTACAAAACAGAGAACACATCTCCTAAGATGTGGCTCATAAAGTATATAAAACAAATTGTTTTTTTAGTAGACAAGGATTATTCTTTCATGGTGGTAATTGAGCTGAGGATGTCATGGATCACAAAGTTACGAGATGAAGTTGCAAATGCAAAAATTGACTCATATGTAGCGACTTTACTCAACCTCACAAAAGACCCTCAAGTAGAAAATTTGACAACCTATCGAGAATGCATGGATAACATAGCCAAAAAGAAAACATAGGAACACATGGATAAGAACTGGGAGAAGTTATGAGAGAAATGGATCCTTCCTAAATAAGAACCAAAGGAACATAGTGCATCCAATCTATAGAGATCCAAATGACTTCAAGTAGGGGCATCCCCAACGAAATCAACATAATCTAAAGGCAACAAAGGAAAAATGAAGAGAATATTAACAACCCAACCACAAAGAGAGCCCTCAATAGAAGAAGCCTCAAAGGAACTCCTTCTGATGAGTGTGGAGAAGAAGCGAAAGAGAGAAAATTAGAAAGCACACAAGGAGACCTCCCCTTTAGAGGAGAAAAGCAATATGGAAGAAGAGAAACCAACAGGGGAACAACTAGAGGCACTCATAGGTGAAGATACTTTATATAGAAGGTTATTCAAAAAAAAGAGTTTTCAAACATAACTTATAGGTGTATGAGGAGATGGAAGCACCTAATTGAGACATAACAAAAGTTACACTTATTAGGTACATGGTGGCCTCCAATACTACATTGGAATCCCTAATTGACTGATTCCCAACATTACTAATTGTCACATTGCAACAAAAGCAACGACAAGTTGGATGGAAGGAATCCAAACTAAAAGAAGTAATTGTTGTGGAGATAGTCCCCTCATCCACCATGACTTTGAAACTTTGATTGAAAATAGCTCAAATACAAGTGAGGAAACTTTGATTGAAACAAATAATGGATAAATTAATGCTCAAAAAGCCAGGAATAAACAAGAAAAAATCAAGGAGGCTATAGAGAAAGCACACAAGGAAATTTGCATGGAAGAAGCAAAATATGAAGAGGTCACATCTTCCCCCTCCACAAAAAAAAACCTAAACATAGGCCAACAAGTCTCTTTTCCTCCACCATCCCCAGCCAAAACATCATCTTCGACCATCACTTCCCTTATGTGGTCCATTAAGGACTTCATGGCCAAGAAAAATCAACTTCAACCAGTGGCCACTCTGTAGCTATTCCAACTACCATTAGTTGGTTCCTAGGTTAAACTATGCAACATTTCCCTTTTGCAAACAATTGAAATATATTTTGTAACAAACAACATGGGAAGACATCTTGAAGCAACATGTAGACAATACAAAGCAATTGGAAGACATAATTAAGAATATCCAGAATAAGTTCCCACAAGTACAAGGACCCTTCTCAATGCCTCCCGTCTCCCCCACCCCTCCCCTTCCCCCCTTGGCAACACAAATAAAGTTTTTAGTAGATGGGATGATTCAAGATACACAACTACAAGTAGCCAACATAAGACAAAATATCCTTGCAAAACTATAAAAAGCAAAAATAGATGAAGAGAAAAAGAAATGTACCACTACACATTCAACATTGGAATGCCAAATTAATACACTAAAGAATAAAGAGATATCAATGCCTTATATCAATTTTTCCTTCAATGGCCCAAAGTCATGGCAAAGACCAAAGCACAGCACAAATAGATCAGATTGAGCTTCATATCCTTCAAGTGGAAACATCCTATGTGTTGGTGTAAATAAGTAGATTTCCTATCTAGTTACTTAGTGGGGTCCTATTTACATATCAAGTCCACTTAGGTCCTAGGCATATTCAAGTTGTTTAGATAGGATTTTATCTTTTTACCTTTTATTAAATATTAGAGTCCTAGGTCATTTAAGAATAACACCAGTCATTTAATGTTTTGGTATTTGGTACTTCATCACACCTTGTCTATATAAGCAAGGTCATTGTACACTCTTATAATATACCTCATCATCATATTTGATAGATCTTAATATCAAGAAATCTTATTTCTTGCATACTCTCTTGTAGAAGGTTTTCATTGTTTTTTCAGGTGTTCTTGGGATAGAGCTAAGTTTTAGCTCCTACCAAGTATAGGAGAACGACCTTGCAAATTCCTTCTCAGATTTGATGGTAGAGCTATTTTCAATGAGATATCTTAGTTAATTTTAGTAAGGTTGAGTATGCTCTTCCCTTGCACCCTATGGTGATCAAGGGAATCAGAAAAGCTTGAAAAAAAACACATATTTGGGGTTTCCTCTTTGTGGGTTTTCATTACAAGCTATTTTTGGTGCATGTTGGAAGTAATCTAATCTCACTAATGAGTCCAAGGCATCTGAGAAAGTCAAAATTGGTTGTTTTTTCAAAATACAACATATTTTTCCAAATCTACAAGGGTTTGAAGTTGGGAGGTGGCTATCAAATTTGGGAGGTAGCTAATTTTTTGGAGTACATTGGGCCAAAATCAACTCTTCTATTTTATTCAAAAGGCCCAAAAACCCCCATTTTCATATAGAATACTTCATATTTTGAAGAAAATTTATTTTTGGTGTTTTTTTTTTAATTTTTGGGCAACTATCTTAAATTTGGTGATCAAATGATTGTCATGAAAAATTGTGTTAAATTTGAGGTTAAACAACCCTCATACCAATGCTTAGATGATGTAGAGTCAAGGTGAATAATAATCAAAATAGTTCCAATGTTAATCCAAAATAATGAACTCTTCCTTGAAACATCTTCAACTTGCAAGCATCAACTCACCTTCAAAGGGTCATAACCCTTCAATTTTTCAAAACAACTCCAAACCTCCACCAAGGCCCTAAAAAAGTTCCTTAACATGTCAATGATGGAAATTTAGCCATTTAAACTCAACCTCAAATTCAGATTCAACACAACCTTCAAAACTCACCTTTTAACACTAGCACCCCTTGTAGTACTGGGAAACCATTTTTTCAGTATTTTTTCCAAATCCTTCCAAAATACTAGAGAAAAAAAAACATGGATTCAAACACCCAATTCAGATTCCTTTAACATATCAAAAACCCATATATCACTCTTTTGGTTCAAAGGCTTCAAAATCAAGGATTTCACAGTTTTAGGCCTCTAATTAGGCCACTTTTCCAAAGTTACCCCGCCTTTAATCTCCTCGCCATACTTCCTAACCTCAAAAAAATATTTACTTGTGTTTCAAAACAAAGGACTTTCCAACTTTTAGGACCTCCCACTTCCATTTAGGCCCATTTCTCCAAAACCCTCTCTTTTCTTCTTTTCAACTAGGGCTTATTGATTTGCCCATATCCAGGACACCCACCGACCTAAAACCACTTGAATCCTCCATTAACTTTCCTGTACATGCTTAAAACATCATTACATCATACTTCCCCCATGTCTTGCATATACTTCCTTTGTAAAGCAACCAGTTTTCACTGTTTTTCACCCTCTTCCAATAGGGTTTTCAACCTTCTACTCAGACCAGACCTTCCTCAACCTCTCAAACTCTTCAAGCACATCCAAATACATCCAAGAACACAAAAAAAAACAACTTCCAACCTATTCTCCTTACAAAACTCAAAAACCTATACCCTAGCTATGCTTAAAAGGCATAAAATTTGTCTTTATGCAGGAGCAGCATGGAATTTTCTCTCTTCACAACTCTTAAAATATCAAACCAACCTACCTAGAATTATTCCTAGACTAATAAGGCCCATTCCACCTAGGTACAATAGTCACAGAAGGGTGGAATGGCCTCTATGTCCCATTTTGGCTCTCAAACCCCTATACCCTGTTTTATAACCAGTCCACACAAATCAGCCTCCTTTTCACTCAAAATGCAATGTTACACTTCAAGAAAGGATTCAAAACAAATAATATACCATGATAAAGAGTATTCAAACCATTAATGAACACCAACCTTCTGTACGGACCCGTACATAGGAAGAAAGAGGAGAAAAAAACACAAAAATTTACTAAAAACAGAGCTTTTATTTGATTTCTTCCTTCAAGAATGACTCAACAACCTTTGCACGAGCCTTCAAGAGGCCTTATAAACATTTTTTAATCCAAAACTACTCAAGGAACGCCTACAACTAACCATTCAACCACCTAGACCCTTACATTGCTTAATTTTTTCCCTTATGACAATTTGTTGATAATAAACACAATATTAGGCACCCTTGTGCATTTTGTGAGCTAACACACACTAAAAACCCCAAATTACATCAATAATGGTCTCAAAGACCTTATTTAACATGAAATAACCCAAGTTACTCCTTAATTCCTATTGCCTTCCTTCAAATGATGAACCCTATAAAGGTGTGTATTGGTGCTCCTACACCATTAGCCCAATCTAGCTTTTGGTCACATGGGGACCACCTGGTAACCCATAGGGGGGTTAATTTTGGCCCCTCAAGCTTTAAGTGGGTAGTTTTCTTAAAATCGCCATAACTTTTGACTTGGGTATCAGATTTTGAAAAAGGAGATAGCATTAGAAAGCTAGTTCCAAGAAATTTCCAGTGGTGTAGGTATTATTATTATATTTTACTCTTGAAATATTGTATTGTTGTTTGAAGTTAGATCTCCCATTTGGACCTCCAAGCTTGTAACTTTTTACATGGAGCTATGTTTTTCATTATGTTTATGGCATTGAAAATGTATTGAGAATCTCTATCATTGTGCCCATGCACTTTATCTAGTTTCAAACCCAAGTATTATTTATTCAATTTTTGAACATTTGGCATTGTGACTAATTACTTGGACATCCTAACTCCTAGAGAGGTTTTTTTTGGGAAGGCTTCATTTGCAGTATACATCATGTTTGGGGGTTTCTAATTGTTATTGAAGGCTTTAGTCTTTATAATTTTGGAGATCTATCATAGTTCATTTTGGAATTTTTATTTCATCCTTCTTTGATTATGTTGGAAAGGGGAAATTATAAACAATGGAGAGATGGCATCATAAAACATCTATGTTGGCCTCATTTGTTGCCACATTTGTATGGTCTAGTTCCCCCTCTTGGTAATGGTAGTAAGAAATTTTCTTTGAATTGCAAAAAGAATCATGTCTTAATGCATGCAGATGATGAAATTTTGAATGTTATTGTTCATTTTGAGTGTCCTCATGTTCTTTTGACTAAAATTTGGGAGATATATGGAGATCCTGATACTCAGTCATTCTCAAATGATCCTATTTCATATAATCTAGTGCCTCTTCATTTTTCAGACTGGATACCCTGTGATTATAATACTATTTGGGAGTTTGAAGATTTGGAGTGCTTTAAATCTTCAGATGAGGATGATGAGGTTTCTTCAAATGCTCCTTCTCCTTCAGAGATGCTTGTTGATCCTTCACCTTCAGTGATTCCTTGTGCATAGTCATTGATTGAGGCTCCCATTATTCTTGTTTAGCAGGACTATTCATCTTATGTTTTTGATTCATTGAGAACTTCCAATGGTTTATTCCAACAGGTATCTAATTGTCTTCTTGATTGCAATTCATATTCATCAAACAATGCATCCTTGTTTATGGAGTCTCACATTTCAAATTTGGAAGACATGTTTGAGGGGTTGTCTCTCCTCTTTGATGACATACATTGCACTATTGTTTGCAAACCATCATTGTCTTTTGATCTTGTTTAACATCAATTTTTCGTATAATCCTAGTTTGTCACCTTCTTAATTGATTGGACATGTACTTGATTTAATTGTGGCATCATCATCTACCATGGACAAGGTGACACATAAGCATCTTTTAGATACATCATCATACATGTTTATGCTTCTTTCTTTCAATTCCTATCTAGAATGGGAAACGTTCCTACATTTTTTCTTGGTTTTGTTTCTTCCAAAAGGGAGACAAATTGTTTGTCGATATTGGATCATGTTTTGTCTTCGGGCACTTACCATTTTTGTAGGAGATTACACATTATGGGGGGGATACATAGTCTATCTCTTTCCCTCTTATGGAGGGGACTTTGATTGTATATATGTGATGGATGTTGTACTTGGGGGGTATCATATAGTCCATCTTTCATCGCTTGATTGTATTTTTTCTCTCTTTTGGAGGGGTTTTTTCCCATGTGGTTTTTCTTCTTTTCTCTGTTTGTGAGAGAATGCATTTACATTTGTACATGGGTACCTAAAATGGCCTTGTAATTAGGACCTATCATTGCATCTTTGCATCATTTGCATAATAATTGCTTCTCCCTAAGTTGCACTTAAGGGGGGTGTTGATGTAAATGGGTACATTTCTTATCTAGTTACTTAGTGGGGTGTTGTTTACATATTAAGTCCACTTAGGTCCTAGGCATATTTAAGTTGTTTAGGATAAGATTTTATCTTTTTATCTTTTATTAAATATTAGTCTTAGGTCATTTAATGATGGTTCATGTCATTTAATAATGATAGAAGTCAGTCATTTTACTAATGACAACATTCATTTAATAACGACACCAGTCATTTAATAACGACACCAACCATTTAATAATGAGACCAATCATTTAATGTTTTGGTATTTTCTACTTCATCACACCTTGTCTATATAACCAAGGTCATTGTACACTCTTGTAATATACCTCATCATCATATTTGATAGATCTTAATATCAAGCAAACTCATTTCTTGCATACTCTCTTGTAGAAGGTTTTCATTATTTTTGCAGGCATTCTTGGAATAGAGTTAATTTTCAACTCCTACACTATGATGCAGCAAATACAAATGGTCAAACTAGAGTGAAAATGGAAGCCTTGCATGCATAATTCCAATAGCTACAAAATCAACGTGAGAAAACCAAGCACAAATTTCAACAACTAAAAGAGGTGGTTAGTTTGAGATTGGTGCATATCACAAGGCTAATAAAAGATGCCCAAAAACTCACCCAGCAAATTCAAAACCCTACCATACTACTTGAAGTTGAGTGCCTCTTTACACAAATTAATGTCCAGAATCAACTTCTTTAGCAAGCCAAGGCACATTGGAATAACACTTTTTCCAATCTTAAGGAGATATACAAATCAATCCTTCCAAAGCTTCCAAGATAGAGTTGTCTTGAGGACAAGACAAAGTTTTGAAGAGGGGACGGTGTTAGCAGGAAATATGCAGTGAATAAAACAAAGGTGAATACCTTACCGCAAACCATTGCAAGGAGGTTGCAAAGCTCTTGGCTGGAGAGGCATTCTTAAGCAAGTCATAGATTGAAAGGTACACATCCCATTAGGTATATATGTATAAGGAAGAGTAATATGTAACAGAGTATGAGAGAGTAGGAAGAAGAGAAAAGAGTAGATCTATGTATAAGTATATGTAAGAAGAAAGATATTATAGATATGTAATTAAGATAGAAAGGAGTTATACAAAGATAATGTATGATTTGAATATTATGGTATGATATGAAGGTTAGTTAATTTTTGTTTCTATGTCATTTTTTTAACCTATATGTTTCACATTATACATTAACTCCCTATCCCTATGTTGCTATCGAGTGTGGGATATAAATACAATTCATATAGAATACTAAGGGCTCAGAAATCCCGTTTGTGACCCCTACTTTTCTTGCTAACAACTATTATCATTGGACCTTTAAACAATAACAATCTCAAAGAAATTTGAGTGTCAACATATTTGTGATATAGTAGAGGCTACAATGCAATCCACCCTCATCAAATCAACAAGGTTTAAGATAACCACAAGTTATTAGGAGAATCAATGAATGTAAAATTAACTTACAAGAATATTTCAACAAGGAGTTTCATCCACTTAATATTCACAAAACATAATTTGGTGTCAATGTATTATACATCCTAATTCTCAAGGTAAGTTGTACAATGACAGCCATAGTGCCAACAAGAAAATGCATATGTTGAATATACACATAGGAACACCCACAACAAATGCCTATTTTCATACATTGTGAATTTATAACCAATAGTAAAACCTAATAGTTGGACTCTAAAGGATATTATTCTAAGACATTTCTATAGTATCAATGACTTATATCAAATTCATCCATCATCTTAACTTGAGTGGGGATTACTTTACTGCAGCTTCATAATGTTATACAAGGTGAATTAACTTATATGTTGTTTCTTGAGCGTTCTCGTAAAATAAATACTATGATCTTTTAAATTCATATGGACTTAAGCCAAGTATGAGGGAAGTAGAGTTGTGATAAACCCTTGAAACAACATAGAATGATGCATAAAAATATCTACAAGTAGCCTATTATATGTTATATATGTGGATATATTCTAAAATGACCTTAAATATGAAACTACTAACATATGAATGGATTTTTTTAAAAGGTACTAAGACATGAATGAATTTTTTTAAGGGGGTGTAGTGCATCTTTAACAAGGAAATTATTGGACCTAACAGTATAATTATGTCAAAGGCATTCCCTCTTTGAAGAGTGGCAACCTGATTTGAATGATTGATAGTTCACATCATCTAAGTATGATGCAAGACGATTGAACCTCCATGGTCGTCAATCATTTTTGTTGGTTTTCTACCATGAAAAAAATGGGGGTTTAGCAATATTCTTCTTGCAAACTCTACTCATTTTTTATCGTCAACATAGTTGTTGCATCATTTTTTCCTACCATTTTATTACTAACTACTTCTGCCACTGATACTACTATTGGGTTGCAAGAAGTTAAATGAATACATTTAAATTTTGAGGATAATTTTAGGTTATTCCCACCCACTTCAATGTTACAATTATGTTCTTAAATAAATAATGCCTTCATTACGTAATAAAAGCTTAGGGCCCACGCAACACATAATAATTTAAACTTTTAAAATAAACAAAAAAAGTTCGAATATGGAATTATTTGCATATACCCTTCTTAAATATATACATATATATAATTTTTATATAAAAATTTACATGTTTTTAATTTAATATTAGCTAAATATGTTTTCATCCAAAATTAAATATTTATTATTATTATTTACTATATATTATTAATAATTATATGTGTAGACATACATAAATGGATAATTTTTGTACTCAAATTTTACAATATGATAGAAATATAATATAAATACTATAATTAATAATAATATAATATAACTCAATAGTGGCACAGTTTCTTGACATCAAGGTTCAAACCCCACTAGGGTGTAATTGTTGAAGATTTAAATTGGGGATGAGGTCCCCTATTTATGACCTCACCGGTTCATTGCTCTGGATCAAAAGCATTTACCCCTTAAAATAAATAAATTACAATAGATTATTAATAAATAAATAAATTTTAATAAAAATTATATAATAATAATATAAATATAATAAACATATATTTTAAATGTGATATAAGATAAATAAAATTATGATAACATATAATATAATTACAATTATAGATTAATAATAATTATAATAACATATAATTATTATAATAATGAAACATAATCGTAAAATTTAAAAAAAAAAAATACATAATAATATTATATAAGATTATATACATATTAAATATATTAATAATAAAATATATTAAAATAATATATAATTATTAATAATAAATTAATAATTAAAAATAATCTTAAAATAATACATTATAATAAAAATATACAATAGTATTATATAGCTATATTATAATATAATTTTAAAGCTTACTTTAATTTAATTTAATTTATAATAATAATATAATAATGTTAATTTTATAATAATAAAATATAATTTAAATATAATAAAATAATAATAATATAAATTATAATTATAATAATACAAATTATAATATTTTTGCTAATAGTTTTTAAGTTGTTGCATTGTTCTTACCATCAAGGTTCAAACCTCATTGGGGTGTAATCATTGAGTGTTTATGTTGGGGATGAGGTCCCCCGTGGTTCATAGCTCTAGGCCAAAAGCATTTACCCCTCTTAATAAAAAATAAATTATAATAATTTTAATTTTAATTAAATAATATATATAATTATAATATTACAATATATTTTTAATATATAATATTAATTACAATATATCATATTTACATTGAAGGAATTCCCTATTTGAAATGAATGACCTATTTTTTCAAATCAATGATTCAAAATGCTCCTTAAACATGTAAGTTGATAGAAAATATATCATTCATTCATTGTTTTTCACTAATTTTTGCCTTTCCACCGATTTTATTTTTCAATCCACTTCTCAGTTTCAATATGCGGAAGTATGGAATGAGACTCCAAAGAACACAACGTTCTTCACTCCTTTCTATTTCTCAAGAACAAAGATTTTTAAAAAGGTAGCAATAAAGATGTTTTGACCGCTTCTTTCTAGAATTGCCCATGAGATTTAGAGCCAGTCTTTTTAACTAATCACACTAGGTTTCTCCACAATAAACAATATATTTTGGTGGGAATTCTATTGTCATTACTTTTTTTTCCTTCATCTTTTATATTTTTTATTCATTTCATATTCCATTGTATGCATTAAATTCTCTATATTCGGTGGTTTTAACTTTTACACATTTTCTTTAAATAATAAGTATTATACTAATTTCAATCATTTGTAAGTTTGAATTCATCTTAGTGATTTGTTTAGTGAACCGATAGGGATATTCCTCAATTAGCTCTCCAATTATAGATTTCTTACACAGTGGCTCAAGAAGTCCTCCAATAATTGATTAACAAGCACAAAATTACACAAAACCAATCTATCCAACTAAATATGCAAGCCAATACATTCAAGTATGAAAAAGAAATGAAAGCATAATAGAAATCAGACACAAACAATGATTGAAACATAACAAATCATCTTCATAATCATGATCATGATCATGGTATTTGCAAAGAGAACCATGGCCATGAGCACAATCACAATCATAACCATAATCACAACCATGATCATGATCATGAACATTGTCATGACCATAACAATAGTCGCAGTAATGACCATGAACATGAGCATTATTTTGACGTGGTGAAATGTAGTGCAAGCATCTGTCATGCAGTAAATTTCATAGAGTGTGGGTGTCTCCTCTCTATCCATCCATCTCTCTTCCCTTTCTCTCTTCTTAGACCTCTATATTGATATCTCTTTGCCTCTATCTTTATCTCTCCATATTTCTTCTTCCATATCCCCCTCTATCTCTATCTCATTATCTCTCCATCTCTCTCCCTCTATCTACCCCTTGAAGGGAAGTTTAATTCATCTCAGAAAGAGCATCTGAGATCAATAAATGTCTTTAGTAACATTCATTTCTTTTTATTTCCTCAAAAACACATACTACTATGCCATAAAGCGGAATCAGACATAGTTTATTTCCCACCATTAATCCTTAGGAAAGTTTAAACAATTTTAGATCTTTCTAGATCAACCAATTTCAACAACAAACATTAAATAGATTCAATAAACAAAATCATTAAACATGAAATATGGAACAGAAGACATGAACACAAATATTTACATGGGGAAAACCCTTTCGAGTAAAAAAACCCACACTCCAAAAACAGAGATCCATTGTATTAATCAACAACAAAATAAATAGTTACAATACAATGTAGGCTCTAAGCCTTTGCACGGAGATTTACATCTTGTTCCATCTAGAGAAAATCTGGTAGCATAACCCCTCTATAACTCAATCTCTTCTCTCTCTGTTACAATGCACTACTACATTCAATACAAACTTCTCAATTGTCACCAGAAACCTAACGTTCCAACTTCCATACCAGACAAACAATCACAAACTGACTCAATCGTCGTTACGTTCTACCTTCGTCAAAGTCTCATTAGAACATCGAAGAGACGCCAAACCTTGTCTCTCTGAAACCTCACTGTCACTTCAACATGCATACCGCTCCATCCTCTACCAACACCTTCCATCGGGATATTAAAGAGACTTTAGAACACCTCCCACCGATAGAAGGAGGTCTCATCGATGAAGACCCATTGGAATGTCGAAGGGACAATATGACAACTCCTAATACCACGAAGTCTCATCGAAGAACCTAGTAGCCTCAACCAAGTGGTCCCCACTGCCTATGCATCATCCAAGTCACCATCGTATAGTTGACGTTATCCTACATGTCATTTGGTCCCACCTTCACGACTTATCGAAGGGACCATCATCTACGTCCCAACGAAATCCACCATTCCCACCGATGAAGAGAACCTGATAGTCCATCGAAACATGTCCTATCCACATGAGTTCGTCTCCTTGATGAAGCTTTACCATCAATGCAAACTCTGAACATACCTAGTGATAAGCTAAGCACTTGTCAAGGATACTTGTTACTTCATCCCACCAACATATGATTGTCAACCTAACGAAGCACTTAATGCCAACCCGAGGAGATCATATCGGGACATCGAGGGGACTAGGCATTTCATCCTACCGACAATCACCTGTCAACCCGATAAACCGAAACCTGAAGCCTTTCACACCAACAAGTTTGAGACACCCTTTCTCAACATTCCCCACTTGGAAAAGAACTTACTAGCTCCCAATCAACGCTCAAGGTCACTGTATTACCCTAAACACCTGCAACAACATCCAAGATGTCCACCATCTCAGGAAACAGTTCTAGACATCCTCCAAAGGAAAGGAACGAGCCATGATGTATATGCACCAGTCTAAAGGACACAAGCATTAGATCTAACCGATAGCAAAGGTTATAGAATGTTGCCACCACTCCACTGTGCTCACAAGCTACACAAAAGCATCAACAACATCAACTTCAAAGCCAGCAACCCGAACACAATCGTAAAGTCATCCTCTAGAAAACAAGATGGAACATTAGGTAAAACAACAATCAAGAAACTGACTGCTCCCATCCAACTAATCAACCCACGTGATTGAAAATAGCATACACAGCAAGTTCTAACCCAACCAATCACCCATACCTCGAAGGTATCCACATCAGCAAACCCATGCCACCTACATAGACAACCCACCAACTGCAAATACAAGCTCCATGTGCCAACTAGTCAAAGAAGACCAAACACATCCAAGAACTCCCACTACATGGGTAATGTCAAATCTGAAAAGATCAAAGACATAATGAGTCTACCAACCACAACACATAGAAAGTATAGCCATGTAGTACCAAGGACCATCTACAATGATCTGCAAATCCTGTAACCAACTACTAAAAGAAACATCTCTCTCAACAATCTTCCACAACTCTCCCATGTTCTCCATATCCGAAAAAAGAAAGAAATACAAGAACCTCCATGTCATCACCCAAGTGACAACACATGACCAAAAATTAGTGACCACCATAGCTCCACATAGAAATCTCACATCTAAAGTCATATGAACCTGAACATATAGGAAGAAGAATCAAACAAAAGAGAAAAAAATGCAAATCATAAACATGTAGCATGCCCTTCTACATACACACCTAAATGCCAACTGTGTCAAGTAAGATCTCCTTCATTTCCCCAATATAAAATTCATACCAACATCCAACCCCGTTCAACCTCAAGAGATCAAACATAACATATCACCATGTATCTACATGGATGTAAGCTTCTCAAAGAAGATCAAACTACTGCATTTTCCCATCTCAGGAAATCAACCCACTACCATCCCCTATAATCATCATAAATGAAACTGCAAACCCAAGGAGATAACCATGCTACCCATCTCTCATAATGAATCCTCCAGTACCATCTAATAATAGCTCAAGATCCATGTTTATGAAGGAAAGCATAAAGCAGCTGAGAAAAATAATGGGCAATACCTCTCAAGCGATAAGCCACCAAGTAGACCAAGAGTGGGGAATGAGGATGCTCCTCCAAGACATGCAAGCCTTCATGACTCATCCAAGAGCAATCTCCTCATAGGTCTCTGTCCAACCAAGGTGTAGGCTCCTCGAACTTTTTGTTGAGATCTCATCAAGAGTAACCATCTCAACAACACTTCTCTCATCTCAAGAGAAATATAGCCTCACCTCATTCTCTATGTATCCATGAGCACCTACAAACAATCATCTCATGCTAAACTCCAAATGCATCACTGCACTATCATGAAGTTCCCAAGCATATGACCAATGTATCCAAAACACAGAGAATCACCAGACCACTGTCAAAGCTCCAATCATCTGAATCAAGAACTTATCATGACATCATGATCTTACCATCCCCCTTAAGAGATCACATGCTCCAAGTGAACACAACATGGTCTCAAGAGCAATGTATCACATTGAAACTCTGATCGCAATCAAGAGTATATCATGACATAAAACAAGCAAACTCTAAACCAACATCACCTATCAAGCACCAACACCTCAACCCAAAGAACACAATAGTCCTCCATGGCTTTGAGATGCTACACATCTTTAAGTATTGTCCATCCAAATGTGAAAGAACCCTTTTGCAGCAACAAGAACTAAAAGCTCCTCCTAGTAACATCTAAAACACTAAAGAAGATATTTCATCTAGAGTCATTGCTAAAGCTCCCACTAAACTGTGACAAACGAGCTCTCTAAGCATTGTGACCAAACTTCTCGTAATTTGAAAATCCTCCAAGTACACATATCAACATGTCTATCTGACAACAATACCAAGTGGCACCAAGATCTCCAAACCAAGTAAAAATACCATCACTGTCAAAACCTTACACAAAGTTGTGTATCCAAGCTATTCATGACATCATGATACACATGCTATAGGTCCCCACAATCGATTGTTCAGGTACTCAACATCATTCATCCTCTC
The DNA here is from genome assembly GCA_007258455.2 of Sequoia sempervirens. Taxonomy (NCBI): domain Eukaryota; kingdom Viridiplantae; phylum Streptophyta; class Pinopsida; order Cupressales; family Cupressaceae; genus Sequoia; species Sequoia sempervirens. The sequence continues at coordinate 27,299,075 of VDFB02353493.1, read as the reverse complement.
ATCTCAAAGCAACTACACCAATGTACAAGTGACCACAAACAAGGTCAGATGACAGTCTGCATCAACACTAAATCAACCTCGTGGATATAGACAACCCACTTTCGAGTTATCTCACTGCAAAACTGCATAACTCATAGATCCAATCAATATAATATGCAAACCTGCTATCACACTGGAAACTGCAAAACTGAGATCTCAAAGAGAATAACCATCTAGACAACATGACTCAAACGCCAAATCAAGCTCAAATCCGATTTGCCAATCATTTCCACAACAAGCATCATAGTCAAGGAATCCACCAAGCAACACCATAGAAATGTTGAGTGACTAATCACATACGAACACTCCCATGAAGAGAAAGAATCTTACCTCATACCATGCACAAATCATGCATGCAAAACTACAACTATCTCATCCAATATCACCCTAAAGGCCAGGGTCTAGAAAAATAGCTTAACTGTGGCTCCACAAAACCACAAGTTTTTCTTGACCGTGTAAAACTTGCAAAACCACTTTGTTTGAAAAACACCCATGCTCATCCACACCCACTTCACAACTAGAAGACTCGAGTCTAAAACAAAAAACCACCATAACGATTAAACTAGAATAATGGATTATCACAAATGAGCATGAACATAGATTTTATTTAAGAAAATCTATAAAACCCTTAGATCCAAGGAACATGAATTTGAGCCATGCAAGTACAAAGCATCCATTAAAAGAAAAAGTAGTTAAGGAACTCCAGGCCCGTTTTAGGCCAACTCCACAACCACCAACATGCACATGTATCTAAGGGAGACAAGCTATTGCAAAAGCTTCCAGATCATCTAATGATCAACTCCATAGCCTACATGCAATTAGGTAACAAAAAAAAATGCCTTCCAATACCAGGAAAAAGCACCCAACATAAGCACATTACTCCATGGTTGAATAACAACCCAAGCCTCTCCATATCATTAAGGAGCCTCTCACATAGACACCTAACATGAAAACTTTGTTGCAACACAACCACAAAGCAAAAAATTCCACCCCATGCATCAAGATTATTCCACTATCAACTACGAGCTTCAGATCACATCATTTCAATATGACCAACTCCATTTTCTCCGTCTTCACCATCCTTCAAGTTGTGTGTTGTCTCTTGAAACTAAAACAAAAAAGCAAACAACTTCCACTCTCCAAAGGATCAATCTTCAGCCAATTCTTTTAGATTTCCTCAAGTTTGCCAAACTAAGAAATCCTCACAGTAGGAATGCCCAAAACCAGAAACACTAGCTCTGATACCAATTAAAGGGAAATTTAATTCATCTCAAAAAGAGCATCTGAGATTAGTAAATGTCTTCGATAACATTCATTTATTTTGATTGCCTCTAAAACACGTACTATTATGCCATAAAGCAGAATCAGACAGTTTATTTCCCGCCATTAATCCTTAAGAGGAAAGTTCATGCAATTTTAGATCTTTCCAAATCAACTAGTTTCAACAAGCATTAAACAAATTCAATAATAGAAGACACGAACACAAAGATTTACGTGGGGAAAACCCTTTTGGGTAAAAAAGCCCACACTCCAAAAGCAAAGATCCATTGTATTATTCAACAACAAAATAAATAGTTACAATACAATGCAAGCTCTAAGCCTTTGCACAGGGATTTACATCTTGTTCCATCTAGAGAACTACTCAATCTCTGTTACCCCAACATAACCCCTCTGTAACTCAATCTATTCTCTATGTTACAATGCACTACTACATTCAATATAGACTTCTTCTCAAGCATCACCAGAAACCCAACATTGCAACTTCCATACCAAACAAATGGTCACAAACCGACTCAACCATCGTTACGTTTTTCCTCCGTCGAAGTCTCATTGGAACATCAAAGAGATGCCAAACCTTGTTTCTAAAACCTTACTGTCACTTTGGCATGCATACTGCTCCATACTCTACCAACACCTTCCATCAAGATATCGAAGAGACTTTGTAACACCTCCCACCAATAGAAGCGGATCTCACTTATGAAGACCCATCGAAATGTCGAAGGGACAATATGACAACTCCTTTCGATACCACAATGTCTCACCGACGAACCTAGTAGCCTCGACCGAGTGGTACCCACCGCCTATGCGTCATCCAAGTCACCATCATACAACTAATGTTATCCTACATGTCATTTGGTCCCACTTTATTGGCTTATCGAAGGACCATCATCTGCATCCCAACAAAATCCACCATTCCCACCAATGAAGAGATCCTGACAATCCATCGGAATGTCAAAGGGACTACTTATCATGTCCCATTGTCATGAGTATGTCTCCCTGATGAAGCTTTACCGTCAATGCAAACTCCGAACATACCTAGAGATAAGCTAAGTGCTTGTCAAGGAGACTTGTTACTCTGTCTCGCCGACATATGATTGTCAACCCAACGAAGCACTTAACACCAACCCGAAAACATATCAAGACGTCGAGGGGACTACGCATTTCATCCCGCCAACAATCACCTATCAGCCCGATAAAACGAAACCTAAAGCCTTTCACGCTAGCAAGTTTGAGACACCCTTTCTCAACACCCCTATATATCTCTTTACCAATTGACCTCATGTACACCATAAATTGCAAAAATATAGATCAAAATTTTCCCTAATTGTCCTTTCACAACTCTTCAGCATACCCATTGCACACCAAGGTGCAATTGCTAGTTTATGTTGAATCCTATTGCAAAAACTTGTATGAATAGTTTTAATGTTCTCTATTTTAGTTCTATGCTAGACAAATAGCAACACGTTAGTGACAATTATTTTCTTTAATTGAACATGTCGGTTAATCAAAATCAGCATTCTATAAGATTTAAAAGAAATGGCAAAGGCTACAAAAGAATAAGATAAAAAAGATACAGAATACCTACAAACAACCCATTGATTTGGAAGAGATGAATAGCCCATTTTAGTAGTAAGTACTATGTGAATAGGAAAAGAAATATGAAGATACAAAACTACTACTCGTTAAGCAGAGATCCTATTGCCAAAATTGCACTATCTAAGGGGAATAATACATGTCTACCAAAAGGAAGACAAACAAATGCACAATAGAAGTTTTAGCAGAGATCCTACTGCCAAAACTGCACTATCTAAGGGGAATAATACCACAAGTTTTAGCATTTAACATTCTACCCAAAGAAAATTGCAAAAGAATTAAGTGCCATTATTGGCTAAGCAAGGATCATGTTTCAGTCCTTGTGTGGGAAATAAGATTGTTTACAACTAGTGAAAAGCTTACAAATTGTCGTGCTCAACTACCGCTCACCTCTTTTTTGTACCAACTTTGGTCCACAACAATTAACTCTTTTTCTTCCTTCTCTCAGAACCCCTACCTAAATGTTCCTTTTATGGAGGTTGCACAAGTTTTTCCGCCACGCCGTTCCTCTTGTCCTCTAGTCATGCAAATTAGATAATAATATAAGGAATGCCATGCCTTATAAATAGCACGGTCAACCCTTGTTTCTTTGTGCCATCCCCAAGGTTAATGGTTGTCTCCCAGACATATGAGTTTGGAGCAATCCTTCATTAATACCTCCATTCCTATTTGACTTAGGCAAAAATGCCCCAACCCTTCCCTTTTCCCCCAACTTTTATGCATCCTTCTTTTTTCTAGTGTTATTTGCTAACTTGCTACATGTAATTTCTAGAACATCTAGGAGGTGAGAAGGAATAATTGACATCACTCCTGAACATAGTGACCAAGGGCCATGGTTGCAACATGAACCTTAACAAGATACTTATAGACAAATGATCCTTCTAATTGTGATTCAACCTTCAAGTTACAAAAAATGAGGTTAAACGGCAGCAAGATCCTTCTTAGAATAACATTGCTAAGTCCGCATTGTTGCAACCTTGTACCTGCAAATCATTCAAGTTTCCCACACATTTCACCACAATAACAGTAGTATTTTACTAGTTCAAAAGATAACATGCATTTAAGTAAACCATGTCATCAACAAAACTGAAGCCAATTAAGTCATAACATTTTTAGTTTATTCATCAAATGTGACAATTAACTTTCAAAAGTACCAAATCTATAGCATTTACCATTGAATCTATATCAACATTTAAAATCATCAAATACAATAATAGTTCAAGCGTTAGGGTTCCACCTTGGTCCAAATTTACATCAAGATGTTATGGACTTAGCACAAATATATATATATACAGTTTGTGGGGATGTGACACTTTCACTTTTTTATAGCAAGCGTTCAGCATGAGAATAAATATGTTCTTCAGTGAATGTGTTGTATTAAATGATAGTTTAAAAAAGAAGTCTTTGCATCAATGTGTTGATAATTTGTGGGAGTTGTATTCAATAATAGTTAGAAAACTGCATTTTACAAACCTTTTGTTTGTGTCTAGAGTTCAATTTGGAGCATATCCATCATTCGATGTGATCTAGTTCTCATTTGTTGATTAGGCAGAATCTCATGACTCGAGAACACTGTTTTTGTGTTTTTCATCATTTTTGCTTTAAAAAGCAAACTGTTTTTAGTTCGGATCTAAAATCGAACTGTCTTTAGTTAGAATCAAATTTTCAGAATTTAGAATCGCTACAGTAATATCGTCAGCAACTAAACAAACTGGTTGACTGGATCATGCTTGTTTCAAGCAATTCTAGAAGGTAATTCTAGAAAGCACCCATATAAAAATTCTAGCCCAACATCTACATATATTCTGAGAGGTTTAATATAATTTCAAAAGCCATGTCGCTGGCCCTGATAAAATAAATATGTCTGCTCTTTAATGCCATCACCAAAATAAAGCTTCCAAATCAATTTTAACTGAAACAAATTGTTTTTAAAATAGATTATTCTCATAGGTTAATATTTATTCGAATTCCATTTCTCTATCCCTGACTGAATTATATTTTGCTCTTCATGTCATCACCAAAATAAAGCATTCAAATTAACTTTCAACCTAGACAAATAATCATCTAGTTCAACTTCTGGTTTGGCACTTTAGTTTTTGAATTTTGTAAATCCTTTGGGCCAGATATATGGTCTTTTGAGGGAAAATAAGGAACATGAGCAGATACAAGGTTTTCACATATAAAAATCAAATATTGATTCCCAACTCTCTGCATGTTAGAATTCCCCCAATCAGCAAATCATTTCTACTTGTAATTCAATGTCACCATATAATTTCAGACTGAATTTGAATGCTTCTGAAGGGTACATAAATGATCCTTCCCCATAATTAGATAGGTGGACAAATCTCAAAAATTTATAAGCAATCCCCCTTTTCTCACTAGTCAGCATCCATGTCTTCATGTGCTTCCTTAGCTAACTTCTTGGCTTCCTCTAAAAGATCTGTGGGAATCTGCCAAAAAAACAATGAAAGTAAATGAGTGTTGTATTCAGAAAATAATACTCACTGCCAAACTTTACATATTGTTGAAGATCTGTCAGAATCTGTAAAAAGTACAATGAAATGAAATGAGTAGGTTGTATTCAGAAAATCATACTTTAATATTGGACTTTAGTAGTGTGTGTGTTTGATAAATAACTCTGAATGAGCTTTCTATCAACCAAAGGAATCTTGGTCTGCCCGTATACCCCTTTCTATTGTAAGTTTACCTCAAGTTCCCAGCAAAGGCTGGCTGTCGGAAAAAATAAGGTTTACATTTTATAATAAAGTCACCTTAGTGACTTAGTGTTAGATTTAATTAATAATTAGTTGATAGTTAGTTTCCATAGGGTGGTTTTATTCAGCCAAAATGGAATTATATCTCTGGGCTTTGGTCACAATGCTATTATTGATAATGTGGCAAGGTTTCACAAGAAAATATTGATGCAGTCAAAAGTTGACTATTTTCTCCTTTACCGCATTCACAGGTTTGACAGACAAGTTTTAGAAATTATAGGTTATGAAAGCCATTTCAAACACCGATGGAGGAAATAAATAACCACATTAAGCTGATGACAAAATGCAAAGTTCTTAACTTTCGAAATTCGCCAAAATGTGTGCAGTGATCATAATGCCGATGAAAGAAGTTTGGAACACATGACATTTGCGAAAATGCAAGTTTTGTAACTTCCAAAAGTTTCTAAGTTGTATATTGCCTTCAAAATGCTGATGATAAAGGAAACTAAAAGTTTTATCTAAAACTAAAATTCATTGGAAGTTACATGCAACTTAATAATTCCTCCTCAAACGCCAATGATGGGGAAGAAAGTTAGCTTAGTTGGCACTTTTATTTTTCATAAGTTCACTCAAAAAGCCGGAACTACATATTGGCAATGTGATGCTAGTCAGCAATAATTTCTAACTTCATAAATCCTCAAACATCGAACAAAGGCAATGTTAATGTTAATCAGCAGTTTTACACAAGTTAATAATCCGATTCGAATGACCGATGCAAGTTATGAACTGATTATCAAAACCAAATAAAGGCAAATTACTAATAATTGGCAATTTTGTGTGGGTTAACAACTCACCTTCAGACGCTGAATCACAAAGTTAACTGAAGTTTATCGGCATTTTCAGTCAAACTATAAGTTATCAGTGACATACAAGATGCTGATGAAGAAGGAATGAGGGAGAAACTGCTTAATACTAATTACTATCTTATCAATAGTTCCGTGCAGGTTACCAAGTTAATCTTTAGCACCAAACAAATGAATGCAAACTGGAGATGATCGACAGTTTGCAATAAGTTAACAACTCCTATCCAAATGACACCCATCACTACCACTCGCCCATGTCTTGCATGCAGAAAATGGGAGCAAAAAACAGCATGCGAGCATATATCACAGCACAATAAAAATGAATTCTCAACTGATGTTGTAGTTGCAACTGCCTTTGTAGATACATATGCAGAGCATCATGGACAAGGGACGTGAACTGCATTATAGAATGCCTCGAAGAGATGCCATTTGATGGTGTAATGATTGCAGAACAGGCACAAAATGGATCTGTTGAAAATGCTTTAAAAAAAATCAGGCAGAGGCATTTGCTAAGCGTAAAGCTTAACTCCACAACTTGCACCAGCACTTTCTAGCCTACACAAAAAATTATTGAGGTAGAATAATGTATGGACGGCTATCGAAGCACAGCGAAATTGGATTTTTATTAGAGGTTGTAGTCACAATTCTACTGGTAGACATGCATACAAAAATGGCAAAGCATGCACTAGGCGAGTGAATTTTTGACAAAACACCTCAAAAAGATGACATTTCAAGGAGTGCAATGATTGCTGATATGCCAATGATAGTTGTGGCAAGGATTCACAAAGAGAGATTTTGGTCAAATAAATGGTTGGACTTGCTCTGGTAGACATGTCTGCAAAATGTGGAAGCATAGACAGGGAACATGAACTGTTTACTCAAAGAAATGTGTTTCATGAAATGCAAAGATTGCAGGATATGTAATCTGTTGAAATGGTATAAGACTATTTATAAACAAATGCACTTGGCAGGTGCAAGGCAAAAAACTCCATGAGATGTAAGCAGCTAAGGTGCAAGCAAATTACTTATACCACATTATAATAAACAAAAATTATCACACCTTTGCACAGGATCAAATGCTTGAAGGCCCAAACAAGGAGCAGGAAAATATCAAGTTATTATCTCAATCTATTGTCACATGATTGCAAGCACTCCTACAAAATATCTTGATCATGCAACAAAGAGGAAGCTTTTATGGAGACGATTGAGCACACGGTGGGGAATTGCTCCAGTTCTCACAGTTCATAATTTCATAACTTCTTCTTTTGCATGAAGCATCCAGGTATGATTTTGTTACCCAGTCATGGGAATAAATGTCTATAACAGAATTGAAGCCCAATTACAAACATTGTTAGTTGATTTATACAGTAAATAGGGTAAAACAAAGGAAGCTTTAATAATGTTTGAAGACATGAAATTATCAGGTTTAGTTCCCAATGAAACAATATATAACAGTTCCATCAATATGCTGGTCGGGGAAAGTTGAACAGGAAAATGCATTATTGCTTTTTGATGATATCAGATCATAAGCTATGTGTGGAGAAGGTATATATGAAAGCAAGAGTTTATTGTTAGAGTAATTATGCATTAGATAATAATTAATTAATCTTTAATTAATTATTATTCTAGTTTATTCTCATTCACTTGAGCTAAACTTAGGAATTGCTTTTTTTCATTATTAGATTGGCTAATTATAGCACATGTTGTCTTATTGCATAGGATGGTGACACTTGTCACAAGCTAATTTAATCCTCTCCTAGGGTTTTAGATCTAGGATTTTTATCTCATTTTTCATAAAGATTGATCACTCATTGTAATCATTCATTCAGGTTATTTTGCATCAATATATTCTCAAGTTGTTGAGCACTATTGTGCCTTTGACCTTCTCTTTTGTGATAGGTAATTGCTTGCAAGTGATTTTTGGGAGCTGTGAGGTTGAATTTGCAACTTCAACATGGTATCAGAGCACCAAATCTGCAGCCCCCTATTCAAAATTTGAGGGATCCGGCCTTGAGCAAATTTTTTGGTGCATCCTAGGGCAAAACAAACTTCACCATTGCATCCAAAGCAGCCAAAAACCTAAATCGACTGTCGTTTTGCAAAAATTTGAGAAGTTGAAATCTAGGCAAATAGAAATTTAAAAAAAAAAAAAAAAATAGGGCACATTTTCTGAGGCAAAAATCCATACCACTATACAGATCTGTACAATTTGTACAATGTCGTACGTCATGCGCCATCACCATACCTCTCTACATTAAAATCCGACGTTCAGCATGGTTTTTTGATGGAATTTTTTTGTGCAACGTCAAAAATTTTATTGACAGCAAGGTTTTTAAAAAAAATCCAATCAAGTTTGATTCTCACGACGATCTTATTTGAAAACAAGCAATGATAGGGTTTTTTTTTAAGGTGTGGAATATCCCAACGCCAACTCCTACTCCTGCTCCGCCTCTCCATCACTGTGGCAGCTTTGCCAACGGCCACACCATGCCTCCACGGCTTTCACTGACCTCAACCAAGCATGCGGTCTCATTGATGCCCATGGGCTAGCCACTCGGCGTCGATGCCTTGCATCTCAACCCCTAACACGATCCTATTGGTTGCAAAGAAGCTAAGGATTTGGTCTTTGTGCACTCCAACTTGCATCTCTTACCACAAAAAAAACCTAATTACAACATGGGGGTGACAAGGAATTGGGTTGTAACTCTTGAGTGTGCCAACTTAGATGAAGCAACTTCTACATATGGCATGGCTAGTGGAAATGACTTTGATGCTCTCGATGAAGAGTAATATGAAGATTATTGAATATTGATTTTGATTTTCATTATGTATTGAAATTTGACAAATCACTGAATTAAAAATTTATGACCATTTTCTTTTATGCAAATTATTAGGTATTTTATTATTTTGGTTATTGACAATTACTAATATCACTATTTTTATAATTTTAATATATACAAAATTGTGAATTTTATATACATATGAACCCCTAACCATACTCAATGGGAAAAAATGTTACACCTTTTGTGTCTCAAAAAATAAGATTAAGACACATGGCGTAATCTTATGTTGTTCTATGTCTCACCCCTATATATACAAGGGTTTCTCATTGTAATGAATCATGTAATCATATTGTATATTTCTATCCTTTCATAGAATAGAATTATTCACTCATTTGGGTCTCTCTTGTGCTTTGATTGAAGATCTTGGGTAGCTATCTCAATAGCCAAACGTTACATGGTATTAGAGGATTCTATACCAGCTCTTACATGATATTAAAGCTTGTAGGATTACTTCTTGTTAGTCTATTGAGATATTTATGTTTTGAATATCGTACTCTCTTAAAAGTTGAATATGCTCTTCTCTTGCCTTGAATAAATACAAATTTGAAGTTTGTGGCTTTGTATTGCAAGTTGCTTTGAGAAATTTGAGGGGGTTCCTCTTTGTGGCTCTGTATTGCAAGTTGCTTTGAGAGATTTGAGGGGTTTTCTCTTTGTGGCTTTGTATAACAAGTTGCTTTGAGAGATTCTAGAACTAAATTTATGTTCACCATAGAGTTCAAGGTGTTAGTAAACTTTTGCTTTTGAAGTGTCCAAATTGGACATTAGAGGCCAAATCTACAAGGGTTTGAAGTTGAGAGGTACATGACAAATCTAGCATGGACATAATATTTTAAGATACTCTGGATCAAATTCAACCTACCATCACATCCAAAAAGCTCGTGAACCTATACATCGACTATCATTTTGTCAAAATCAAAGCTCTTCACTTAGAGCCCTCAAAAAAAATCTTGTCTAATTGTACAAATGGCAAAATATTTTACGCGCACGCATATTCATTGCAGTAATCCTCTATGCAAACAAATCAAGGCGAAATATTCACAAGCATCAACACTACGTTACTCATATGAGATGGCTTTTGTTTTTCATTTGATTTTTAATTTTTTAAATATTATTTTGCAAGTTTTAATGAATAAAGGGGTACCAAGTAGGCGATCATGATAGGCTACAAACCTAACCACAAATAACATGTTCCCTCTCGATAACATTGATGGAAGGGAGCTCTTTAGTTGGTGTTGGCCTACCCACATTGCATTTGGCTATCTTCTATTTGCCAATCGACAACCTTCAAAGACCTAGTGGCTATATTAACCACCGATGGTGACTCAAATCCAATCAATCTAGCTCAAAACCACTCTTTATGACCTAATCTGATTCTCCATATACAAGTCAACAGTTTGCAATTTCCAGCAAATTGTTTCTACACTGAAGACGGTTTTGTAACTTACAAAAACAATTTTGGGTTTGTGGGAATATTCCATCTAAGGCAACTCCTGACATTAGAACTACGTTAGTGTGATGTCAACAAGCTCTTTTCCCACAACCTACCCCCTTCATGGTTGATGATTTGATTTCAGCAATCAATTTTCAAAGGGTCATACTTCACAGTTGTGTAGATATTTTCTTATTTTGGTTCACAATTTTCCAAAAAATTGCAAATTCCCAGTTGTCATTGCATTGTTCCCATTTTGGAACCTTTTTTGGGCTCATATGCTTCTCCTTTTACAATGCAATTTTTTTTGAGATTGCATAATTTTTCAATTTATATGCAATGATATTGTCGGTTCATTCTAATTTTCTTTATAATTTGTATTTTTTAGTTTGGAGTCTCTTCTGATATCTATAAAACATTGAAATCAAGAACACTTGGTGATATTTTTCGGTAGCAATTGTATTTGCATTAAATATAAAGTGCCTAGATCATATTGTGTTGGGGGGGTCATTGCCTGAATGAAATTTTGGGGGATAATCTTGTGACTGTGCTTGCTGTCAATTCTTTGGTTTGCATTGTATGAATTCTAAGATCCCTCACCTAACTCTTCACAATTATATTCATCATGGAAAACATTGATATGGAATCACTTAAGGAATGAAGGGCATACTATGCATATATAGGAAAATGAACCAGAACCAATAGATGCCAAGGAAAAGAGGGTGTGGCCTAATGAGCATGACAAAGTTCTTGGTTATTTATGTACATTTGTTTCACTTTTATCTCCAATTTCATGTAATATACCTACGGAGACTTGGACCAAACTTGCTGATTTGTATAGTCAAACTGATGAGATTAAGGGTTACCAAATTAATAATGAATAGATGAACCTTAATCCAAACAATTTTGACAATATCCAAGATTATGTCACTAAGGTCAATTCTAAGAACATGACTCAAAGAATGTGATATTGATAAAAAGGATACATGATGGGTTCTTAATTTTGTTTCCAAACTTAGTAAAGAATACGCAAATTTTGTTTCTAGGACAGGTATTATAGTTTTGGTACTTTCATCAACTCTTTAAACCAATCATCTCTGTTGACTTTCTATGGGGAAGGCATATAATATGCCATTTGATCAATTTTCTGAAATTCTAATTCAAGTATAAGGGAAGTTAATTCAAATGAGTCTCCTTAAGTCTTCTAAGTCGCAAGCATTGATGGCTAGCGAGCATAGGGGACAAAGAGAACTAGGAATCTTAAAAGGAAATAAAAGAAGAACAAGAACAAGCCACAAAAAGAAACAACAAAACCTAATTCCAAATATTCCTCAAAAAGGGAATCATCTAACAAGGAGAAGCACAAATGTGCATATTGCAAGAAACCAGGAGCATCATGAACATCTATGTTATTCAAAATAAATTGATGAGTTGGAAGCACTTTATAATGAAGAATCAAATCAATGTGCCTTCAACTATGTTAGGAGTTTCATCTTCTTCTTCTCATTTGAATTGAGAGAGACAAACAAGGCAAGCACTTGTTATAGTGCAGATTTTGAGTAAGGAGATGGATCCTTAATTTTGGAGCTTCATCGTAGAGTGTGTTCTCTTCAATTGAAACTTGTTCATCACCACAAATCCCGATGGCTAACAACAAATGTATGTTTGTGGGAAAGGGTCTATTGACATGGACGAAGGATCATTCAATGATGTCCTGTGTGTGCCTTACATGGTCAACCAATATCCTTTCTATCCATCAAATCACACATGGTGTGGCAAGGAAAAGTGTTAAGCTCACACCAAATTATGTGATTATTTAAGATTTGCATACCAAAAATATTATTACAATTGAGGAGGTAGATCATACATCTTGAGTGAACACCTCACATTTGCTCATGTTGTTCTTTTGGCTAATGTTCACACTCAAACATCTAGTGTGGACACTTTTGAGGAGATCAAATATGGTCATTTGAATCTTGGTGTTCTTTAATCGACTGAGGTTCTAGACACGTGTTGACATTCCTTCTCTTGCTTCTTTAGAGTTTAGTGTCGCCTCAAATGGGGTTTCCAATGATTTAGTGCGGCTCAATCATTGTCTTCTAAATATAACTATTTGGAATGGATACATGACAAACATTGCAAGTTTGTTTTGTGAGTCGTATCTCATAGATTTGGACTAAACCATTGAGGATATTTGTCTCCTCTATGATGTTAGCTCCAATGGACTTGCATCATCTTCTTCAAACATTATGAGGATATATTCAAACCTTCTATTTTTTCTTTAGCGTGATTATGTTGATCTTATCATGAGTTTGTGAATTCATGTATAATATTTTCCGTAAGCTAGATTTTAAAGTCTTGGTTGTTATATATAATCCCCATGGTCAGACAGGTTGATTGTCCATATCTTGTTTTTCATGAATCCTTCATCTAGTTCTTATTTTTTGGAAAGGTTCAAGTTTTCTCATTTTTTAATTGAAAAGTGACAACATTAGTTTTGTTTTAGCGGTGGATTCAGATATAACCAAGCTTTGTTGTTTGCTCTTTTTCTTGCTTGCTTGTACGATATAATTCACTAACTCCTAAGTTACCGAATTGCTGGAAAACTAGGCCGATTTTGAGTATGACATCCCGAAATTGGAGTCTATGTGGAATCAGCACAGAATCGGTTTGTCCTTAGATTTTTGCTAACTTTCTGACCTCTAAGAAACCCTAAATGACATTCTTTACACCCAAAAATTAAAAACCCTAACAATCATTTCGGTTTGCATTCCAAAAAAGAACCCCATTTTGTTTCAACAGAAAACTATGAATTGAAAAATAACATTTAAACTGTCTCATTGCCTTTGAAAAATAATATGTAAACATTTTCATGTCCAAGTCTCTCTTTATCTGACGTGCCATAGTTTCTATAGGATAAGCGCAACGCATGACGAGAATAAGCTTAGGGCATTTCTTATATTTATTTTGTGTTTATCAAAATCTTATAATTGAAAACTATGACGAGAATAAGAGACAATTCTTAATTTCACTTATATTTAATATATAATTGAAAGTAATTTAATAATTAATATTATAAAATAGTTCTAAAACTTTTAATTATTATATATTATATAAGTATATTGTTTATTAAAACTATGTGTTAATAATTATATAATAAAATTTAAAAATTATAAATTAAAAACTTGTATGCTTATACGGCATTAATAAATATAAATATATGGGGTGGGGGACCTAGCTCGATCGGCTAAAGCCATCTTATTGCAGGCAAGAGGTCACGAGGTCTAGTCTCGTCGCCCCCGCCCATCCTGTGGTACCGGAGGGCATGTCGTGCCAACATCACCAGTCATGTGAAAAAAGTTTACCAGGTGCACTGCAGTTTATAGGGGGCCTACCCGATTCCTCGGTCTAAAAAAATAAAATAAATATAAATATATTTATTTTTTAATTTATAATGTATAAATTTATTTTTTAATATATAGTTAATATATAGTTAATATATAGTTAATATATATATATATATATGCTTTTTATATGTTTTCGTAGACGTACCCAAATGTACCCAGTCCCCCCAAAAAAATTGCTGTACCAATGTACCATACCCACATACCCAATTCCGGTTCCAATTCCGATTCGGCAATTTAGCAGGTAATCAATGTCTAAGAGTTATCTCTAATTAAATTTAGAATTTTCAGTCTGGTATTCTTTTGCATAATCAAAACTACCCCTTGGCCTCTGTACTATATCAGCTTTTATTGATATCCACTACCTGAATGGTAATCTGTGCAGTATCAGAATCAGTGAGATCCTGAACCAGATAAAATTTTCCACTAAATGCTAGAATTTTGTTTGTCCTGTCTTGATCAGTTCTAGAGCAGACCTCTGGTAAACTGCAAGGAGATACAATCTGCTTGGGCATTTATAGTTCAATGATTAGGTACTGAACATTCAGCATAAGGTATTCTAAAATCTCAACCCAAAATTTTCTCACAGTAAATGAATTCATTTAAATTCCATAATGAAGTGTATGAACTGTGCTCGTACTCCAGTTTTCTTTATAATCATAACCAAAATAAAAATAAAAACTGAGAGATCATAATCACCCAAAATGAAACAGAAATGTCTCACATACCACTAAAGTCATAAAAATACAGTACACCAGATTATAATTCTAATTCATATAAAAAAAAGGAACAAAACATAAGGAAATTAACCTAGGATTTTGTTATTGATATTTTTAAACCATAACAATACCTTTTCATGTTGCCTCTTTGATTCATCACAAATCCAGCTCATTTCCAGCTCAAATGCTTTATCTTTTGCTTCATCATGCACTCCATATATGCTGCAAAACATCATGTATTCTATCATTTTCCAACAGGCTTATTGCTTAGGCTACCCAAAAAAAATAGAGCATATCTTACCATGCAGATACCTGGCTGCAAAGTGTATGTCTCAAATTTCAATGTAAATCAAACATAAAGCACTATACATTTCATGTTCCATACCCTCTATAGGCACAATATTATGATAAACAAATATTTAAGCAAAACCCGATTTCTCTTGTTTATGTACTTCAACCCAGAATTCAGCTTTCAAGTATAAAACAAAGCAAAATTATTTAACAAAACAATATGGCTTAAAATTCAAGTACCAACAAATTCCTTACTTTTTGTTCATCTCATTTGTATAATGGCTATGTCATTTTCAAATCAAAGCATTATTCCATAGAAACCAGCCATTTTCTAATAAAAATATGCTTCATCTGTCAAGGGTTTTCATGTTTTGCTTTGATATTTTACTCATCCCATCACCCTTTGTGTACAAGTAAACAAGAATAATTAAGAAGAATCCTTACAGCTAGGAATTAGTGTATTATATAAGCAAGTCTGAAACTGGAACCCGTTTATTGTTTCCAATACCATGTACCAAATCCATGGGCAGCCCAAATTCCAACACCCCTTTCATCATGAATCAACCAACAATGAACAGCAACTACCGATATTATAGATTCCCCCTATCAAATGGTACACTATTTTGGACTATTCCATGAACACCCAAAAAGAATTTTGTAGGCACATCCTCCATGCAAGAGCAGCTCAGATGATAGACATAGCCTGTTTTTGCATTATGGCACAGGAGATTTAGGAAGATTCTTAAGTCAAAATCTAAGTAGGATGGGCTGGCCTGGAATCAATAAGGGAGTAAATATTGGCATGGTCAAGATCATTTAGAATGAGATTTCAAAGGCCATCTAAAATAAGTCCAGATATGGATTTATAGCTTAAAAGAAACTCTAGAATTTTCACAGAGAAGAAATTCATGTGGAGAATATGAGGTAAGATAAAGGTGTCAATATCACAATCAGTTATGCTGGGAAGACCAGATTAAATAAGCCATCTTGAGATGACAAAATAACAGGTTTCAAGGGCATAAACTGAGGAAGCCTAAAAAATGTGAAGAAGAAACATCCTAGAGATTGGGTTAAGCTCAATTTTAAAGGTGTTCCAAAAGGAAATCTTCCCAGGATTAGTAAGAAGGAAAGGTATCCTTAGAGATGATAATAGATATCATCTGTCAATGTTTTCAGACCATTTGGGACTACATAAATATAACAAGGCAGATGCAATGGACTCTCTTAAAAGGAATGAGATTGGCTGAAGAACATTAATAGCACAAACATTAGGTTGAAGTGGCACTCCATGTTAATTATTTAAGCAATAAAAAGGGGCAGTGCAATGAATAGCAAGTTGCAGGGAGACTGGGATGCATCTCCAGAACCAGAAATGGGTACAGAGACATCCCTCCCATGTCTCAATGTGTCTCCATTAAAAAAACTAGCTCTAACTACTAACTGTCTATTACATCTCTGTTGGGGCAGAAAAATGCATGCTGGTCACAACAACCAAACTCTGGGAAATGACTGCCATGAATGAATTAAGTCAGAGCATTGATGATGAAGACTTACACATGCAAATAGGCAGATGGAATGGATAGTGACACATCCAGACAAGCAGAATGGACAGCAGATCATCTAGACAGTCAGAAACGATGAAGAGTGGTTCACAGTCGTCAGCAGTTAGATAAATATGATAAACTATGCAAACATAAAAAGAGATAATCTCCTACAAACATCTTTGATTCCTGATATATAAAATAGGCTGCTAATGTTTTGAATTTTTATTGTATGATTTAAGATATTATGTTATGATATTTTAATTGTTTATGATTCATGAGTTACACTTAAACATTTATTTAAAATGTTAATGTTCATAATTTATAATTATATATTTCACATTTTTCATTTTTAATTTTAGCAAATTATATATGTATGTATGTATGTATATTTTGACATCTCCAGGTACCTGTCTCTTTTTTTCTAAACGGCTCCTAACAACACTGCAAATAAACAATATTATTAAGGAAATGAAGATGGAAACTAATAATTTCGATGTCTAATACCAACATATCAGGAAGACAGGAAATAAGAGGCAGATTTGCATCCAATTGCAGGGTTGAATGCAAAGATAGATTATGCTCATCATTTTCCCCCTATGACCTTAAAGCTAATAACAGATGACTATAGTTTATGCACATCATTTCCCCCTATGGCCTTAAAGAGCAAACAAATGATGCAAAGATTTCTTTTTATCTTTGTGAAAATTTTATTGTATGATTTAAGATATTATGTTATGATATTAAAAAGAAATCTTTTATCCAAGAAAATATTTTTAACACTAACCCAAAGCAGAAGAGCTTTCTTTTTATTAAAAATTAAAAAGCTCAAGAACAAACGATGGAAAGATTTCTTTGGATAAAAAAATTATCTTTATATGACTTACTTGTGCCTTTCCATGTTTCAGTCAAAAGAGAGAGGAGAATGATTGAAGAAAAAAGAGTGTGATGGTTGAATGATCAAAGGAACAAGCTTTCTTGTGCATGGAATATGATTGGAGCTGAAGACAGAAGATTTCCTTACAGGAAAACAAGCAGAAACTTATTTTTTAGTTTTTGAAATTCGTGCAATTTTTATTTTCCCAGTTTTCTTGGTTGACAGTAGCTAGGAATTAACATCTCAGCCAGCAACTTTTCAGGTCTACGGTCTCTTAACCATGGATACTTTCAGCAGAACAGACAATTTAAAAAAACTTACAAGCAGCTTGCTAACAAAAAGATGCTATGCTCAACCTAATGCAAGTTCAAAACCAATTTTAGCATAACTTAATTTCTAAAATGAGTTCTGATCCATTTAATGACCCACCACACAAGCATGCTTTTCAGAGACACATAAACCTCTAGACAAATCTCAAAAATCCTCAAAACTATGATAAATTTGATAATAATTTCCTGGAACCTGATTAAATATTTTGGTAACCCTTTGTATTCCTTTGTTTAAAAAATCATGACGTTAATTATTAACAATTTGAAAAACTTTTAACGGATCAATCATAATTGTTGAGAGACAACTATGGTGGAGTAAAACATCCATCCTCAAAACACAAAAGACATAATAATTAATTCCTTAGCAGAGCATAATTGAACAAAATCTACTGACGACATCAACCAAAAATACACTTTGTGACAGGCAGAAATATATCTGAGTTCAAATAGAATTCAGGGCCCACCTTGATGAAACCGAAAAGAACACTTACATTTTTGCGACTTCCACTACTCCTTCTCGGCAAGTCATTTCAGAGAGCTTCAACTTCTCAATTTCACTGCACACATTCAGCAACCACAGTTAGAGAACAGTTCATGGATTCAACAATGCAGTATGCTTTGAATTGCTCAAAACCATCAAGAAAATTTCCATAGAGACTGATATATGTCAACTACCAAATGAACAAATATTATCTCTATGCCATACAATGACATGAATCTCTATGCCAACTATGCCAACAGAAGCTTTTTTATGTAAAAACAATTTGATATAAATTGGAATTCCTGACTTGCAGGACTCACGTTTTGGCAGCCTGCCTGCCCTTGCCAATTGCTGCCCCAAAGTATCGCTGCATAAGGATTTCAATTCCAAGTAAGTATGCTCAGTATTTAAATCTTCTTATCTGTATCAAGCCTTTAAGATACATCCAAATAAAGATAAACAAATTTGAAGTAGAAACTATCTGTATTAAACACCCTTGATTAATTATAATTTATTCTTAATGTCCAACAGATGCCCAGGGAATCCGTATTGTCTAAGATTCAGAAAATAAGAACTTTTGAGAACATAACATTAGTTCTTAGATGCAAATGACAGAGATGGCTTATAAAGTAAATGTTACAAAGCAAAACATGGTGAAGGAGAAAACTCAATGACTTATGAATAAAGAAAATAATTACCATTACTCCTCATTTAGCCAACTATGGATAACTTTAAAATAGATTGCCAAGGATTGCTTGACCATCTTCTAGCAAAGAGTCTTTCCTTATCACTTGCAAAGATTGATGAGTGGGGTTCCTTTGAGTCATAGGAAGACTATGTTTCAGTGTCTACTGATGATCTTGGTCGTTTATTACGGGCAACTAGAATGCAGAACTAGATCACAGAAATCCATTTCCCTGATGGTTTAGTGTCCTCAAATTTCTAACGATTCGGCTATCTCATCATTCCATAAAAAATAACTGAAGAGAGAACTGTAACAGTAAATTGAATATTAATTTTTGGCTATGTAGATTCTCAGATGGTTTGCTTGTTCAGTGAGACATGCAAGAATATAAGACATATATACAAGGATTCTACCAAAAGAATTCTACTCCCTCTTGGCCATTAATTCCAAAATACCTTTTGTAATTTTGTGCATCTGTCCATTGGAAGATAGTTATTAACTTATTGGTGATGCCTGGCTTGGTTGACAATCTGGCTGGGTAAAGTGGTACAATATTCAATTAACTTCAGGAAAGCAAAATGTAATGTGATCGTCGAAGATTTTATTAATGGGATTACTAGTGGATTTCCATGCATTTTCAGGTAAATTTGCTGTTCATACTGCACCTTTTATTTTTTTTGCTTAGGAAGCATATTGTAAGTTTTGAGTGAAATCTTCTTACTTTGGCAGGAAAGAAAGTCAGAAATGCCCCATTGTTCTTAATGTACAGAGGATTTTTGGTTAAATATAAGACAGATTTCTTGCAAAAGAAAAAAAAAAGGAAGAAGAAACCAAATTAAACTTAAAGATAGCAGAAAAAGGACAGGCGAAACCATGCAAGCTTACATAGGCTACTCCTGATGGCTCAATCATATACAGTTGAGGACCGTCTCTATCATAACCTCCAAGGATAACTCCAGATCCAAAAGGCCTGCAATTTACAAATATACGTCATTCTTATTGCAAGAACAACATGTCATTCTTACTCTGAAATTCCAAATCTGCCTACACAAAAGAAGCCCTAATGATAATAAAAATCCCACGTAGAAGATCAAAACTGAATTATTTGTTAAAATTTTAGGAAAGAATCAACCTTAACCACCAATAAAGCGTACACAAATGCACATAGCTAGCAACTCGTTCACAGAGTTCCTTTACAGGGATTGGTTCACCATACATGCTGCAAATCATTAAGATATATTAGATAAATTATATTCCCAAATTAACAATATTGTAAGACTTCAAGAATCTTTCAGCCTGACCCATGTTCTCTTTTGGACAAGGTTAAAGTTCATATGAAAGTTTATTTAGAGTTATGATGACAAATGCTCACACCAATAGGTGTTTCACCCAGCTCAACAAACACAATAATCATAATCAATTATTATGACTCAATGATCTGATACCTTTCATAACTAGTTGCCTCTGATTTTGCACGAGCCACAATTTGCCTACCATCTGCTGCTAACCCAGCAACACCCTGTACAAAAAATTGGTTCACCAAACAATTGCTTTAGTTCAGAAAACTTGAAAACAAAGGTGGACAGAAATTCATGAAAAGAAAACAAAAAGGTTGAAATTGATGATCTCATATCCTTTCCCTTTTCTGGTCATAGCAACAATTATATTCCATACTGTCCCCAAAATATAAGATTTAGAGTAAATGAAACAAATTTACAGCCACAACTATTTTATACAGTGCTGCTTATTCAATGCCTTTTCTCATGCAAATTTTCGAAAAAATGTGCCAGTCTCTTGAAAGAAAAAAAAAGTGAATGACATGCAAATATAGAAAAGGCTGAAATTTGAATTGAAAAAGCATTCAATGATAAACAGTGAGACTCCCTGATCTCAAAAGAAATGTTATTGAGGTCCACAAGAGATGATAAAAAAACTGCTCTGATAATTTAAAGGAAAAGGTCAGCAGCATACCATGCCAGCATGACGATGGACAGCATGAATTCTTCGGTTAGATCCTTCTAAAAGCATCTTAGAAGCAATGAGCTTCTCTACCCCCTGACATCCTTACTCGAGAATTGATCCGTGTTAATATTAATTGTCATTGTCAGTTAATCTTAAGTATAGAAACCAGCTTTAATAGCGATAGAACAAATCCCACAAATGCTGTCACTGTCATTATATTGAAGTATAAAGAATAAGAAAAAAAGAATGTAAGAAAGCACACCAAAACAATTCCATCCTTGCACTTTATGCCAATCACAGTTCTGAAGCACATTGTAAACATAAAATAGTTAGAAGATGTTTTTGTAAGATTCTAAGAATCTAAAGATTCTAGCAAGAGCAGAACAATGCTTTTCACTGTCTCAAACTAAATATAATCTGTGTACCCGCTGTTATCGACAGCCTTTGTAGCATACTCAATTTGAAAGACTCGCCCGTCTGGAGAGAAAGTTGTCACTGACAAATCATACTGCCATTCACAAAGCCTACATTAGATACATGATAACTTCTAGATGAATCCTATGCAATAACATTTCCCATTACAAAAAAATGAATCTCACACATTATTAGCTCAAAGAAATGCATCAATGACATAAAAAATGGCCTGCATTATATATATAAATATGTGTGTGTGTGTGTGTGTGTGTGTGTGTGTGGGTGTGCGCACTTCACTTGTTTTAGATAAAGGGAAGAAAAATGTCTGTTTGAGAAAAATGAAAAAGAGGAAGTGTGCATATACATGCACCTTAGGGAGTACATGTAATATCTTGATAGAAAATACCAAAGTTACTTGATACACTTGGGAATCGTGTCATATCACATATCCAGCACAGGTATTATCAACAGCATATCCAGACCATAGTCGCCGGTGGCAGGATATCTAACAGCATGTCTCTATCCAGGCCAGATGACATATCCAACCAACATCCGCAAGATATGGAACAGATGACCAGATACAATATTGCATTTGTATATGTCATGGCATATCCAAACTATATCTAGATACACAGTGTATCTGGGTCATATGTGGGGAGGTCACAGCATAGCTAAGTTACAGGGCAGTGATGTGAGTGTACTCTTTGGTGATGGCCAATCTACAATAGCTTTCACCTTCTCAGGATCCATCTTAAGCCCTTCTTGTAATAACAAGGTTTAGGTAAACCAATTTTTTCTTCATAAAGCTGCACTTTTTTTTATTTATCAGCAATTTCTCCTCTTTACCTATGTAAAACTAGTCTCAAATGTTCTAAATGTTCCTCTTTTGTCTTGCTAAAAATCAAAATGTCATCAAGATAAACAATTACAAACTTACAAAGATAAGGTTTAAGTACTTCAATCATCAATCTTATGGAAGCATTTAGTGCATTTATAAACCCAAAAGGCACAACCAGCCATAACCCATATTTGGTCTTGAAAGCAGTTTTCCATTCATCACCCTCTCTGATCCAAATCATATGATACCCACCCTTCAGATCAATTTTTGTGAAGCACCTTGCCCCATTCAGACAATTCATCAAACAATCCATCTGATCTATAGGGAAAACTGACACTTTAATGTGCTTATTATTTATGGCTCGAGAGTCTGTACACATACACCATTATCCATCCTTCTTTGGTGCTAGTACCACTGATACAGCAAAAGGACTCGAGCTTTCTCTAATCAAACCTTTGTCCAACAACTCTTGGACTCGTCTTTTCACCTCCTCATTCTCCGCATGTGTCATTCTATGCACTGCCTTATTCGGTAAGCTTGCTCCAGGAATCAAATGCATGCAATGACTAATGCTTATAACAGATGGTAACCTTTTTGGCATCTCTCATGACAAAATATCAGCATATTCTCCAAGAAATTTATGCACTTCTAATGGAATTGCTTCTTCCATGCTTGCTGTTTTTACTTCTGGAGGTTTAGAAACAATTGCAAAACACTCTTTTTTTTTTCCTTATATCACTGAAAAAATGTTTTCAAGTAGTTAAGCATACCTTTGAACTGTTGTCCACGTCTTCCTCTCCATCCTTCAATGGATTCAATTTGTACTTTTTCTTGTCTTTGGTGATGGTGTAGGTGTTCTTGCCATCATAAATAACTCTTTTGTCATATTGCCAAGGTCTTTCAAGCAACATTTGACAAGCATCCATAGGCATCATGTCACACAATATTTCATCTTTATATGCTTCTATATGGAATTCAACTAAATATTGCTCCTTTATAGTTTTTGATGTGAGATTTTTTTCAGCTTTGGTTTCTCCACCATTTCACCAAATACCCGATTATGCATGCTCCCACTATCAATTACAACTTTGAAACACTTACCCTTGGACTTGCAAATTGTACAAAAAGATTCTTCCATCGTACTGGTTCATGTTCTTTTTTCTGATTTCGCCAATACCAACCTTCATCATGAGGGCCTCACCTTGTTCAAGGTCTTCCGCATGTTGTGATGATGTTTAATGTTCTTCATTGGCCTCAATTGTTGGTATGTGGCGACTAATCATGCTATATTGTACACTCTTCATGTATCCTCACTGAGGTCTAGGGCCGGGCCAAGCCCCAGGTGGGGGTTTGGGGAGGACAGCCCCCGAGCAAAAAAAATTTCCAGCTTTTTTCGTGTCATCACCAAAAAAGAAAAAAAACCGACTTTGTAAAACCCTAATTCTAGAAGCTTCTAAAATCTTGTTATAAGCGGTAGGGATGAGAGTTACAATATGATGAAAAAGGCGATTATTCGCAAGATTGTAATAAGTTTTGCACTAGATAATAAAATCATTGGATGGTTGTGGTTTTGTGGATGTACCCCAGATTGGGTGAACCGCGTTAAATTCTTTGTGTTAATTTTTCTGTGTGTGTTTTACTCCTCTGTTTTATTGATCAAATCTGTATTTAATTAATAGATATCTGCCTTATAACCCTAACATCAACAACATGATTGCTTCCATAATCTTGTGGCTCTTGTGGACATTCTCTATGGCCTTCTTCACCACATTAGTAGCAAGAGAAACTTCTACCTCTTACTCTCCCAAAGCTTCCTTTTCCTCTAAAGTTGTTCATGTTCCTCTAGTATCAAAGCCGTAATTTTGGTTAAGAGAAGTACTAGATTCCCCTTCATTATTTTGTTGTCTTTTGACTTCACCTAATTGCCCTCTCCCTCTAGCAAATCTTCCTCTTCGAGCTATCCTATTGCTTCCTAACTAGTTTTTCCCCAACTCTCAAGGCACACTCGTAAGCTTCTTCCACTGATTTCACTCAAATCATGCTAAACTCATCTTGAATAGCAAAACACAATCCATTAATATACCTTGCAGCTTTTTCCTAATCACCCCCAACTTGACCAACTCAAATGTTAAGACGATAAAATTCTTCTATGTACGCTTGGACACTCAATTCCTTCTACTTTAGATTTTGTAATTGCTTCAAGAAATTAAGATGATAATTAAAAGTGAAAACTTCGATTTCAACTTGTGGGCGGTAGGGTGGGCGACTTGCCACATAGATTGTGGCAAGTTCGGCAATTGGGCGAAGTGGGCCGAGGTGGTAGAGGGGTGGCATTCCCATGGGTTTTCGTTGAGGCCTTTATGATGTAATCATTCAGGGTGTTGGGTGCTTGTTGGAAAGGACATGCTTTGATTCCCAAAGCTTTTGACATGACTTCTCGCCACACCTCTACGCATACTCATTCACTAGAGTGATGGCGGCTCTAGTTGTGGCACATGGTTTTAAGGCGGGCACATTGGCAGTTTACAAGATAATAAAGTTGGCATTAATTGCGGTGCACTTCCATTCTGGTTTTAGGGTGGGTTTCGTCTCTATCTATTTGCGTTTGATTGAGGTTGAGTGTGGCTATGAGTGTCTACTCGGCAATGGTGGAATGACCGAAATTTACGGTGGAGATTTTTGTGGACTCGATTGTCTACTTTGGGGCCAATAACCCCTTAGCTTTGGATTGCAAGGATCGTCAAAATGCTTTCCGGGAAGTTATAATTAGCGCTTAAAGCACATATTGCTCAACATCGACCCACTGACAGTGGTGGTCGTGAAAATGGTGCTTGGCAAGGGGCACCTGGAGCATAAAGAGTATTTACACGCTAATTTGCAGGTGGTGTCGCAATTCTTGGCTTCCATTTTGGATAATGGGGTTCTGAAGGTAGAAGCCAAAGTCTTGTTGGGCAAATTATTCAAAAAGGAGTTGCTCGACGGTTTGGAGGAGGTGCTCAAGGTCGTCATTCCTGGTGAAGAAGTCGGGTGAGGTGATTTGAATCTTTCCCTTTCTTTTGGATCTAAAAGGGATGGGCTTGGTGCGCCATCGAATGATTGTGGCTGTCACGGTCCTCTGGTTGAGGTTAATGATATGGAATGAGTGAAAGAATTTGATGCCTTTGTGAAGGCAAATGGTTTCTTGTAGATTTTATTGCTCTCTGTGTCTAGTATGGGGTTGGTGGTTTTGGGTTTCCTCTAGGCCCTTAACTTCAAATTTTGAAGCATGGAAGGGTTATGTTAGTTTGGTTTTTGTATCGTCTGGTATTTTTGTCAAAATCGGTTTTTCTGGACAGTTTTTGGTGATGGTGGTTGGGGATAATGGTGCAGTCATGAGTCATTCTGGCTTTTTCTTCTGGGGAGTGGTTCAGCTAGGTGATTTCTTCTACATCCAAGCTCCCACT
This sequence comes from Sequoia sempervirens, assembly GCA_007258455.2. Lineage (NCBI taxonomy): Eukaryota > Viridiplantae > Streptophyta > Pinopsida > Cupressales > Cupressaceae > Sequoia > Sequoia sempervirens. The sequence goes on along the minus strand of VDFB02353493.1, from coordinate 27,273,329 downwards.
ATAGCATGGAGTTTCTATCTGGGGTTGGTTTCCAATAAGAAATGTGGCCCTTATGAAGGGTTCATTCATATATATTCCTTGTTTCATTGGTTCTTCTACTACTACTTCAACTTCACTCACAGTATCAATTGTTACACCTCTCCTTTGCATTGTTTCCATGGTTCCCAACCTTGTTGCTATTGCTCTCAACACCTCTACTATCCTAGCATCATCATGAGCCATCTTTACCTCTTCACACTCTACAATTGAAGGACTTCCACCACCTACACAAACTCTTCAAAGTTTTCCAAAACAGAATTCACAATAACCCAAGATCTAATCCTACTCCGATACCAAATGATACAATCCTAGATTAAGTACCGTTTTAGGAAATCAATTTTCAAGCTCAAATGATGATGATATGCCAAAACAACAAATGGGCAATCAATTAAGATTCAAAAAACAATTACAAACAATTGGCTAAACAACCACCCAAAATGTTACCAGAACATGAAGATTTAGATGACTGAAATTACAATCTTATTTGGACTACTTCTCCTTATTCACAAACTTATCCATGATCATGACCTACAAAATATGCCATCTTAAAGGCTTCATAAACTCCTTCATAGACTCTATAGGACACATCAAAATTAAAATAACCAAACTAAAATTCAACACCTTCACAAATCGGAAAATATACAACGATGGCACTATCAAAACACTCCCAAAATGCCATAAAGAAGGACCAAAAATAGAAACAACTATTGTTGAGTCCTTATTGGCCACAATAAGACCAAAAATAGATCACAACTACTGTTCGCTTTACAATTGCTATGATTCTAAACCATCACAATTAAAAGAGCCAAACATAGATAGCAACAAATGTTAGCTCAGTGACAAAAATCGCCAAGAAACAAATCACACCCAAAAATAGGAATACACTTGGCATAGGAAAAGCTAACGGTAGCAGCCACGCACCTAGAAAAGGCTAAAGCTAACACATGAATGTAAGGTTATTTAAAATTTTAGAAAGACACAAAATGCTTTTGCATCAATACCATGGCAATAAGCAATAATTCTTCTCCAACTACATTTAGACATGTAGTATGTTGGGTCCCAAAACCACTACTCCACTTCCTAGAACAAAAATCCACACACAAGGCCAAAGTTGTCGTCATGCAAGTGAAATCAGCTCATCAACAAAACATGGAGGGTTAAAGGTCAATTCTACAAAAGTGGGTTTCATCTCCTACACTTTGAGCTCAACTTAGACTCGAGAGGGTGTTCCCAAGAGTATACCTTAACAAGTATTGATATCAAAAAAAATAGACAACTAACATAGTGACAGCCAAACCCAACCTATTGACTTGGCCCCAAAACTGTCACCGAACCAAGTACAACTAGTTGTCTCAAAACCCCTATATAGCTTATACAACAATGCAAGCATAACCCACATAAAATAGATTCATTTAATAGCACTCAAGATGATTCCTTAGTTATAATATAAGGTCATGAATGCACAAAACTACTCCCACTTCTACACTACTGAATAAAGTTTTGTTTGATTGACAATGTAAGATTGGCGAGCGATTCCAAAACGATGACAAAGTCACTCACATCAAAATTAACAACCAATTGGAAAGACAAAGACAACAACTATGCATTCATATGCACCAAAATAATGGCATCAATGTACAAAACGTCCTTAAACATCCATAAACACATTGCATAAATCCATTTGAAATAGGCAAAAGGCTATTAGAAGGATCTTAATATTTAGAATGATGTTACATTCACCAATGTCACATTGCAATCATATCAACCAGTGTGATAAGAGAAACCCTAGTTGATAAGAGAAACCCTACTCAACCAGTTTCTCTTATCAAACCATCGGCAACCAACCTCCCCCCTTTGAAAAAGATTCAAAAAATGCTTTAACAGTTGCTAGGCATGAAACCCTAACCCGTGGCACTATAGCAATGTAGATCTGCAACCAAGGATGAATCCTACCCCAAAATATGTGTCTCAGATCAAAAGATGGCTTCTACATTGATCTCTAGTAGGTGAGTGGGCTTCCAATATTCATGGCAATAGCTAGGATCAAAAACTAGGATTTGAACTTTGGCGCCCAAACTAATTTTGAAAACACACGCTTTAGGTTCCAAGTTCCTGTCGGGCCCTAACTTCCAAGAAGGAACAAAGGGTGGAGAATGGGAGCAGGTGCAAATTTGGAACAAGAACCATCAGGTTCCAAGTTTCACCCGAGGTCCAAGGCCTGAGGAAGATCAGAGCAAGAAGCGAGAGCGAGTGCAGACCTAGAATTGAAACCTTGAGGTTTTAGGTTCCACCCAAGGCTTGAAGCTTGAGGAAGAACATCTAAGCAGGAAGCAAGAGCAAGTGTGGACTTGGAACTAGAACCTTGAGGTTCCAAGTTCCAAGTTCCGCTCGGGCCCCAAGGCTCGTGGATGAACATCAAAGCAAGAAGCAAGAGCAAGTGCAAACCTAGGACCGAATCCTTGAGGTTCCAAGTTTTAGGTTCCACCCAAGGCTTGAAGCTTGGGGAAGAACATTGAAGAAGGAAGCATGAGTGAGAGCGGGTGCAAACCTAGAAATGAAACCTTGACGTTCCAAGTTCCAAGTTCCACCCAAGGTCTGAGACCCAAGGAAGTTTCAATTTCTTGGCGAGGCCCAAGGCCTAACAAGCACCGAAAGAAGGAACAACTAAGGGGCCTAATGAAAACGCCAACTCCAAAAAAAATTGCAAGCCTTAAAACAATGCATGATATTATTGTTGCATAATGACACTAGCAAACAATAAAGAGAGGAACAATATGGTGTGATTTGTTGAAAGTGACATGGTTTTTGAACAACAATAAGGTGAAAATGAGGGATATAGAAACGAGATCTAGAAAGTCATTTTGAAATGGTTAAGTTACTGGGTTTTATTCGAGGTCTCAAGCCCAAACCAAGTAGGAGTGGGAACGTGGATTAGATGGCCAAGACATGGCATCCGGCTAGCAAGGCCATGCCCTTGCCAAATCTTATAGGATTTTTTTCAAGAAAAAGGCCAAAACAAAGAAAGAAATGTCAAAAAAACAATTGTGACTTTGAAAAGTCAATTTGGCCTTAGTGTTCAAGGATTTTCAAATTGAAAATAATGGGGGAATCTCTATATTTGTCGTCGTTAACTAGCTTGGAAGAGTATGTCATAGCATAGGAGGAGCGCCCATAGCCTTTACAATGGATAAGCCCAAAGGATCATGTCCACCAATCCCTAACAAAGACACAACCTGTAGAGTATTGTAGGCATCATAATTTCTGCTATTACCATGTGTTTGAACCTTCCGTTTGCCTTTTATTGCTAGGGTTCCAAGGCAGAGTTTTTCAAGAGTGCTCAATGTTAAAAACATTATTATTATATATAATATATACTATTATTATATATACACACTATCATAAAAGCACCTGAGGGTGAAAATTTGTCATACCTAAACCCTGAATCCATACCCATTCCCACCTAAACTAGCAACTTGTGGAATATGGTACAAAAATAAGAATGAAAGTATTGTTGTATTACATTTAAACGGTACTAGAACATGTTAGTATTATTAAGGTGAGACTCTTCTCATTCTTGAACCTGAATTTCCTAGTGTCTATGTGCCCATTTTTGTTGCAATATAAGAAGCAAAACTCTCAATCTCTAAAGACTTCCAACACTCAACTTAAAGGTTGAAAACTTAACCAGCCAAAGTATGAAGAGCTTTGAGTTTTGGGTCATCATTGGATGGGTCCATCATTCGTTACATTTTACTTCAAAAATGGGATTCAATAGCCTTATGACATGTTGTAAAAGCTAATATAACACAAAATATTATTATTTTATTAGTTATCTATATAAACTATTACATTGATGTACACCTCCTTATATAGAGTTTGAAAGATTAAACTAAAAATAATAAAATCACTTAAGTCACTAAGGTGACTTTATTACAAATGTAAGCCTTATCTTCTAATAATCATTTAATATTGTTCTAATATGCCATACCTTTTATAAGTTAGGCCAAGGGCCCAAACCATCATGAAACAAATGTCATGGAAAAAATGGTGAAATGGTGTCCTTATGGGAAGTTCAAAACCTTGATGGGGCAATAAAAGGCACTGAATCTAATAGCATGGGGATCATGGCCTTAAACTCCAAATTGCTCAGTAAAGGCTTTCTTTGCAAGAGGTAAGCCCTGGCTGCTCCTGTTTGCATAACCACAACCACCTGCCTATTTAGACCAAAGAGAATTTCCATAACCACCACAGACCAAAACCCAGGGCTTAAGCGGCCAAAATTCTAATTGGCTAAGCTATCCCAAGCCAACAAATAGTCTCAACTATCATCAATGCCTAGTAAATAACTAAAATATTGATTTAAATTTAGAATGATGAAAATTAACTATTAACCTAACCGTGAATATTAGCCCTAGTCTACTTTGTACTTTTCCTGCCACATATGCAAATTATGTTGGTTTTCAACAGCTTCTCATTCATGTTACAAAGGTTTAGTCAGCAGTCCATGATAAGAAAATAATGAAGAAATAAGAATGGACTACAGTTATTCGGGCTTCTAGCATCAGTAATATGGTTATTTGGGTTTTCACTTGTAATTGTCTTCTCTTCATGTTTCAAAGGTTGCAAGACAGGAAAATATTTAAAAAATAAGAAAGGTTGATTCTTATCTTTCTTATTTTGAAAAGATCACCATTCTATCAGCTCTTCTGCCAAAACCTTTTACACAAACAAGACAAATACATATGTTGTTCATACTGATTGATGGTTCCATTATCTCTCAATTTTGGTTAACATTCTCGAAGTACATAGTTGGAATACTTTTCCCATAATGAAATGAAAATTCTTTTCAGGTACTCTGGATCTGAATATACACATCAGTATAGACCAGTGCTCGGTGAATTATATAGCTTATCAAGAATGAAGCTGGCTCAAGCTTTACAAGCATTTGGTGATCCACAAATATTTGAGTCAATAAAGCTACAATATTTTCATCCCATTTCATGGTTTTCAATAGCTTGCTTTCTATTTTATCAAATGACAGAGGAGTGGTTCAATGTAACATTTTAACTTACCACTCACTTGCTCACTTGTAGTGTACGTATCATTTTAACTCCATCACCATAGGCCAATATGTGTTATTGTATCATGCCAATCCAGGTAGATCTTGCACTCCAAAGTATACAAGCATACAGCTGCCTCAAACTTTGGGAGTCTAACGTCAGGTATCTATTCATTTTCCTTTGATAACACATAAGGGAGCTATTCTTTTATCTCCAATATTTGAGTATTATAATTGTTTTGAAAAGGCAAAGAAGACTTTAAATGGAGCAAACACTTTAAAACCCAACCAAGGAACTTTGAGCTTCCCCTATGTCTATAACTTCATTCCCTGCTTATAGCAATCTAAGGACTTTTTCTTTGCTACGGTTAGTTCAATTAATAGCATGGAAGCTAGCCAAGACTTGATATATTCAACTGAGTTCACAACTGATAAGATATTCAATGTATTAAAACGAGGAATGAAAGTTCCTTATATAGATTTACAAGAGATGATGTTTCTAAAAGAAACGATCGTAGACTGAAGACAAATTTAGAAACTATCTAAACTAACTAAAGACGACTAAGATGACCATTAATATTACATTATTTAATATATTTAATACCCTCCCTTAATGGTCATCGTTCTAACTACCCACAGAAACAAAGAACGTTCTACCACAAAAGACAAGAGCCTGCCACTGACTCTGCCACTAACTCTCTTAGAAACTGCAGAACTTCTGAAAACAACCAGAACTGATCACAAAACATCCAACCTGATGTTGGATAACAAAGTTGTCCCTCCCTGTAACCAGAGACTCCCAAAAAAAAACAACTACCACGATTTTGAGGAAAAATCGGCAAACCCTCCAAACTTTTGCAGATGAATACGACGCTCCAGAACATACTGCAAAAAACCACGATTTTTTAGGACAAAATCGCAAAACCCTGAATCTGAAGTTTACAAAGCATCGTTTTTTCGGAAAAAAACTATAAAAAAACCCACAAAGGAAGCCAAGTCGCTGGCATGGAATCCGAAACACGGATCAGCATACAAAACATCGTTTTTAAGGAAAAACGGTAAAACCCTTTCATGATTTTTCAGGCAAAAATCAGAAAACCTCACAAAAAAATTTCAGGAAAAAATATTAAAAAACCCTCCAAATAATTTTTAAGGAAAAATTATAAACCCAACAAATAATTTTTTAAGGCTAAAAATTCTAAAACCCACCAAATAATAAATTTTTTAAGGGCAAAAATTATAAAAACCCCCAAAATAATTTTTATGGACAAAATTACTAAAACCCATCAAAATAATTTTTATGGAAAAAATTATTAAAACCCCCAACATCGAAGCACAGATCGGGCGCTAAAAGAAAACAAAGCCCGAGCAGAGAAGAGAAAGACGCGCGCCAAGACACTCGAAGATCACGCCAAGAACTCATGCCAGTATCCGTCACAAATCTGGGAACGTCTTGGAGAGAAATGCGAGCATGAAGCCATCGCCCAGAAAAATATGAGAAAACCCTTCTCAGAAAAACGCAAGCTGAGGAAGTAGAAATCGCGTCAAGGAAAAAACACGCCACAAGAAGCATCAGAAAAGGATTTTTCAGTCCCCCAGACCAAGAGAAATTGCATCCAGCAGCACTAGAATGATTTTGCGCCACAAAACACAAAAATTTCAACGAATCTTCAAAAGAAAGACCCACGAATAGTCACACAAGAATTCTTGCGCCCCACGAACTTCTTTTCAAGAAAAACAACATGGACAAAACTAAACACGGGTCGTCGCGAAACAAATTTCACAAGTCACGAACGGGTTTCAAAGACGCAGAAAACGACGCCCAAAACGCAGAAACCCCCGTCCGAGACTCCCATGATTGTTTGAGGAAAAACGCGGGCAAATTGAAAACTACAAGTATCAAAAAGGAAAGAGGTCAACGCAGGCAAAGCACAAAGCCGTTGAGCTGCCGCGATTTCAAATTAAAAAAAAAATCCTCGAAATTTCAAAAGAAACAGTGCACAAAAAAAGCTTCTACAATTTGCTCTAACATTTTTTTTTTGAAAACAATAGCGCCCTCCCAGAATCCTGGGCCTCCTATGAGGGAGTCAGACCCAGACCCGCTCTGATACCATGATAAGATATTCAATGTATTAAACAGAGGAATGAAAGTTCCTTATATAGATTTACAAGAGACGATGTTTCTAAAAGAAACGATTGTAGACTGAAGACAAATTTAGAAACTATCTAAACTAACTAAAGACGACTAAGATGACCATTAATATTACATTATTTTATATATTTAATAACAACTCTAGAACTTCACTATATTTAGAAGAATTCAAGGTATAGCTGAAAGAAAGAAATTTCTTTTACACCAATTTGATAATGCACAACATGATTGTCATATAACTTATTAATCAAAGTACACTTTAAGATTGTATAGAAGCAGCAGCCATTGAGATGGAAAACATCCGAAAGAAAACCTTCCAAAGCTAATTGACGGAATGTATAAACCAGCTTGAGCATTGAACTTGTAATGTTGCAGCAGAAATTACAGGTGCTATTATCAGAGAAAGTGACTGCTTTGTTCCAATTGAGAGGTGCAAATAAAATTAAGGAAGAATCAGGAAGATTTTGAAGAGATAGAACAGACTGAAATTTTAATCATAATGAAATCTGCAACAAGGCCAAGGTGAGAGAAGATGAAAGTCATCTTAAATTGTGCAATCCTGTGATGCCAAATGCAATTGAGCTATCAATAAAACAAAACATTTTTGTTGAAGCTAGATGCGCAAATCAATGTAGGGATAGAGATCAAATATTGTTACCAACAAGCAGCTTGCAGCATAGTTAAAATGTGCTTCTAATTGATAGTAAATGATATCTAACCAAGCAGTAATTAACAGTTGGAGCTGGATGAATACAAAATGCTGCTCAAAAAACAAATATCAAAAAAATAAGTTTCTCTCCACTTAAGAGCAGAAGGTTTCGGAAATATTAGGCGAAAGACCGAGTGCAACAAATACTCGAGGATAAATTAAAACATAATGGCTAAACTTGATGGATTCAATGGTTTTATCAAACAGTTAATTTGAAATCTTTGCTTGAGAAAAGCAGTCCTCAACCATATAAAGCAGCCATTAATTAGAAGCTTGAAGATGAAGACAAACTCTATTGTTGAAGATTGTAAAAAATTATAATCATGTAGAAGCAGTAATTTGTCATGCCCCTGAAGTTGTAACACTAAAATATGAAGTATTGAAATACAAATAACTAAATCAAATAGATATCAAAATATAAATATAAGTACTTGCAATTTAAATATTATTATAATTATAATTATCACAGATAATATTATAATTATAATACAGTTATCATAATATGAAATAGAACAATGGATATTATTAATTGTCATTATTATAATAATAAAGATAGTCACAAGAAAATAATGATATCTGTTTATGACTGTGCTTTAATTAAATAAGCAAATAATAATCACAAAGTTACTGGTATCGATCCCTGAATTATCATTATTAAAACCAAATAAGGCACAGATTCCTAAACAAATCAGCAGCGATTCCTAATGCAGCGGTTATCCTTGAGGACTAATATGCAGCGATTCATTCAATCTAAACTAAGAGACATATCCCTCCAAAGTGGCATGGGTATGACTATTGGCAGATCGGATTATAAAAAGAAGACCATTTCAAACCAGATAACCATCGATTGGAGGAAAAGAAGGAACCAGGTAACGTGCTCATATGAAGCCGATCAGCTCTTCCTTGGATGCATGAATAAAACGCCTAAATCTGGAACAGCATCAAGATAACTCGCATAAAGTAGAGGTGACAATCAGAAACAGCGATCATATAGTAAAGGCTGCTTTAATCATTTCTAGATATCAGATTTAGCATTAAATTGCACGCATACGGACCTCAACATAGTGAATACAATCTGGTATGGATTATTGAGATAATGTGCAAATGATCATTTTATGGATAAGTCTTATCTCCTCTCACACGCATGTATCATAGTACTGCTGCAGAAGATAAGTACTTAGAGGGTATTCCTTTTAATGAATAGATTACATATATATAGATAGATAGATAGATAGATAGATAAGATTTATGATTATGCAATAATGATGCTTGCAGCAATTATTAATCCTTTTAGTCATTATTCAATTGAAACTCATCTGTTGTCTCTCTTAAGCAATATCTCCTGAATATTGAGAACAGATTGAATTGGGAAGAAGAGGAGAAGCGGATCAACCAGCAAACACTCAGTTGCATAAATTATAAAAGGATGGAAAGAAGAGGGAATTAGGATCCTCACTAGGTAGGCCACCTCATATGAATGGCATGCGCCACATGAGACCAAGGAGGCCACCTCATATGAATGGCATTCACCAAATGAGGCCAAGGAGGATGGTATATCAGTCCTTGGGTATAATTCTTATTAGGATAAAGTGATAATCAGATTAACAAATTTACTATGGATTTTCTAATGTTCAATCATGATACTCTACTAGTTAAGTTGTTATTGTAATTTATCTCTAACTTGGTTTCAGGGATTAAATCAAGCCAAGGTATCTTCTAACTCTTTTATTGCTTGGGAAATTGATAATTTGGGATAAAACTAGTATAACTCCTATTAGGGACATTACATAATTTTTTGGCAAATATTGCCTGTTGTAATTTTGAGAGGTTATAGTCACGGAAACAATCTTCTAAACAAGTAAATGCACTTTGATGGATCCTATGAGCCATGGTGGCTTAAACAACATTAGAACACATTTATCATATCCTATTTAAATGTTGCAGATCATAACATATGTATGAGGAGAATGACTACTGCAGGCTGTAAAAATAATATAGACTATTTATAATAATTAATAATCTGTCCAGGTCTGAAATTTTGTGTAAATCATTTCCATTCTGGGGGGTAAATTTCATCAAATTATAGCTCAAAAAAAAGGGGAAAAACCAGCCAAATACCAAATGGTTTAAATCTGAATCTGCATTTAATACTTATATTTTATGCTTCAATGAGTATAGAGAGAGCCACGCCCCCTGAATAGACCCGAATAAAACTTGTCCTGACCGCCAAAATCCAAAACCCTAACTTTAAGCGGCCAAAAACCAAGTTGTCGTACCTAAAACATAGTCATCCCGAAAACCTGACAAAAAAGAAAACTAAGGCATACACGCCAATTCACTGCAAAACTAAAATACCTGGACACTGATGTAAAGCAACGACAACAAGGATTTAACCTAACCATGAAGATTTATTAGTGCGTGAGTCCTGATTTCCCCTGTTTAGGAGAACGCGGCATAAGATTCAAGTTGTTCGATGTAGGCAAAAACAATCTACATTTTTAGGTAAAATATGCAGTAAATTTGTTGCAAGCGAGGAAAAGTTTACTGAAAAATACACATACCCCGGTTCCAATGCTGCCCATTGTAATTCTACGATCTTCTCAGACTGAGTAATTAAAACGTTACAAATAAGAAGAATATTGAGTTGTTAAGCTGCCGTCCTTGGTCTCAAAGATTCAGAGAAGCTACCTTAAGAAGATCAGCTCTCGAAGGAAAAGTGAAACCTGTCTCGTCGCGAGAAAAAAGTGACGACCATATGTAACGTATGCAACTTTAAAACTCGGTGCTTGATAGGTGGTTATTTTTATTGAACTTTTTTAAATCTTAAAAATAGGGATTTCAACCTGTCGAGATTTCTTAGGGTGCAAGTTTTGGGAGGAAGCCATTAACTACCTAGTTGCCTCTTTAATATGAGAGGATGAAAATATAAATGCGAACTTAAAAGAAATAAATATTATTATGGAATATATAAAATTTTCATTTAATTAATTAATTTAATAATTTTAAAGTAAAATTAGATAATGTGTAAACTATTTCTTAAGTAAATAAAAAAATATTTTTTAAATTTTATAGTAAAATAAGATAACTCTTAAATAAATATAATGATTTAAGATTGATATCTTTAGTGTTTTTTTATAGATAGATATATTTAAGATATTTATATTGATTAAGTAGTTAATATTGTAATGGTGAAATGTGTATAACCATGTCAATTTCTCTTTAGTTTAAAGTTTTCCTTGATCAAATGATTTAACACGATTATTTATAAACACATTACTTTTAAAGATGGGTTCATTTCCTATTTACCATTTTTCTTTATTTATACTTATTTTCATGTATTTAACTAGATTTTATTTATATTTATATATTTAATATGTATTATGTTTATTATTTTTTCTTATGTTTAGACATTCATTCTCTATATTAATATGAGCATTTTTTGTTCTATATTGATCTTGGATCATATGAATTCAATCTTTGAAATTTAAAATTTAGGATCATTTTTTTATTGACTCTCTCATTTCATGTCCATATGAGCTAACTTGATACATTTTTTGCATGATTTATTATTATGTTTTGTTATTTAAAGGCATTCAATGTGCATCATTTGATCATTAGGTATTATCAATTATCATTTACATATTCTAGGCACTTCAAGGGAAATCTTTTAGTCCAATCTTTTGATTTGGAGCGCTAAAAGGAACTAATTCTAATTGTCATTCTAGGATGTTTACATGACTAAAGATTGTTGTTTTTGATCATTTTCACAACTATAAAGTTGGACTAATGAAGTGGGTCAACCTAGTAGAGAAAAACCCATATGATCTAGTGATCCCCCTAAAGCATTTTAAAATATCACTAATCCTTGGCAATCAACACAAAGTAGAGTTTCAAGTGACATAGGTTGTAGAAGTCCACACTATAGAGTATCACTTCTATGGATTATAATTCATCTTCAAATGTTAGGACATTTTTGTAACAAGTGAGATTGAACCTATAAGATGTAGATTCAACTTACAACACTATTCTAGTTCCAAGGGAGGCATGGCACTACAAGTGCTTAAAAATAAATAGACATACATGGTAGTCCAATGATGATTCAACAACCTGGCTCGTGACCCTACATGGAATTAAAATAATAAAACTTGATCTTCAACTCATTTTGTCATAGTGAAGTTGTCACATCATCCCCTCAAAGTCCCCCACTCATCACCTTTAATTAGCCTAGGCCACACATAAATCATATATAGCCCCTTGTTCTCTAGGAAAAAACCTATATATGACACTACAATAATTGATTTTCCCACGAAATACAACGCCACGTCGATAGTAACACTACCAATGGTGTCCCAACATCCTATTAGGCCAAAAATACATCACTTAGCCTCAAATATCCACCTACACACTTGCTTTCACTACCTCGCTCTATTTGTATAGCAAAACCTTATTGTGTTATATGCCTTTAAATTTCCTTGGGTGTAAAATATTACTTGATGCCTTTGCATTATGGGAAAGATCAATAGCAAGCATTGAGAGGGCATTAAGATTTTTGATAGGTGCATAGTGGCTAAAGTAAAGGTGTGCATTATATGATTACCCATTAGGGAAAGTTTAGCCACCAACCTATAATAGACTACTAGGTTGTCTGCACAACCTTATAGCACACTGTCTTACAAAAGCCGTTAGGGCCACTAAATAGGTGTTGGGAATTTACATCTTATTTTAGATAACCAATAGACTAATATGATGAAAACATAAGATTATGTATTCAAATAATAGTCAATGGTGCTTGTAGAATCTAACATGTACAAAATAAAATGGAATGGTATTATAAAACTAAAATGATTAAACTATTTAGAATGTGTTTTATTTGTGTCCCAATATTTTATTTTATAATGGAATATAACTGGTTATAAGATAAAATGTTTTCTTACTTTTCTACTTTAGAAAGAGTAGAAATAGACTAGCGATGTTTAAAGAGTTTCAACTCAAGAAACAATACATTTCCTAAGCTAAAACTAAGAGTTGGGTTAGAACTCTATACATTATAAAAAATAAAAATACAACATCGATAAATTAAGTTTAGAACTAGAAAAGATAGAAAATAAAGAACCTAGAGATAAAAGACAAAGCTTGCTACCTAGGACACTACCATGATGCACTATCATCCTAATCACACACTATCATCCTTTTCGCATGTTGGCATCCAAAATACTTGTAAAAATATATTTTTGAAACTAGAACATACTTTCCCTACATAGCAAGAGGCAAGCAAGGCAACAATAACAAGAGTGGCCAAAATATCCATAGATGCTAAAATTATTATTAAAATGCTTGATTCTTAAATGAAAGTAGAAATGACAAAGAAGAGGTAGAAAGAGTGCAATCCTCCATGGGAGGAGAGATCCAACAAAACCTATTAGCTAAGGACAAGAAAAATGGTCATGATTGCTTTGGAGCTTGTCAAGAATTGTTAAGCTCCTAATTTAACCTAAATTAATTTCTATGGGTAGTCAAAATGGGAAATATGGAGATTGAGTGTGTGCACTTAGCTTACATGCATCTAAGACTAAAAACACTGTATTAATTTGAATTTCATAAGCATAAATCCTTGGTCTACAAGGATTCCACCCACGTGTGGGAATAATAAAAATAGGAAATGGAAACACCAAGAGATTTTTAAAGAGAATAGAGAATTATAGAGAAACAAAGCCTATAATATTGTAAATAAGAGAGTAATATTATTTTACAACATTACCATCCAAATGATGGAGAAGAAGATGAAAAAATTGTAGTAATTATAAAAAAATAACAATGTGAGCTTCAACAATAGATTCATTTCAACAAGTTGTAGCTAAGTGAAACGTCATTACAAAAAATAAAAATATAGTGAATAGCAAGTGAAAATGAGTGAGGAATATTGAAAAAGAGCAGGTGACTTGGGAGGGCAAGCATGGGGTGATATTGAGGAAGATAGGCATTTAAAGGGATAATTTGTAGTGGAAAGGAGGGCAAATGAAGGTATTCACAAACCACAATGGGTGTTCAAAGATGGTTGATGGGTGGATATATGTCATCCTGAGTACAAAAACATTGAATATCGCAGCAAGGCGCGCCATGATCGAGGCTCAAGTCGTGGACAAAGGGGGTGGGAAAGGAGAAAAGCACTCCCTTGGATGTGCTCTCAAGGCTAGCACCCTAATTATGGAGTGGTGACATCGAGCTGATGGGAAACAATCCATAATTCAAGCTATATCAATCAGGGTGCTCTGAATTGGAACAAATTAGAGGGGAGTTGGTGTGGGTGGTTTTGGGAAAAAAGAAGTCCAAGGGTGGATACTTCCGCTAATTGGTGAGACAAGATGATTGGGAGCAAAGAGTGCACGAGCAGGCCCTAGAAAGGGAAGGAGAAGGTGATAGCAAAAGAAGGACCATTGCATCAGTATGCAGACTTGATCAGTAAGTCACCCATGCCAAGCTTGTTGAAATATTCTACTACTATAGATAAGGATCGAATAAGAAATTTAGTAGATAGACTAAGGGATAGGGGGATTTTTCTCAAATGGGGGGTGGTTGGAGGGCTATAGAGGATATAGGTAGGTGGTGTCAGGAGAAATGGGCAATTGAGTTCAAATTAGGGAAATTCAAAATGAATTCTTCCTAGTAGGATTCCCTTCCAAGGAGGAAAAATGGAATGCCTTGAGCAGCGGTCCACACTACCTGGATAGTGCAGGGGTGCATTTGATTGACATGTACCCTAAATTTGATCCACATAATCACAAAATCATGGAAGGTCTGGTGTGGGTCTGTCTATACAACCTTTCGACTGAGTTTTGGGATGATGACACACTAGTTGAGATAGGGAAGAGCTTAGGCTCTCTCATTTCGGTGGAGAAATATGTAGAGGATAGATGTCTAGGCACCTACACCAAAATATGTCTAGGGCTAGCTCCACACCAAGCTTTTTGCCAGGGAGTAGAGATTTGTGTAGATGGTGGGGTTTGAAACCAAAGAGTGGAAAAGGAGGATCAAATGAAGCTATGCCCCATATGCAAATCTAAAGATCATGGTAAATTGGAATGCAACATGAGGGTGAGTGTTAACAAAGCCAATGGGTATGAATGGGGCCCTAGCCAGGAAGGCCTGACAAAAATGACCCTGGTACTAAGCCCTATCTGCTCCCCTGGAATTGGGAGGTTTGAGGACCCAATAACTACTTCAATGGGGAGGGAGTGCCATGTAAACAACACAGAGATTTGGGAACACTAGATCACTAGCCCGACAATAGAAGAATTGTGTGGAATGAAGATGATATGTGATCAGATGGCATGATTCTCCCCACTCAAGGAATTCAAAGGAAACTTGGACAAAGTATAGATAGCAGGGGATGCCCAAACTAGTTTTGTAGATGAAAAAGAGGAGGATGTCCTGAAGGCAACAAGTGGGGGGGGAATATACAAAAGAAAAAAAGAGTGAACCTAAGAGCTTTGGGCAGGCAGCCTCTCAAGAAAAATTGGAAGAGAGTGAGGTCGAACCAAACTCTAAGGAGGAGGAAATGGGGGAGGCGGAGAAAGGGGAGTTGGTTGAAGAAAGACTGTTAGAGCAATCACAATCAAAACTAAAATACCCAAACATAAAGAAAAATGGCAAAAGAGGACCAAAAACAAATAAGGAAAAATTGAAGATAGCAACCAATGCAACTGGGCAGATGAAACTAAGGTCAGGGAAGGATGTCATTCTTCCTCGGGGGTAATTAGGGATATAACATGGAATGTTAGGGGTATTAATTCCCCTAACAAATGGTATCTAGTCAAATGCCAAATTGATCAATCTAGGGGAAATATCCTTTTATTGCAAGAGACAAAATTGAGCAAGGAGGAAAGTGATAAAAGATTGAGTTGTTGCAAACAATGGAAGGGACATTTCATAGGTGCTAAAGGGGCCTTCGGGGGAAAAGGCATTATCTGGAATCCCTTAACAATAACAGGGGAAGTTGTAAGGGAGAATGAGAATTGGATAATGATAAGATGTAGATTATTGCAAAGAAATGAGCAATTTGTCATTATAAATGTGTATGGGCCAATATCTACAGTAGAAAAGAGGAACTTGTGGCAGCGGATTTCCAATGAAATTTCCAATGTTAAGGGTGAAAAGGGCATCATGGTTGGGGACTTAAATGCTACTTTAAATAATGAGGAAAAGAGAGGGGGTATTGTCTAGATAACCAATGTACAATAGGACTTTCAGGATTTCATTGATAGTAGTTAATTAATGGATCTACAAGCCAAGAATGGTGTGTACACATGGTCAAATAAAAGGAAGGGTTTCACCAATATAGCAAAGAGGTTGGATTGTTTTCTACTATTCAGAGATTGGGAAAGGCAATTTGTCGTGCATGAGGTATTGATACTACCTTTCTCGAGGTTAGACCATTTTTTGGTGCAGCTATCACTTAAACCGAATGAACCTCCAAAAGGGAGCCCATTCAAGTTTGAAAACATGTGGCTAAGAGATGAAAATTTGTCGAAATTGGTAGAAAATTGGTGGAATGAGATCGGGATAGGTAACCACTCTAACCTATACAAGATCAGTAAGAAATTGAACTATGTGAAAAACAAGTTGAAAGACTAGAACAAGGCACATTTTAAGAACGTCTTCTAGGAAAAGGATAGGATTGAGCAAGAATTGGTAGAATTGAATGAGCATATCATTGAGAAGGGGATGGGGTTAGAAGAATTTGAAACTAAAAAGGCACTAAAAGGAGAGCTAATTGAAATCCTGAAAAGAGAAGAATGTTTCTAGAGGCAGAAATACAGAGAGATGTGGCTCAAAGAGGGCGACAAAAACACAAAATACTTTCACAAAACATTAGTACCAAATAGGAGTAGGAACAGAATCACAAAGATCAGAATAGAGTATGGTGCCCGATGATGCAATCCTTGGGGGAGGTCAATGTGGAGGTAGTAAGGTTCTTTGAAGCAATCTTAAACAAAGAGTCATTTAAGCATAGGAATGTGAGGGACAAGCTACTTAGTTCCATCCCTAATATAATTAGTGCAAAGTAGAATGTGACCCTGTATCAAAAATTAGCAAGGAAGAGGTGCGGGCAGCTACATTTCAGCTCAACCCAGACAAGGCACTGGGCCTAGATGGATTCCCAGGCAGCTTCTTTCAAAAATTTTGGGATGTTGTGGCAGATGATTTGACTTTGGATGTTGAGGAATCAAGGAGGAAAATGACAATGTTGGGTTCTCTCAATCATACATTTTTGGCCTTGATACCCAAAAAGAAGAATCTGCAGGCCATGGGTGACTTTAGATCGATTTCCCTATGCAACATAGTCTACAAGGTTGTCACCAAGATCATCACTAATAGACTGAAGGGAGTGCTAAAGGGGGTTATTTCAAAGGAGTAGAGTGGGTTCGCCCCTGGGAGGTCAATAGTAGAAGGTATCATCATAATGCATGAGACCCTACATTTGACAAGGAAGGCAAGGGAAGCCTGCATGATCCTCAAACTTGACATACTAAAATCTTATGATCTGGTGGACAAACAATTGTTGGTGGAAGTTCTGGAGAAATTTGGATTGAATGTGGACTGAGTCAATTGGGTCAAAAGTTGCATCTCCATGACCGAATACATAATCCTAGTAAACGATGCACAGCTCATGGTTTTTTGCCTCTTCAAAGGGCATAAGGCAGGGGGACCCTTTATCCCCCTCTCTCTTCATCATCATGGCAGAGGCTTTGGGCAGAGGCATAATTTCTTTAAGGAGTGAAGGTAAAGGGTAGGGGGTCTTAGTGGCCAATGGATTGGATACAATTACCCATCAACAATTTGTTGATGACACCATCCTATTTGGTGCGGCTAGCATAAAAGAAGCAAGAACTATCACAAACTTTTTAGATGAGTATTTCTTGGCATCCGAGCAACACATCAACTAGAGGAAGTCAAAGGTCTTCTTCCTCAATACCCAATGAAGCCTTCAAAGAGATTTGGTGAGAATACTGAATTTGAGGGTGACAAATTTTCCAGGGTAGTTTTTGGGGATGTCACTATTTATGGGGATCAACAAGAAAAGCTATTGGGAGAACCTTGTCAATAGTTGCAAGAACAAATTGGGAACCTGGAAAGGAAAATGGCTTTCCTCTACTATCGGGCTTTTGATGGTCAAAGCGGTCTTATTAGCCATCCCTATATATTTTATGGCTTGTTTATAAATTCCTAGTGCGATTGAGGAAGTCCTCAATCAAATGTTCATGAAGTTCTTTTGGAGTGGGGTGGGGGACCAACATAAATTTCCATTGGTGGTTTGGGATAAAGTTTTCTCCCCCAAGGAGGTGGGTGGGGTAGGCATTAAACAATTAACAACAACATATCTAGCAATGGGGGCTAAGCTAGTGTGGGATTTGTATGCAAAAGGTGAACAAAAATGGGTTAGGATATTTAGAAGGAAGTACCCAGATTCAGATAGGCCAACGTGTATATTGACTACTGTAGACCCCCCAAGTGTTCAGTGATTTGGAACTACATTTTGGAATGCAAGGATATTGTTTCCAAACATGTAACATGGGAAATTGAGAATGGAAGATGTTTGTCATTCTAGGATTCTTGGGGTGGCTCGGCATCAATTACTAGTCACCCTAATTTGGAAGACATTAAAGTTGAGACCACTAGAGTGTGGGGCAACAAAGTTTGTAACTACGACAAAATAAAGTGGAGTGATAGAGTGATGCAATAGGAGTGGAACTTGCTACAGGACATTGATGCCCCCCAAGCACAGAAGGT
Organism: Sequoia sempervirens; assembly: GCA_007258455.2. Lineage (NCBI taxonomy): Eukaryota > Viridiplantae > Streptophyta > Pinopsida > Cupressales > Cupressaceae > Sequoia > Sequoia sempervirens. The sequence goes on along the minus strand of VDFB02353493.1, from coordinate 27,254,582 downwards.
GGAGCTAGTAACAATTCTAAAAAGCAAAACATTTGCTCCTTTTGATCAGGAGGATATCATCAGATGGTGTGGCTCTAGCACTAGAACATACAAAGTTAAGTTTGGTTACAAAGTAAAGGAAATTACAGTTGCTAGGCAGAACTAGCCGAGCAAGCTTATATGGTACAAAAGTTGCCCCCCAAAGGCTAGAGTTTTCTCTTGGCTGGTAGTGCAGAAGAATATCCTTACTAAGGATAGGTTGGAAACCTTGGAATTCAAGGGTCGAGATGATGCATGCTCTATAAGAGCAACAATGAAACTGTGGATCATATCCTTCTAACTTACTCTTATGTAGATAAGTGTTGGAAATTCTTCATGAGCAAACTAGACTTCCAGTGCCCAAGCCCTCCAGACATAGCAGCCTGGTTTAACATGTGGCTGATCATCCATAGGAAATTAATTTTCAATAGTATTTGGGTGGTCACCCCCTCCACCGTCATATGGGAGATATGGAAGGAACAAAATAGGCAAATTTTCCAAGATAAAGAAATGGAGTGGGAGAGGCTTTGTACTAAAATTGAGGGGGGGGGGGTCATTGAGCTAGTCAATGAAGTTGCTCAGAACAAGTCAACCAAGCAAAGGATCTTCTCGAACTAGGATGATAGGATAAAAAAGTCATTCACAGGTTTGAAAACCCCCTACTGTGTGGGACAAAGATAGATGACCAATCATCGAAGAAGAGAAAGGATGTGAAATGGGTGGCTCTAGAGGATGGTTGGATCAAGGTCAACTTTTATGGGGCCTCGAAGGGAAACCCTGTGTCAAGTGGGGCAAGGTGTATAGTGCAAGATAGCCAAGGTAAAATAATTGCTGAAAAATCATTTTTTCTCAGGACTTGCACCAAAATGAGGTGGAATTCAGAGCTATTTTGATTGGACTTCACTAGGTCTAGAGATACAGACTAAATGCATACACCTAGAAGGGGACTCCCTCATAACTGTCAATGTCATCTTCCTCAACAAAACATTGAATTGGAAGCTCAATCGTTGGCTTCGTCCCATCAAAGAGGTCTTGGATAAGTTTGAGTCATACAAGGTCAGCCACGTGTACAAAGAAGGAAATGACTTGGCCGACAAGCTGGCCAAGGTGGCGAAAAAAGGTTTAATGACTAAAGTGGTTGTTAGGTTGCATAATGCCATAAGGTCGGATGGGTAGGTGGCCATGAATGAAAATAAAGCCTCAAACACAATGTCACATGTGAAGAAGTGCTTCAGTCATGATTACAAGTTTTTAGGTGTTGGTTGGTACAGACTTCTGGTTCGGTGTCGTGTGCTCAAGAAAGGTGTTGCACTGCCAACCAAAGTGGCAAATGTGGATTGGTTATTGAGGTAACTGTGATGCGTGGTTTGGCATCTAAGACTCCCCATAGGCATTGGGATGGGAGCTTATGTACCTCACACTCCTCTTTGTCTACATGTGTTTCACTCATTTGCCAAGTGTGTTGTCGAGCTTGAGTGATGCAAACTCATCCCCTGAAGTATGGTAGGATCCAACTTGCAGCTCAATTGAAGGAATAAAGTAAGGATTTGGCTTAATTGATCATGGTGGCATACAATGGTAGGTTAGACCTACCAGATCATAATTACCACAAGGAGGTAGCAAATCTAAAATATCACAAAGGACATCTTGATAGTAAGGTAAAATAAATGACCATAATGACCATACATGGTTGGCCTTTACAAAAGGAGAGAAAGTGGGAGACACCTCATTTCATTTTTGGTTGTGAGCTTTATCTATGTATTGCGATGGAAACGCCAATAATAACCATACACGGTTGGCCTTCTGAGGGCAGATTACAGACAAGAGTTTGAAGACTATTTTGGCTTCAAATCACCCCTTGATTTTGGCAGCAGTGAAGAGGGTGTTGTGGAAGGAATTTATTATTGCCTTCCATCATTTCAAGGTCAATACGAATATTGTAGCAATATTTATGGTGGTCCTTTTGTATATGGGGGTGAGAAAAGCGAAGGAGAAATTGTTGACTTAGAAGGTGTATCTACATGCCTGCCTAGATGAAATTGATGAAGTTCTTGATAATGTAGATGACAACCTTCTAATTCCACTACCTTAGAACTTCTACATGTCATAGGGACATGGGGCAAAGGTAAAAAAGTTTTCAGTTGTCAATTCTCTAGAATCAAAAACCTTGAAGAGACAATGGGGAGATATGGATTGGGGCATCATCTTCCTAATGTGGGCGGCAGGCATTGCTCAGGTGTCTGGTTTGGGGTGGGTGTCAAGGTTTGTGGAGGAAGAAGGGGTGGTGATGGAAGCGACAGCTGAGGAAAACATTGATGGGGGTTGGGAGAGGGTGAGGAATGGGTAAAAGAATATTTTAGAGACATGGAAGAAAAGGAAAACAACCCAGCTCACCATGCCTATGGAGCGAGTGCTCGGTGGTTGCAAGTGCGATTGTGGTGTAGAGGATTCATGAGGAGGAGGATGACTAGTCCTGGATAGGTGGTGTCAATTTTTGGTGTTTTGTTTTTTTATGCAATTATAATGTGGAAAGTTCTCATAGTTGCACCAGTTTTGCAATCTAATGGTGCCATTGTAAGTTTGGTAGCCTCTTGGGTTTGTATAGTTGGTCATAGTATATAGGGTGGTGAAAAATATGCAATGTATTCAATGTTGGTGTCTTAGGGTTAGTGGTCAAGATGGGGGTATAGTAAAGACAGTTTCTCTAATAAGAACCAAAATATTACTATAAATCTTTTTGATGACTAATATAATGGGTGTTGCCCCATGCAACTATTACCGATCAAAAAAATAGTGAATAGCATGTGATAAAGCACAAGGAAAAGTTTTGATTCACGTGGAGGAAACCATGAATAAACTTGAGATCATAGTCAAAATCTATAACTATCTCTACAAGGGAGTGAAGAAGATGGTATTTAAAAAGATAATTTTTAAACTTTTATTTTATAAATGTGGTTTTTAAAATATTATTCATTTATAATGTTCACGAATAAACTATAGCACCTAGAAGACTTCAAAGAGCTAAAATGTTGTACAAATGAGATTTTGAGCCAAAATTGAGAGAGAAAATTAAGAGGGGTGTTGTGCTTAAAGAGCTAAGAATTTTTTTCATCTTTGTGTCATTTTTTTTTATCATTTTTGAAAAATATGAGACCGACACATTGTTCAATCATCTCAAGAATGCACTAACATTTGACTATCATGCCAGAGTCCCGAGGAAAAGCTAGCATTTATGAATCACTCTTGAGTATGAAAAATATGTTAGTATCCCAAAATAATATAATTAAAAAAATAGAACAAAATATTGAAAGAAACGATGCAAAACTGAATATACGATATACAAATAAAGATTTGATGTAGAACTATGTTAAAGAATTTGCAAGCGCTAACACTAATGAGGGAGAGACCAAGGAGTAACATGATATTGATCTATTAGGATGAGAGACTACTATGATCCTTCACTAAGTTGACATGTACTAGATGACTCACATGTTGAAGACATGATATAACAATAGGATGCTTATGGTGCTCATAGAGAGATGGGATATAGATGCTTTGATATTTAGATTACTAATCGGAGAGATCAATGTCACCCTTGAGGATGTATAACATGATCTTTTATTTTTTGATTTAAGGGTGACACATAGCAATAGTTGAGAAAAAGCTTATAGACTATATGTGGGTTGCACATAATGTATTGAGTGGAGTAAGGGAGCACAACTATCCTTGTAGTTTGATAAGCGGTTCAATTGTGACTATAACCATATGCATGGCAATGGACTATTAAGTCACCTCATTATACGAGGGGCCATTCATATGATTTGATGTATGAATAAGTGATAGATAGCATTTTCATGGGGTTGAAGCATGCTCATGTATCTCTATCATGACCTCAAGCTAATATGTGGCATGAATCATATAACTTGATGAATTATAGCTTCTATAGGTGTAGAAACTAAAGCACATCAAGTGCACTTAACTACTAGGATATCCATCATGATTATAGTTGAGGTTCCCCAAGCACATTCCTATGGTCTATAAAGGCCATGGTAGTTTGAATATTTGCTTTACTAGTAGTAAATATTTGATCATTTGTCATTGATAGATATGATTTGGTGTCCCTATAAAGGGACGAAAGCATGGGCTAGATACGAATGCTAGATGGCATAAATACATAGGGATATATAGTTTGTGGGTTTCTTAAACCACATTATAGTTATTTTGTACAATGATAGAGTGAGGTGACAATTTGGGTAGCCACAAGATATACCTACAAATATACCAAGGTATGCCAAATCTTATAAGAACAAACCAAAACATAAATAATTTCCTTGATCCATATAGAAAACATAATTCTAAACAATGATGATGAGAAGTGGAACCAAACATCCATATCAAATAATGATGATGTGGGAGTGACACTAAAATATGTCACATGATGGTGAGGAGTATGACAAATGTCCATCTATGTGGTTGATGCTCTTGTTGAAGACACAAGACCATAGGCAAGTTATGATGACCCAAAGGAGAGAGAAGAGGAGGATGGAGGAGATATATAGTCACAACCACTAGAGAGGTGAGGGTAATGGGAGGAGGTCACACCTAAATAAGAGGATAGATAGATTGTACAATGAAGAGCTAGGGTTGTAGCTCTATGGGACACCATAAAGGGACTCATCATTAAGGAGTAGAAGGAAAGAAACAATATAATAGGGACAAAGACCAAGAAGGATCCATGTATATTAGTATCAATTAATATAGCTAGAGCACCCACGAACCTTGACTGATAGATTAGGGGCCCAAATATAAGAGTATTTATTTTATGAATTTATATGATTCAATAGAATACTAGATGTGTTATTTATGATTTTAATTATATTATGTTGTAAGATGTTGATTTTAATTTTTTCCTTTTTATAGTGTGAGTGTGAGAGTGGCTTGATGGCATTGATCAAGTGCTAAGAAAGATGGTCCTTATAGTGTAGCTAGAGCATAGTGTATGGGCTAACTTTCAACCATGATTGAGTGCATGTCAACACACTGATATTTTTGAGCCTATTGCCTAATTAAGAGCATCATATGATGAGCATAAAATCCAAGTTGATTAGACTATTTTCATGGTTGCATTACACATTAAAGAATAAAAAAAAAGTAGTGGTCAAAGCATAAAGAGTAGAGATAGATTATACCAACCTAAGAGGATAGAAAAATATCTTATAGAGCTAATTGGATGAAGTCAAGGTAAAGTAAAATAGAGTGTAGGAAATAACACCCACACATCTCAATCATCCATGTATCTAGGCACTCACAGGTGATCTAGATAGACAAAGGATATAAATCAAGGCATTATATGGTAGAGCAAGATTTGCCTCATAGAAAGGAATGTTGAGTTGAGAGGGAAATTATGAGCCTACTAGACTCATAGTGGCTCTCACACATACTTGAGATTGATAGCCTTAGTGCAAAAGCTAACCCCACCTCCACCTCAAGAAAATAAGCCCCCAAGACTAGAGGGGTTTGGAACCCATATGTCAACATGATGTGCACAATTTCGTATCTAGAGACACCATAGTTTTTTGTAGTGGTGGATGCATTTTGTATTATGATGATCATATCTACATAAACTTTGAGTAATACATGTATTGTGAGATTTTGTGTATGTGTTATTTTATAATATTTATGATTGTTATAGAAATAAATAAATTGTTTAATTATATATAATAGAATACACAATTAAATAATGAAGTTAAATTAATTAATTATTTATACAATTAACTAATTATCATGACAAAAAATTATATACTCAAATGAAAGGATAAGAATAAATAATGAATGCAATCATTTTTGGGACAACCTAAAAATTACTCAAAAGAACCTGAGATACCTAAAATCGTGTCAAGGAGAAATAACAAGTGTATACTAGTAAGTAATGTGTGAACAACATCTAATAGATGTATACATTATGTGTTAAAATAAAGGATATTACATCCTAAATGAATGCAAATTACCCTATGAAACGATAGCACCTAAAGATGGTGCTAAGGAAGGAATGACACAAGGAAAAGGTTAGCCAAAATAGAGAGACAACTATGTTGCGCACATGCCACATATGATAAAGAAAGAATGAATTATGCGTAGAAGTGACACAAATTAATAACATTCATTGATTATTTAAGGGATTGAGTATAAATTTTTGAAAGGCCATAAGTACCAAAACCATAAATAGAAGGAATATTGAAAGGTCCAAACCAATTGGGGCTTAAAATTCCCTTGCTACTAGTTAGGGTAATGTTGGTTCTCATAGAAAATTAGAGAACTGATATGGAAGGATTAATTTAGAGCTCATGTTAATTATAATATATAATAAGGCTCTTTTGATAAGCTTTGAAAGGTTTGAGAGCATTGATCTAATTCTCATCAAGCATTTTAAGCTCTTAAAAAGGATGATAATGGTAGTTATTATCATCAATAAGTCCTTAGATTAAGACCCAAAGAGAGGGAATCTCAATTTCTAATGGCATAATTACATCAGTTCCATACACAATATTGTATTGAGTGGTACCAATGATAGTATGAATACTCATATGATAATTGTGCATAGCATATGAGAGCTAAGAGTCCCAATCCTTAACATGGGGTAAAATTTCATGACTATATCACATTTTTGGGTAGCAAAGTGGTTTTAGGTGAAACTGTTTCACCCAAAACTATTTAACACCTATGTGGCATAAAAAGTTTCAAGTGAAACCCTTTTTTCAAAAGCTATTAAACTAATATAGTTTATTTTAAAAATCTAAATTAAGTAGAATTTATGTGCAATATTTTAACCAAAACATTTTTGGGTAAAAGAGTTTTGACTAAAACAATATTACCCAAAATTGTCTATGTGGAAGCCTAACCCCTCTTTTGGGGTATATTCATAAAAATTCAACTTCAACTCCAAATTTCTCTTATCAAGGGTACATTCATGAAAATTTGAAAATGCCCTTTTGTAAAGCTCATAGTCTAGAGTATGTTTTAAAAAAAAAATGATTATTTTTATTAAAAAATATTTTTAATTTATTGTAAATAGGTTATTATAATCCAACATGGAGCTGATTAGAGATTAAAAAATATTTAAATATATTTAATTAAGAAAAATGTGGTGCACTTGAGGAGAGAATCCTCTCTGAGATGGTGTAATTTTATAATTATAAAAAATTTAAATAAAATTTCATGTCTCATCAAAACTATGAGTTTTAAAGTAAATTTGAATTTTAAAATTATTAAAATAAAATATTCATCAAATTTTGATTTTTTCTCAATGAACTAAATTTCCAAGTTATATAAGTGGGAAAAATCATATATTTTTTTAAAAAATTGTTGTAATTTTTATGACATCCCATCAACCTCACTTTTTCTTTTAAAAATTTCAATTAAAATAAAAGAGGAGTTGAAGTAAGTGAAGTAGACCATAGAAGCATCAAAGGTAAAAATAAATGTGCTTGAGTGTCAAGCCTACATAATGCCTAACTATGAGGATATTTAATCTCAAGATGCAAAAAGATCGTCATGAAGGCACAAATGAATCTTTCAAAGGCTAAGTTGGACCTTGCTATTGTAAATGGAGAAAGTGTCATAGAGTAGGTCACCATAGACTTCCTCACTAAATAGATGGAGGAACTAAAAGCATAGATAGTTCAAGAAAAAGCAACCCCCACTATATTAGCAAGACAACTAGGAGCAATAAATAATAAATTGAGCATGGAGAATAATTTGCTCTTCATGCTTGAGACTTAAAGGGACACTTAGAAGCAAACAATCACGGGACCCACCAAGACCAATGACCTACAGAAAATTTTGGAAGCAACAAAAGAAAAAAATTAGTAGGTCTATGAAAAAAATTGAAGAGTTTAAACTATCTATGGAATTCTTGGAGCTCATTCAAGCCCCTTGTCAAGCATACAAGAGAAAATTGAGCAATATACTATTACCTTCATGCCTACAGTGAACTTCATTGAGTATGTCTAGGATATATTCAATTGTGTAAAAGAAAATCAATATTGTGGCTTGTCTACCCCAGTACCTATGCTTAATGATGCTTGTCCCACCATCTTGTAACTATATATTTCTAATCTACTAAAATTAATTATAATATGGAACTAGAGTATATTTTTCATCACCCAATCAAGTGATATTGTAAAAAGGGATCTAGGGTGTAAATCACACTCATTCTAATATCATACGGGAAAATGTTGGTGGTGACTAAAATTGATCTCAAACACCTACTTGGCTACTAACCTCAATGCAACAGCTAGATTGGTGGATCACGGTATTAGTCCCTTCTAGGGAGGTGGTTGTGTATGTGGGATGATGTGATTATAAAGTAATTTGGTAATGCAATGATGTTCCTAGGTTAACCATGAAAATACAACAAATTGAGATGATTTCTGGAAAATACAGAGCTGCAAGACAAACAAAATTTAGAACACTAGTACAAAAACAACAATAAAATACTAAAAAAACTATTAAAAATTGCTTATAAGTGACTAAACATGGTCACGTGACCGTTAGTAGTTTATTGCCAGTCATTTATAACATGACCAGATTGATGACTAAACCTTTTTTAGTCATTTATTGTTTTTTTTGATTGATCAATTTGGTAGTATATTTATTCATTGATTTAGTCATTAGTTGTTGTAATCTAGTCACTTATTTAGTCATTTTTTATTCACTGATATATTTAGTTGTTGATTTGTCATTGATTATTGTAATCTGGTCACTTATTTAGTCATTTTTATTTACTGATTTTTGTCCATTGGTAGTGTATTTAGCCATTAATTTTAATCATCATTTTGATCAATTTGGTAGTATATTTACTCATTTTAATTAATTGATATTTGAGGATTTAAACATAAAACATAGAAATACACATCAATCATCAATTGCACACAATAAGATAGTCATTGAGAAGGAAAAATCAGTGAACTTTATTAATAAAAGAAAGGTGTTCTAGCTATAGCTTAGAAATAGAGTATTACAATTTTTATTTTCAGTCACAAGACTAAAAATCCGAGTTACAATATTGTACAAAAATGACTGCAAGAAAGAAATTTCTCCAAAAAAATTCCCCAATGATGGAAATGCATGCTTAGAGCCCTTCAATGCAAGCACATGCCCCTTTCATCTCTTAAAACTTCTACAACATGGGCAATCTTCCTGGAGCAAGTTGTAACGTGTAGAATCCAAGAAGAAGAGTGTTGATTGTGTCCCATATATGAATCTCTCTCCTTCAATTCAGTCAACAATAACCCAACTAGAGTATTTCCTCCTTTATATACAACATGTCATATGATATGATCAACAAGGTGTTGCCTTTTCCATCATGAATGAAGTTGTACCTCAATACAACCAACAAAATTACTATTAGTCTCAATTCAAAAAGAATAAAAGTGCATTGTATATTGCAAGTTTACAAAAGTAAGTCCAAATACAACAAAAAGATAAATCAATTAAAAATTTGTAGGAGATAGATCACATCCACAAACATGGGAGAGCTATGTAAAAGTGGAGAAATTGGCATGGCAAATGAAGGCAGCAGGGTATTTCCAGATTCAAGACTTTTACTTAATGCTATGGAATAGAAGAAAAAAGAATCATTTATCTGCCACCATAGTGAAAAGTTAGCAATTGCATTTGGTTTATTAAACATGGCCCCTGGTACAACTATTCGAGTTGTTAAGAACCTTCGAGTATGTTCTGATTTTCACACTGCATCTAAATTCATCTCCAAGATTGTTACAAGAGAAATTGTTTTGAGAGATGTGGACCATTTCCATCATTTTAAACAGGGACAATGTTATTGTGGAGAATATTGGTGATGCTAAATGAAACAATTTGAAAAAATAGGCTTGCATTATAATAATGTGCACTATATCAGATATCTGGTAATAACGAAGGGGCATCCATCAAAGCATAATAGCAAGGATTTTTTTGTAATATGTTGTACAATTACAAGTGCCTTGCTAGACATACATGAAAATGTGGAAGCATAGACAAGGCAAGCAAACTGTTTCAAAAAATGCCTCAAAGAAATGTGATATCATGGATACTCACTCTCGCAAGCACTTCAAATCATGCCTACGATGATGTGGCACTTTCCTGCATCACTGCAGACACGAATTGAAGTGCTTGTAGGAGAGTAGGTGAGAATCTTCAATTCTTTTAGGATGGCTAAAGACAAAGTCTAGAGGGTATGCAAGAAAATATTCTACATGATTACTTACCTAAATGCATTAAACACATCATAGATATCGATTCTTTAGAAAATTTAGTTCAACCGATATGTTCAGGTTCCTCTTATTCAAACTAGTCTTGCTCAAACTTTGTTAATGCACATATCGAGAATTCAGTTAGTCAAATAATAATGCAAGGAAGAAGTGACATCTGACAACTCCAATATTTAAAAATAAAGACTTGAAAAACAAAACAAGCTCACATGGGAGAAACAACACTTACAAAGATAGCTCATAGCAGTATTTGTGGAACCTTTTTTTTTCTCTATTATTCCATTGTCATGTTTTACATCATTAACTCTTTGAACAGACCAAGCATCCCCTAACATATTTCTGTGATGCCACCTTGACAATGGTACTTCCATATTTGAATCATCAAAAACTTTCTCCAAGTAGTAATGTTTATTCACAAGTCACATTCTCCAAGGATCGTTGCTATGCTTGGCTAGCAAACTATAGTAATTAAACAATCTTAGATGATTAGAAGATTTTGAAAATTTCTATACAAAATGTAAAGCATATGTATTGATATATCACATGTTACCTGCTCTCTTGCAAGCACTTCAAGTCATGCCTACAGTGATGCGGGAAAGCCCCGCATCACCATAGGCATGACTTGAAGTACTTGCGGGAGAGCAGATATCAACATTTATTTGAGGCATTTTTTAAAACCTGAAGGTGCACCGAGGCTTGTAATTGATTCTCAATTGAGGTAGTTGTGTCATGAATCACTTCATCTCTCGATAGTCAAAATTTTGGTTGCTTCCTATGTTGACAACTAACGTGTCATGAAATGGCTCTAGAAGTTGTGTTGAATTGTCGCATAGTGTCCCAAGATGTTGCACTACATTGTACACAAAGTTTCAAATTGCACGTCCAAGATTGGGACATGATATTGTCCCCTGCATTCACGTGTTGTAGATAGCCTACCCCATCTTTAGAGAATGTGGGATGTGCTTATCCCTAATACTTCATATCAAGTAGGCCCATCCAATGATGCATATATTATTATAGATCAACTGTGTGTTTACTCACCTCCCACTCAGTGACTGAAGGTTTAAAATTTTAAAGCCTGTTACTTATAGTAGCCAACTATAGTGAGGATCATGTAGAACTTCAGACTTAGACTTCAACATACACACACTTAGACTTCAGAATTCAAATGTAAATTACAATTTGAAGTTACATTTTACAATACTTCCTTGATCTCCAAGTGTTTCAAAGTCTTGCATATATTCATTATTATGGATATTTTCACTGTGATCTTGCTTAAGTACCCCATATAGGGATTATGTCTCAACACAATTGTATCGTGCTCCTAAAATTTTGCTTTAATAATTGTACTATAATGCTTCCATTACATATCATGGCAAAACTTTTCACTTTTCAAGCACTAATTTTTTATTCTTGTGGAGTAGATCAGATCTACAAGATTTGCAACATCATTGGTAATCCCAATCATAGGACGTGGGTTGAAAGTCTAAGACTTTCTACTTCTATGAATTACCAATTTGATCAAGAAAGTGATTACAACATCATAGTGGTCTCTATGCATGCATCTTTGCTATAAGGAAGACACATAAAGTCTTGTAGATTTGAAGAAATGTAAGTGAAGGAGATTATAAAGATGACTGTAAAAACTTTGAGAAGTACCAAAAAACAATCTAAAATTTTTTTATGACAATTTGATGAAGATTGCTAGAGGTAATTCATCAAATTCTAGCATTAGATAGAATAGGAGAATTTCAAGCTCAAGAATGGAATGATTGATAGCCATTAGGGTGCATTGTTATGAATATATCTTTTTACTATATAGACAAACACTAGGAAATCTAAAACTATTTATTCTAAGTAAATGTGGTGTTTGATTAGGAAAACTTTAGAGATCATGGGACGAAATGGGTAAATTTGGTCATTTTTTTATTTGTTTCATTAAAAGGAATTTGATACTTTCTTGTTTGAATTTGCAAGATAGATATGAAAGAAAGACTATTGTAATTGTCTTTAGAGTCTAAGGGACTGAATATAAATGAAATCACAAGAAAATGGTGAATTATTCTTTTTCTTGGAGTTTTCTATAGGAGAGGGGGCTTATTGTCCTTGTAAAGGCTTGATATTAAAATAATTTCCAAGGATGATATGAATTGCACATGTCTTATGGTACGTAGGGAATGTGTGTGACATGGATTACTAACTTGATATATAAAGACTTCTTGTTTTCATGAAATTTTCTCTTTGTTTGGTTGAGTCCTTTGCTTTGACAATACTCTCTAAAGCATTTTGGACATGTATGAATAATGTTATCTAGAACTTGGTATGGTAATTACAAAATTTTGACTTCAATAAATAAAAGGCATTGTTCATAGGTTGTTTGAATTATCATTATAAATAGTAAGCTCATTCTTCAAAACAAATCCCACAAAAAGTAGACCATATGAAGTTGAATTACCATAACATTCATGGCACCAACTTTGTAATGATGACCAACATAGGGACATTTTTCTCTTGCAACATATATAAGGTGGGGAAGAATATCCCTTTCATTTCCTTCATCCCTTTCATTTTCATGAATAACTTGGATCAATATAAATAACAAGTTTTACTTTAAGGAAGAAGTTATACTCTTTAACGATGGAGGAAGGGGCATCTGTGGCTGATCATCTAAATATGTTTAACATGCTGATAGCTCAGTTAACATCTGTGAGCATGAAAATTGATGATGAAGATCATTGTATGCTATTTTTATGTTCTTTGCCAAATTCTTGGGATCATTTAGTGATGGCGATTAGGAGCACGAAAACCACTTTCAAGATGGAAGATATGGTTGCTTCTTTGTTATCAGAAGAAATGAGAAGGAAATCTTCTGAGATGGAAAAGGAGGCTCTTGTTGTTCAAGGCAGATCGAAAGAAAAAGGCAAGAAGGACAAGAAGTCCACTTCTAAATCAGAAGGGAGATCAAAGTCTCCTAGTAAGAAGTCCAAGGTGAAGTGCTAGAATTGTGGGCAACCTAGTCATGTTCGAAAGGATTGCAAAGAGGACAAAAAGAAGAAGAACTCTTTCGATAATGATTCTTCTTAGAGCGATGCAGATGCCTTCATTACAACCTTGGCAACTCGGACATCTTATGATGTCTGGCTGATTGATTTTGGAGCATCTTTCCACATGACATCTCATAGAGACTGGTTTACTAAGTATGAAAAATATGATGGTGGAAAGGTGTACTTGGCAAGCGATTCATCTCTGGAAATAGTTGGTCGTGGAAGAGTCAGAATTCAGTTCCCTGATGGAAGAGTGAAGGGAATCAATGATGCAATGCATATACCAGGTCTGGATCAAAATTTACTTTCTGTTAGTAAGCTGAATGATGTTGGAGTGCAAGTCTCATTGTCTGGAAATGGCTACAAAATGACTAGAGGCTCAATAGTGTTGGCTAGGGGTGCCCGTATAGGTACTCTATATAAGTTGGACACACTTGTTGTTCAATGTAATAGTGTCTCTGTAAAGTCACAAAAGACTGTTCGTGCAAAGGAGACTAAAGTCCCTGAAGGGGCTAATTCTTTGGAAGTTAAACTTCCTGCAGAGAAGACTATGCTCTGGCATTAAAGGCTAGGTCATATTGGTGAGAAAGGCTTAAAAGCTTTGAAAAATAAAAACTTGGTTGAGGGGCTTGATGATTGTAATCTGGAATTTGAATTTTGTGAACATTGTATATATGGAAAACATCATCATGTTTCTTTTTACTCTATTCCTCATAAATCTTTTGGTGTTCTGGATTATATTCACTCTGATGGTTTTGGTCCAGTGAATGTTCCTTTGTTGTCGAATTCAAAATATTATGTATCATTCATTGATGATTATTTGAGAAGGGCATTTGTATATTTTCTAAAAAGTAAATCAAAAGTGTTCAATCGGTTTAAGGAGTTCAAGAACTTGGTTAAAAATCAGACTAGTAAGAAAATAAAATGCTTGAGGACAAATAACGGTGGTGAATTTTGTTCTACAGAATTTGCAAGGTATTGCAAAGACTAGGGAATTAAAAGGCATAAAACAACACCTTACACTCTGCAGCAAAATGGAGTTGCTGAAAGGTTGAATAGGATGCTATTGGAGAAGGAAAGAAGTATGTTGAGAAATGCTGGTCTGGAGCAGAAGTTCTGGGCTGAGGTTGTGGCTAGAACATGTTACTTGGTAAATCAATCTCCTGAGTGTTGCCACAATAGTGGTTTACACTTTCTGGGAGATCGTGAGTTTTGTTGAAATCACATAGTTTTAGAAAATATAATGATTTAAGCCTTGAAAAGTTCCATTTAAAGGATTCCAATTAAAGAGAGTTTGATCAAACCACCTTAGACCAAGCCCCATTGAATAGAACCCTGCTAGTTTTAAACCATACCTATAACGAAGTCTCCTTTACACCTATCAAAATACTGATAAAAAAACACTTTTGATTTACCTTTTGGGGATCAAATGAATTCATTTAAAATTTATTTTTTTGTAAGTATGTAGTCATTATTATAAGCTTCCAAAAAAGTATAATTTTAATCTAATTTAATTTGATTATTATATCTATTTTTATTTCTTGTGAATGTAGGCTTTTCACTAAAAATCAAGCTCTCTATTCTGCACATGTAGAAAAATAACAGATTATCAAAAAATAAATTGAAAACTATGAGTGCACTAAATATTGTTGTCCTTGATCCAAGAAAAAAAGAAAAATTGAATTTCGATACATACAAAAAAAGTTACACATTATATAGTCCGCCTATGTCTAAATTGTAATTGGTTTGACTTTGAAACTTGATTAAGGAAAAAATATTCAATAAAACACTATGAAACCAATTGGAAGCACTAGATATCATAGTTACAAATCTAAATTAAAAAAAAAAAAAGAATTTTATCCTTCATAGAAAAAAAGTTATGCATTATACGGTGAGCGTCACTCCTTAAAAATGTTGTTTACTAAAAAAAACTAGTTTTCAAAGGAGATGGAAAAAGAAGTGCAATCTGATTCCAAATTTTTTGAAAAAAATATATTTAGAATCTACAAAAAAAATGTCACAAATCACTAGTTTGCATCATCTTCAAATTCCTCACGGTTTAGCTGCTATAGGTGCTTGAAAGTGAAGATTTAGTTAGAAAAAATTATTTCAGTGTCTAGTTTGGCCAAAAATTGTAAACCAATATTGTGGGATCACCCTCCTTCTTTGGCACTTGTTGATAAAACACCTATGGAAGCTTGGTCTGGTAAGAAGCCCTCTCTGAGACATGTTCGTGTCTTTGGCTGTAAAGCATATGTTTATGTGCCAGATGTGAAGGGATCTAAATTGGAGAACAAAGCTGTTAAGTGTATCT
Organism: Sequoia sempervirens; assembly: GCA_007258455.2. Taxonomy (NCBI): domain Eukaryota; kingdom Viridiplantae; phylum Streptophyta; class Pinopsida; order Cupressales; family Cupressaceae; genus Sequoia; species Sequoia sempervirens. The sequence goes on along the minus strand of VDFB02353493.1, from coordinate 27,238,938 downwards.
TCATTGGCTACGACATTGGTGTGAAAGGATACAAGCTTTGGAATCATGTGATTGAAAAGGTTGTATACAACAGAAGTGTAATATTTCAAGAGTTGAAACCTTCTTTAGTGGAACTGTTGTCAAGGATGAAAGAAAATAAAGAGGAAAATGATGTTGAAATACCTCTAACTCCTGAAAAAGAGGAACAACACATTGATAGTGTACCTGAAACTGAGGAGAGTTCGAGAAACTCTTAGAGTCTTGAAGAAGAACTACAACCTCAGCCTCAGCCTATGAGGAGGTCTACATGTGAGAAGAAGCAACTTGATAGGTATGGATTCTCTATGTTGGATTCTAGTTATGCCTATGCTTTGATTACTAATACTGATGAGCCTAGGACTGTAAAAGAGGTAGTTGAAATGACTGATTCAGATTCTTGGTTGGAAGCCATGAATGAAGAAATGACTTTGTTAAAGAAGAATGACACTTGGGCTCTGGTTCCATTGTCTGAAGGTAGAAAACCTATGGGTTGCAAATGGGTATTAAAAAGAAAATAGGTCTGGATGGAAGTGTTGAAAAGTATAAGGCAAGGTTGGTTGCAAAGGGTTATTCCCAGGTAGAGGGAATTGATTATGGGGAAATCTTTTCTCCGGTAGTAAAGCTTACATCTATTAGATTTCTTTTGTCACTTGCAACAGCATAAGACTTGGAAATTGAACAGATGGATGTGAAGAAAACATTTCTTCATAGTGATCTTGAAGAAGAAATTTATATGTCCTAGCCTGAGCACTTTGTGGAAAAAGGTAAAGAAAATCTAGTTTGCAAGTTAAAGAAATCTCTATATGGTTTAAAATAGTCGCCTAGAATGTGGTACCAAAAGTTTAACACTTTTGTTTTGTCACTAGGATTTGTAAGATCGAAATCTGATCATTCTGTGTATTACAAAGCTGAGAATGATCTTATTTTAATTATTTCCCTGTATGTGGATGATATGTTATTCATTGGGAATAGTAAGTTTATGATTTCTGATCTAAAATCTCAGTTGTCTGCAAAGTTTGAAATGAAATATCTTGGTGCAACCAGGTATATTCTAGGGATGGAAATAACTAGGGACCAAAAGAGTAGAAAACTATGGCTCAACCAAAGTAAGTATATTAACACTATTATGGAGAGATTTTGTATGACTGATTGCAAGCAACTAGTTGTTCCAGTTTTGTAGGGAACAAAGCTATTTGTTGAAGATTTCCCAAAATCTCCTACTGAGATGGAGGACATGAATAGAGTGCCTTATGCTAGTGCAGTTGGTAGTTTAATGTATGCAATGGTCTGTACTAGGCCAAACATTGCCCAAGCAATGGGAGTACTTAGTCGGTTTATGGCTAATCCTGGAAGGACACATTGGGATGCTGTGAAAAGAGTGTTTAGATATCTAAAGGGCACTTCATAATATGCTTTGTGTTAGCATGGTAATTCAGTTGAATCATAGAGGACTCTTAGGATTCATGGGTATGTGGATTCTAATTGGGCAAGGGACATTGACAATAGAAGATCCACCAGTGGTTTTAGTTTCATGATGAATGGTAGTGCAATTAGTTGGATGAGTAAGCGATAGGCTGTAATCGTTTATCTACTACAGAGGCTGAGTACATGGCAGAAACTCATGCCTGTAAGGAAGCCATTTGGCTTAGGAGATTATGTTCTAATATTGGTTTTGATGCAGGGAAGATTACTATTTGCTGTGACAGTCAGAGTGCCATTTGTCTGGCAAAAAATCCTACTTTCCATGCCAGGACAAAACATATTGATGTGTAGTACCATTTTGTACGAGATATGGTGGAGGATGGAAAGGTTTGTTTGGAAAAGGTGGATACTTTGAAGAATGTTGCTAATGCATTGACAAATCCAGTGAGCACGAACAAGTTCAAATGGTGTGCAAATTTGATGGGCCTTGGGGTCCAGAATATTCAATGACTTTAGGTATTGAAAAGGGTTTAGTGAGTTCTTCGTCAAGTGGGAGATTGTTGAAAATATGTGTCTCAAACTCACTGGTATAACTTTGGTTCTGTCACCGAGCAACAAAGAATTCATAAGTGTTATGTTTATGCTTTTACCTTTATACTGCCAGGTGATTAAGAGAGAGGAGCGGTAGTGCAGTTACCGCCATACTGCGGGAGCCTCTCAACTGTCAAGTGATGGATACCACCATACCACGGGCACCTCTCAGCCGTTGAGTGGTAGTGCGGTGGATACCACCATACTGTAGGTGACTTTACTCTGGGTTGCGGTGGCGCGATTACCGCCATACCACAGGAGCTTGATGGATGTTTAGCGGTAGCATGACTACCGCCATACCGCAGGAGTTCGCCGGATGTGCAGTGGTAGTGTGATGTATACCTCCATACTACGGAGGCTTGTAAACAGTCTAGCGATAGAGCAGTTACTGCCATACCTCAGGAGTTTTTGACTTGTCTAGAGGTAGCACAGTAAACTGCCACCCTATGGGAACCTATTGACTACGTAGCGATAGTGCGGTGTAAGGTGAAAAGCATGATTTCTTGGTTGACTGTTGAGATGTAAGCCATTAATTGGAGGATGTTGCTGACTCGAAAGGAGGCCGTTTGCATTCCTGGGAAGTTCAACAGTTGTTCTGTGGAGGAAGTTGAATTGAATCGATTGCACAAAGAATGGATTGATCATGGCTATTGCAATATATTGCAACGTTTTGGAACTATGAAAGGGTTCAATGAGGTTAGAAGAATTTGATGGTTGGTTTGATTGAATGATCTGTTAGTGAATTTCATTGTATGTTGTTTTGAAAGCATTGTAACAGTGTTATTCTGTATGAGGTTGATCAGGGAAATACTGCTACTATAATATTAACATCTAAAAGGAGAGTCTATAACTTGTATGTAATTTTGATTACTGTAATACGAGTGATTTTCTTTGGTGTGGTGGGTTTTTTTTCCCGTAAGGGTTTTCCCACGTAAATCTAGTGTCAATTGTGTTTGAGTTTATTTCTCTATTCTGTTATTTCCTTCACGTGCATCTTAATGGTATGTAATTGTAAAAATTAAAGACATATCTGCATTCTTCTCTGAGTTTTGACATTAGGAAAGTTTGTTCCGCATCCATATTCTTTCCTTACAGAAGGGGCCTTCCTAAGTGCAACAGGTGACTTAAAAGATAGGGTCGGTCAGGAACGATAGCAGGTGTCATAAAACATCATTTAGTTCAAATGGTGACCGAATGCAACCGGTCAACGAGCAAACATATGCCAATGAATGAATTGAGGGTATAAGAGAGCTAAGTGATAAAACCCTAGACCCTAGTGATATTGAAGAATAAATTTTTACAGGCTTTACATAACACTAATGGAATAATGAAAATTATGGTTCCACTAGGCTGGTCGGTACTGAAGCAGTGAATGCATGTTTAATGCATTAAATGCAAACCTTGCGATATGTGTTGGACAACTGGTGCGAAGATAAGTAGAGAATGCTTGGTTAATTTTCATGTTTTTTGTTTATTGTTTGTTGAGAAGGTTGCATATGATTTGTATAGGATCTAGACTAATTGCGTAATTGAATACTTAATTACAACAACTTAAAGGAATTACAAATTCATGCATACATTATTGAACTAATGCATTAAAGACTGAAAAACTTAAGGTGAAATCATAACGTGAGAGAGGAGAGAAGAAGTGAAAACAATCTGATAACGGAGTTCGTCACAAACGTGACTACGTCTTCGGGTTTGCTCCAATAGAGTGAGACCGATCCGATTAATCTCCAAATAGAAATTACAATTACACCAAGAGCATTCCTTCTAGCACTTCAGTAGCATAACACTACTCCGACGTACAATAATAATAATGGCTCAAGAACTCCGTAGAATCTCTCTTTCGTATCACCTATTTCTCAACACTTAACTAAACCTCTAAGAGCTTACACATCCCCCCTTTTATACATAAAATTAGTCTAAATAGGCTTAACAACTATATTAAATGCCTAACCCCCTCTAATCATCGTACAATGACTCCATTCGTCTTTTAGACCCCTTTAGTTTAAATGGTTAAGGGGGTTTACAACAAGAATGGCCTATTTGTTGTGGCTCAGCCAATACACATCCAACAAAAGAAAACAGACTCTACATATAATTAAAATATTTTCGGTGGTCTAACGGTTATTGTATATTTTGCTAACCCGGTGGTCAAGGGTTCAAGCCCCGCCGGCCATGTTTTATACCAAACTCTGAAACTTTTAAAAACAAAAAAAAACTCATGTCATTTCATATTGAATGGCCGCTGACGGGTGTAACGGTAAACCGGTCCAGCGCTATCCGAGGGGTCACGGGTTCGAGCCCGTGGAAGATTTTTGTTGAACAAAACAAACTCAACCGATGCCAACAGAGGAAGGGGGGACACGCATCCCGTCGGGAAACTGCCATGTGGCAACACTTCACTGGCCCTCACCGACACATCATTGCCACCTGCTTGCAGACTCATCTTCCCCCGTACGCCATGTAGATGCTGACTGAATGTACGAAATGCCATTGTGCTCGCTGACTCGAAGTACGGTTGCCACACAGGATATACGAATGGACACGTGTCACAATCTGATTGGTTCGTACAGTCTGACTCAACTGCCACGTGTCATGCAAGAATTCATCCATTTGGATTCCATACTGTACGAAATTCCTGATGATGTCACCTGTTGTACCATCAAGTCAACCAAACTTTGACTGCCAATATCTCAAGCATACGATGTCGGATTTCAACAAAACGAACATTGCCAGAATTGTCTCAACGAGCTCTTCGACTTGACGCCACTTCTGTCAATTTCCAAAACAATCATTTTTCCACTTCCTGGACAACCCTTGAGGCAGTTTGACCCAAGGTTTGACTAGCCATAACTTGTGCAAATAGACTCCTTTTCGCTTTGTTTAGGTTGCGCTAGAATCAAGACATCGAGATCTTTCTAATGGTGCTGAAATACGGAGTATCAGAGATACTTTAATTTTCAGTGAAAATATCCCTCAGATCAGCATGTTTCTGGCTGTGGGTTGTTGTCTTCAACATTTGTTATTCTCTACAGTGCTTGTGGTGTGTAACTGGTGAGTGGTGCATTTGTTTGTTTTTGATGCTTAATAACTAGAAGCATTTTAGGGAAAACTAAATGGTTTGAGCAATGTGTTATGGAACATTGATACACATGCAGTGAACGCATATTTGCTTATTGTTTGTTCAAAAGTTTCATTATGTATAGTGCTTGGTCGAGGGTGGAGCATTAGGAATGGTGTGCAACTGGTGAGTGGCTCGTCTATTTGTTTTTTATAATTGATAATTAAAATCGTTACAGGGAAAACTAAACGCTTTGAGCAATGTCTTGTGTACCATGGGTACAGATGTAGTGAACACATAGCTAATTCATGAAATCTTAGTTGAGTTTTGGGTTTTGTTTGTGCTTATTCTCATTTGATTATCATTTTTTGAAAAGATTGTGTATTTTAGGTATTCGTTGCAATTTTTATATGTGGGTACACGTGCAGTGAATGCATAGTTAATTCATGAATTCTTAGGTGAGTGTTGGGTATTGTTTGTGCTTATTCTCGTATGTGTATTGTTTGTTGAAAAGCTTGTGGGTTTTTTAGCTATGTTCATTATTTTGTAAAAGTGCACTACTGGTGAATGGCTGGGCTATGTATTTTTGATACTTGATAACTCCATGGGTGCACATGTAGTGAACGCATAACTAGTTCATGAAATCTTTGGCAAGTGCTGGATTTTATTTGTGCTTATTCTCGTTTTATTATCGTTTGTTGGAAAGATTGTGGGTTTTGTATCTCTTTTTTGTGTTTTTGCATGTGGGTATATGTGCAGTGAATGCATAGTTAATTCATGAAATCTTAGGCGTGTGCTGGGTTTTGTTTGTATTCATTCTTGTTTGTTTATCGTTTGTTGAAAAGCTTGTGGGTTTTATAGCTATTGGTTGCACTTTTGCATGTTTGTTATTCTGTAAAAGTGCATTACTAGTGAATGGCTTGGCTGTGTGTTTTTGACACTTGATAACTAGAAGTATTGCTTGTTGTTACAAGGGCTAGGGGTGCAAATGGGTATAGTGGATTACATATGCATCACAAGGGATAACGATCCAATGAATGCATTAATTATGTGTTTATTGCTTGTGTGGGTAGCAGCATATCAACAAGGCTTGGAAAGAAAATTGTATCATATGTTTAGCCCTAAGGTGGGGGCTAAATAGATCTAAATTTAGCCCCCACTTTAGTGAGAGTATGATCTTATGTTCATACTCATACTAAAGGAGTACATATCCATATCGAAACATTGAAGAGATGAAATGACACCAAGTTGAGGGGTACACAAGCCCCCAATATAGAATCCCACCAATCCACAATATTAAGAAAATATGCACATAATACAAGGAAAAATTCAATCATACATAAAGCACTCAATGAACAATTAATGGACTACACTTAGAAGAATATATAAAACATAAATAAAGAAAACATGCTGCATACAAAGACTACATGAAGCAAGCATATGGAATACATAGAGAAAACATACAAAAGGTACAAAATTCAAACACAATACCATACATAAAGTAAAAATGCCAAAGACATAAAGTAGACACATAACAAGCATAAGAAAAAGAATAAAAATATAATAAGACATAAAACAAGGTTAGTATGCTAAAAAAAAGATTTGAGTTAGTAAGGTAAAGGGACCTTAGTCCTAAATTTGTCTCAAATACCAAACATCATTCCTCGAATATGATGTTAGACAAAATGGTTCTCTCATAAGGATAATAACAAGTTGCATTATGCTAGATCACTCATGAAACACATGGATCCATTGGAAAATAAGTTGTGTTATGTTAGGTGGCCATGTTAAAAATGCTCAATTTCATGAATCAATAAGCTGTGTTATGCCAAATACATGGACTATTTTTCCAATCATGTTATAGGGAGTGCATAAAATTTAACATCATGGGGGATGAATCAATGCTTAACATCATGTATCTAGAAAAAAATGATAACCATGCCTTAGGCCATCATTATAAATAACACCACCACTAAAGAGGTATTTCCATAAGTCAAATATCACAAGATATCAATGAAATGGATAGGGTAATATGCCCCCTTTAAAATATCAATATACTTGCTAAATTGATATTTTAAGGAAAATAAGGGGAAGAGGGGATCCTTGAAAAGAATACACACCTCCCAAAACTAGTTATCCTTGCCTTGAAGTGTAAAGGCAAAGAAAACTATGCAAGAGACTATCATGATACTACCACAGAAAGAAATATGGTTTCATGCAAGATTGTACCATAGCGAATGGAAATGAACAAACACATGAAGCTAAAATTGCCACATAATGAGGAGAAACATAATAAAAGAAAAAAATATTATTTAGAATGATTAGGTACATCAACACATGGAAGAGCACCATAATAAATAAGTTGCATTTTATTACTCAGGGCTCAACTTTAGTTGTGGAATGACCATGCACTCGATGATAATGTACAAAAAGAGTTATTTTTATAATATTTCTTACATGTTTGAGGAGGAAGAGCAATCAAGTGGGATTTTAAAAGCTTTAAAAAATATGCTTTTGCTCGGATAGAGGATAAGCAGTAGGAGACAAGATTTTCTCTTGTGAAGAAAAGTTTTCTCGCTTACCACAAGTTACAAATATAGAATGATGAGATGCAAATGAAGGAGAAGTTTGGAAGCGTAAACCCCTTTTAGAAAGGTATGGTATAGACCTCACATGATCCTTAACTCCTTGTTTCATGTTTTTATTATATCTAATTTTAGAAAAAAAATTAAATCCAAGCCCATAAAACTTTTCCAACTCAAATGGAGAAGTCTTGTCTAAATGCTTATGAGAAGAATTGACTCTTTGACAAGAATGAAAATAATTTTTAGGTGTTGAAATTTTAAGGTTAGACATTACCAACACATGAGCCTGATGAAAGCTAAAGATGTTGGGAAAATGTGTCTCAACCTTGCAATTATATATGGTTTATTGTTGATAGGATGCATGTTGGTATGTGGTGAATACTGTACGCTCGTAGCATATTGTGGGCTTTAGGGCATTACCCCAAATTTTTTTTGCTGACCCATCAAGGTTTTCTCACTGACACATTAAGTTTTTTTCCTGTTGACACATCAAGGTTTTTTCCAATTGACATGTCAAGTTTTTTTTGTTAACACGTCAAAAGAAACATGACCTTGTAAAACCCTAATTCTAGAAGGTTCCAAAAATCTTGTTATAAGTGGTTTGGTTGTATGTAGACAAGGGTGTGTATTTTGAGAGTCTAATAGCGATCGTGTTGTCTCTTGATCTTTGGTGGTGATACTCCTATGAGAAGCTCACTCTGCAAGCATATTTACTAAATAGATTGATGTGTAAGTGATTTAGAAATGGAATTATGATGAAATGTAATGATGCAACTAGCTAACTATAAAAATCCACTGTTCTAAGATGAATGTAGATAATCTAGAAACTGATAACCAAATTTAATGAGTAGAAATGGATAGAGTAGATATGTGTGCACCTATGATTTGAATTTGAGAGGAAAAGGATGACCATTGCACCTTCAACTAAAGATTTGAAACTAAAATCAACTTTCACAGTCATTAGGTCCCTAGTTTATGGCTTCTTCCTTCAAGATCTTATTGTTTAATCTTCATTTGTCACTAAGATAATTAAGCTTATGTATCTTGTCAAGTTGTAGGGATTGAATGCACAAATAAGTGAATTATCTTCAATATTCTTCCATTCCTCTTCAAATTTGTAACCTGCACATTCAAAAGGAGAGGAAGGGTTATGCCATATAGGGGCTTTCCTCAGTCAAACCTCGTGTTGGTATTTCTACCTCCATAATGGAAAAAATGATGATAAAGAGAGCTTATCCTTTTGAGGGATAAAGGCTAAATGATAATGGAGTAATGAATCAAAAAATTGTTGCAACTCACCATTTAAATCTGATCTCCTTGAGGAACTAAAGTCATGCACACCACCTTAAAGGCTTGATTGCAATTCATCTTGATTTGAATTGAAGACTTACAAGCATTAGTTCTTGAACAAACAAAATGAATGTATAAACATAATATAGTCACATAAAACTTGACATAATGTTTGGATGTTGAAATGCTGCAATAATTCTATAAATTCTACTCTTTACTGCTCTTGAATTGATAATAATTGTACTTCAATATTGCTTGATAATTTTCCTTAATTGAAATTATGAGAATACTATGTATTTATATGTAGTTAATCTAATGTCTTAAAAAATTAAATCTTGATGGTTGACATTTAGGATTTGAATTTCAAATAATAAATTACCAACATTGAAATATTTAAATTTGGGGCCATTTTAAGGGGACAAGGGTGCCCTATACCCACTTTTATGGGATTTGAAGTGTCAGGGGAAAAATATTAAATGTATACTTGGGTTTTGCATATTTGATTTTTTGATAATTGATAAAATGGGCCACAAAATGCATAATTTAGGAAATTAGGAGCATAATTAGGTCCAAGCACATAAGAGGGAGAAAAATCTAGTGTGAAATTGAACTAAGGGTGATAATTTACGATGCTACATGCTACTATAATTCTACTATTTCTTCTCTTAACTACTCAAATTCTCAATTCAAAATGCTAGGATTGCTTCTCAAAGTTGTAAGGCTTTCAAATGATGAAAAGATTTGTGTTTATATGTAATTCTTTAATTTCATGATAATTAATTACCAATAGTTGACAGATGACTTTGGATTTTCAAATGTTAAAATTTTGACATTGACATATTTGAATTAGGGCCAAAATATGCTATACCGGGGACATTGGACACCCTATCCTAGACCTATTTTGGGGCCTTAAGTGTTGTTAAATAAATATTAACTCCTTAATCCCAATTCAACTTTTGATTTTCCAAAGATTATTATAAAATGGGAAAATTAAACACACAGTTGGGTCCAAGCACATGAGGGGGAGCTAAACCTAGTGTGAAATTATCAAGGGTGACAATTTATGATGCTACACTAACATCTCATTTATTTTCTCTAATATCAACATAAATAAGTTTGAAAGCTTGATTTGGGGTTGTTATCTTCATTTTATGCAAGAATATTAGTTGGAAATTGTGTACTCTTGTGTCATCACAAAGGAAAAAATAAAGGCTATCATAGAATAGGAATCTTTAGAGCTTTGTTGAAACTGTGCTAGAGTGATTGGTAAGGATGGGAACTCTATATTATTCTTGTCTTAACCCAAATCCTTATTTAAAGAGGGGATTTGCGTAGTCTTAGTCTCCTATATTTTCTATAAGTTCTTGTAAATACAACATGAAGCATGATTATAAAAGGGAGACCTGTAACATCTCATGGATATTTTGATCATTAATGACTACCTGAAGAGTCTTTCCTTGAATGGTCCTTGTTTTTCATCATAGGATTCTACACAAGTTTGAATGTGTTTCAACTCAAGGACTATTGTGCTAGTATCAAATTCCAAATTTAAATTCAAATTGAGTCATTTTCTTTCTTTCTCAGCCATTCTAGCATGTAAGAGTTAACACCTTCTTTGAGACTTTTGGTAGGTTTTTAATTCATAATGTAAAATATTCCATTTGCTATATATCTAAAACTAGTGTAGAACCAATTGATATCCCTTGAATCCTTACACTTGACATTTTCCATTTATATTTGTGGCTTTGATTGTACAGGGGTAGAAGCATAAGATTTGTTGTCCTTGAAATCCAAGGGAAATTTGCATAGCTACCTATGGGTAGAACTCATCCTTCTCTTTGAAATTTTTATTTCTAGAAAATCCTTAGTGAAATTCAATTTTTCATGGAATTTTCTTGAGAGAACTTGAATATCTTGGGCACAAGTTGCTTTGAAAATATTAAAGATGAAAAGGTATTTTTGTTAATGGTTCATCCCTTTTGTAGCCAAAAATTGTGTATTAATGGCTAATTAATAGACATGATGCCACCTCTTTTTAGAGTACATCCACACATCAAATTTTTGAGTCCACTGAAGTCTTGAATCTTTGCCTAGTTACAATTATAATGATTTATACATTAATCTCTCAAAAATGAGTAGTTAACCCATAATTTATGATATTTCCTTGAAATCTAAATAGATACTAGAAGAGATTTGAATCTATAATTAAATTTGAATACAAAATTGGCTCGGCTGAGTCCCAATAGAGGGAGGAACTACTATTATCTTTGAATTCCACTTCCTTCTTTTAAAGATAAAATCAATATTGTACATCTAAACTAAATTGAAAACTTAAAACAAAAAATAAATAGTCTATAAATTAAATTTAAACTCTTCAAATTTATAGAAGTAAACTCACAATAACTTACTAACTTTTATGCGAAACATAATATATATACTAATTATTATATATAGACTAAACTAAATTAAATGGAAACAGAATAGATTATAAGTTTCCAATTTCCAAAATCATACAATACCTGGTATATCTATTAAAAAACATCCAGAAATTGTCAAATCCTAAGTCTAAAAGAAAGTGATAAAAGAGACTGAATGCCATTCATGAAGAAGAAAAAAATAAATAGAAACAATACATAATTTTTTACATGTTTATACAAAGATGCGAATACACTTGGGACTTTTTTCTTCCCGGGCTTCGGGAACAAGCAAAGTCTTGCCTACTGTACAGGTGGTCAGTTTACAACAGGAGCATGGGCTATCTCATGCTTGAGTATTTTATTTACAAAGAATAGTTGGCATCTACTAATAAGAATTTTATGTGCTATTCTACATTTTGGCTTTTCACGGCTACCTTATTTACCCCCCTCCTCCTCCTGTAATATTGTTGCATTTTTTCACACCAGCTTGTGGTTGGTGGGCATTACCATTTTGCATGTGATGATGATGAGAGGAGTGAATGTGAATGAGATGGTAATGACTAAATCTGCTGTGCTTGAATTTGGGCATGACAAGATGCAGAACGTGCTTGTTAAAGCTCCCTCTGGTGGCGCCCATGTTCACGTCCTCAGGAATTTTGAAAGGCCTTCTTCTCTTCCATGTTGGGCCGTCGTTAGCCATGAGGCGCCACCTCCTCTTAAACATTCCCACCTCTTTGCAATAACTTTCTCCACATAATATCACACTCCTCTCCTTATCCATTTCCACCTCTATTTCATCTGTGCTCAAACCTGCACAACATAAACAATATGCGTCTCTTTAATAGTATGCTTCCTATAAGAAAGGAAACAAAGATTGAAGTAGTAATGTATGATGTATGATTGAAGTACGAGCAGCGAGTCTCTCTCAATCTAAGGTCGCCGTAAAATGCTTGAAGTCGAGGCCGACCATGAGTAGAATTTCTTTTGCGTGCAGTACTCAATGCCAAATTCAACTCCATTGCAGTTTCAGTCCCAAATAAACACAAGAAGAACGAGCTAAGAAATACTTGTAGAAATGATAATGGCTATTAAATTAGTGAAAGAGTTCTGTTAGAGAGAGAAGTGGAGGGAGCGCATAAATATAGCGTTCGCTTGTGAGGAGAATGATTCTGAACGTGAGTTGATGTTTTCACTTTCCGTCGGACGCACTTTCTTGTTACCTAAGTAAAAGAGAAGCGCCCAAGAATGGAATATGGAAGTACAGTGATGAGAGGGAGTAAAGGAAAAGCTACGTAAAGTATAACCTGTGTTAAGGTTTAACAGTATGTTCCTTCCAAACTATTTTGAGCAAGCTTTTGCCATTCCTTAGTGGACTTTTTTAGTCTTTTAAGTATGAAAGAAAGAGAATGAAGGATCTAGTGAAGCCTCTATTGAGGTATGTACTTGGGTAGAATCCCATAATCAAGAAATTAGATGGTGAAATCCAATAGTTGTAATCATTAGTATCTTATAGTTTTGAATCTAGTAGCTCAATTCTTAGAGTTTTTGTACTTTGTGTGTTGTGCTAAAGCACATTAGCTAATAAAATAATGTATTTGTGATTAGTAACCTAGGTATTGCATGGTAGGAAGAAGAACTAAGAAATTATAATTAATTTCATAAGGCCTCATTATGTTGTATAACCACTCATTAAGGGAGATTAGACCTACATGGTCACTCTTGTGGTCAATGTTGATAATCTTAGTAGATTTATAGATGTCAAATGATGGTCATTATATGAGTGTAGAATGATGGTAATGCTAGTTATAGCTAGGTGGTGTTGGCTTGTTTAGACTTTTGTTTCAACTATTAACTTGTGCTTAGCCCCATTAGACTTGTTGTACAATTCTTTACATATGTAATTGTAAGTCTAGTTAATTTAATATATAAGATCTTGTAGAAGGAATTCAACTAGCTCTTGAGTCTAGTGGATCCTATGTGTGACAACCAACTCTCTATTTATATGTATGAAAGAAATAAGGCATATAACTAATTCAATACTTGATAATAATTTGATGTAGAGAATAATAGATGGTCAAGTCTATATACCTTGTCATCACTCCATGAAACAATATGCTTTGTTGTGATGGTATCCAAGTGGAATAATAGACTATATGATTAGATTATACCTAGAATTAAGCAACCTTGATCTTATGGTGGCCAAAATTAAGTGAAATCTAATCCCTTACATAAATGATTGAATTAAAGGTTAGTCATGTAACTTATAAACTATATGCATTATTCATAGTGAACTCCTAGATTTAACCTATTCAGTTTTCATAGGAACATGGGGTACTAAGTATTGGAACTAATGCTAATAGGTCCTAGAGATTGTCACATGGTCATTCGATAAAAAATTGAAAAATCGATGATCTTTATATTCTTGTATAAAATTTGGTACTATTGTCTTGCAAGATAACAATATTAAGTTTAGTAGCTAGATATATGGACCTCAAGTTGAGTTTGGTGTTGCACAAATAGTTGCCTTTGCACCAAAAGATTGACCTATTAATGCCTAATACATCTGCAAGAGTTAATGAATCCATGAAAGGTAGTTAATCCATATCAGGAACCTAAGTTCAGCACAACACAACACAAGGAGACCAAGGGCACACACCTTGCAACAATCCCCCCTAATGCAAGCGAGGGGTTCAAACCCATGACCTAGGCTTTGATACCAATTATTGCATAGACGGTTGTTGTTGCACCAAAAGATTGACTTGTTAATGCCCAATACAACCGCCAAAATTAAAGAATCCACGAGAGGCGGTTAAGCCATGTCACGAACCTAAGTGCTACACTACACAACACAAGGAGACCAAGGGAACACACCTTGCAACATTTGGATCCTTAGTGCTTACATGCAATTAAGTTATGTTTTACCTTCAAATGAAATCCAAGTATTTTAACATTGATTTATGAATGGATAATAAGCATCCTATTCCATGTACAATACTTGAAATTTGATTAAAGTCGCATCATCCCTTGGAGGATTAACAACCTTTTTAAAATTATTTTATTATGATTTTATAATGCTAGTTGTATATTTAAGGGAATCCTTATCATTAGTGTCCTAAGATTCCAATGTAATGTCATTGTGTTCATGTGTGTGTAGTGTGTAGTGTCACATAGACAACGAATTGACTTATATCCTTCATATTCTTTTCTAATTTAGGATTGATATTGTTCAAAAATATCAATCATTAACATGTAAATTAAAAAAATTAAAGGAAACCCATCAAAGCCTCATTGTTAAGGGTCAAAGTCTAAGTCTTGTTTAGGTTTGAAGATCTTCTTCATGAGCTTATTTCTTGAGTAAATTTATTTTAAGTGCTTAGTTCCTTCCTCATTTACTCACAATCATTTCTTTATTTTTTATTCTCCTTCTTCAACACTTTTCCTATAACAAAATGCACACCACACCTACACAATAACCAACACACTTGAGGACATCCACACTACCTTCTACCCATCCTCAAATTTTATGGAGGATAGAAATCTATTAGTTTCAAACTTTAGTCAATGCCATGCAATGCTTTCACCTCTCCAAAAACTAAACCTTAGGCTATAAGACTAAATTTGATACAATTGTAATGCAAGGTATCAAGTGATAATATGCCCAGTCATATAACATAGAGAATCACAATGAAAAATACACTTGCAACAAGAAAGAAGGTAATCATATACTAAATAATACATTTAAAACTTTAATCCAAAATAATATAAAAATAAAATAAATATCAATCTACACCTATATACTCTAAACTTGAATACAAATGAAAACTAGAAGATAAGGTAGAGTGGAATCTAAAAAAAAATGTGGAATGAACTTAACATCCTTTTATTGTAAAGGTTAATGATGTCCTATTTTGACACAAAAAGTATTATTGTTTAGTGAACTATCTCTATTTGAATGATGAGTAGAATAATAATCTAAATTAACATTATTATTTTTTCCATTTAAATTTTTGGGACTACTTCTTTGCATACACATCTAGTAGGGCAGTTGTAGCTACATTTGACAAAATTCCACTATATGTGATGGATGTCCATACCCTGTTCCAAAGCTCTCATTTTCGCACAGGCTGGGAGGATGTTGGAAAAGGTGACAAAGTTTGGATTTATACCTGCCAACTGCATGTGGATGAAAGCTTCTAAATCCTTTTTGGAAAACATATAAATTGTGCACGTATCCTGCAATCAAAGCATTCCATGAGTCCAAATTTCTTTGAGGCATTCAATCAAATAGTGCATGTGCCTTGTCTATGCTTCCACCCTTTTCATAAATGTCTACCCATGCATTTCCAACTATACTATGTGATAATAACCCCCCTTCTATTTTGATTTAATGGATACCCATAACCTATTCCGAAGCTTTCACTATCACTGCTCAAACAATCATTTGTATAAAACAATTACAGAGTTAGAATGTTAAATATGTGATCAAACGCTTCCACAAGACATTGCACAAGAATACTTTGAATTCAAAGTTAACAATGACCACTATTTGAATGAGAACGAATGCTGGCGAGAGGAATGGATGTTGATAAGAGGAGGGGTCCACATTTTCCACCTAAGTATTCAAACCAACTTAGAGCACGTGCTAGTTAAGACATGCCAATTTGAGTGGACAAGGGAACCTAGCACACTCTAGAATGGAGATCTAAAATTGAAATATGCTTTTACAATCCTCAAGTCCCTGATTTGTGGCTTCTTCCTTATGGATCTTGTTGTTGGATCTTTGTTTGTCACTGAGATAATTGATTTTATGTATCTTGTCACATTGTAGGGATTGAATGCATAAACACGTGAATTGTCTTCAATCTTCTTCCAATCCTCTTTAGATTTGTAACCTAGACATTCAAAAGGAGAGGAGGGGTTGAGCCATATAGGGGCTTGCCTTGGTCAAACCCCAGTGTGTTGGTATTTCTACCTCCACAATGGAAAAATTGATGATAAACATAGCTTATCCTTTTGAAGGATAGATGCTAAATGATAATAGGGTAATGAATCAATAAATTTCTACAACTCACCACTCAAATTTGATCTCATTGAGGGACTAAAGTCATGCACATCACCTTCAAGGCTTGATTGCAATTTGTACTGATTTGACTTGAAGACCTAAAAGCATTAATACCCACAAATAAAATGCATCTATAAACACAACAAAATCACATAAAACTTGACACAATGCTTAGATGCTGAAATGGTGCAATAATTCTACAAATTTTGCTCTTGACTACTCTTTAATTGATAATAACTGTACTTCATATTGCTTGATAATTCTCCTTAATTGAAATTGTGAAAATACTATGTATTTATATGCAATTATCTAATTGCCTGAAAATTAAATCTTGATGGCCGACAATTAGGATCTGAATTTTAAATAATAAATTACCAACATTGACATATTTAAATTTGGGGCCATTTTAAGAGGACAAGAGCAGCCTTGTCCATATCCACTTTTTTGGGATATGAAGTGTTGGGGGTAAAATATTAAATGCATACTTGGGTTTTGCACATTTGATTTTTTGAT
This sequence comes from Sequoia sempervirens, assembly GCA_007258455.2. NCBI lineage: Eukaryota > Viridiplantae > Streptophyta > Pinopsida > Cupressales > Cupressaceae > Sequoia > Sequoia sempervirens. The sequence continues at coordinate 27,221,973 of VDFB02353493.1, read as the reverse complement.
AATTGATAAAATGGGCCACAAAATGCATAATTTAGGAAATTGGGAGCATAATTAGATCCAAGCACGTAGGAGGGAGCAAAATCTAGTGTGAAATTGTCAAGGGTGAAAATTTAAATTCTACATGCTACTATAATTCTGCTAATTCTTCTCTTGATTGCTCAATTGCTTAATTCAAAATGCTAGGATTGCTTCTCAAAGTTGCTAGACTTTCAAATGATGAAAAAGACTTGTAAATTTATATGTAATTCTTTAATTTCACGATAATTAATTACCACTAGTTGACAATTTGACTTTAGATTTTCAAATGTTAAAATGTTGACACTAACATATTTGAACTAGGGCCAAAATAGGCTGGATAGGGGTGTTAGGCACCCTATCCCAAACCTATTTTAGGGTTTTAAGCATCGTTAAATAAATATTAACTCCTTAATCCCAATTCAACTTTTGATTTTCTAAAGATTATTATAAAACAGGAAAATTAAACACACAATTGGACCATCCAAGCACATGAAGGGGAGATAAACCTAGTGTGAAATTATTAAGGGTGACAATTTACAACATCACTAATATCTCATTTTATTTTCTATAACATCAACACAAATAAGTTTGAAATTATGTACTCTTCTGTCATCATCAAGGAAAAAATAAAGGCTATCATAGAATAGGCATCTAAATAGTGCTTTGTTGAAATTGTGCTAAAGCGATTGGCAAGGGTGGGAACTCTATATTATTCTCATTTTTACCTAAATCCTTATTTAAAGAGGGGATTGGGTAGTCTTGGTCTCCTGTATTTTCTATAGGTTCTTGTAAATACAACATGAAGCATCATTATCTAGAAAGGGAGACCTATAACATCTCATGGATATTTTGATCATTGATGACTACTTGAAGAGTCTTTCCTTGAATGGTCCTTGTTTTTTCATCATAGGATTCTACACAAGTCTGAATACATTTCAGGTATGGAATCAACTCAAGAACTACATATTATGCTAGTATCAGACTATAAATTTAAATTTGAAATGAGTCCATTTCTTTTATTCTCAACCATTCTAGCATGTGAGACTTAGCACATTCTTTGAGACTTTTGGTAGGTTTTTAAGTTATAGTATAAAAAATTCCACCCACTATATCTAACACTAGTGTAGAACCAATTGATTTCCCTTTTCTTAGACTTGATGTTTTCCATTTATATTTGTGGCTTTTGTTGTATAGGGGTAGAAACATAATATTTGTTATCATTGAACTCTAGGGGAAGTTTGACTAGCTACTTAGGGGTAGAACTCCTCCTTCTCTTTGAAATTTTTATTTCTAGAAAATCCTTAGTGAGATTCAATTTTTCATGGATTTTTTTTTTTGAGAGAACTTGAATATGTTGAACACATTACTTTGAAAATCTTAAAGATTACAAGGTATTTTTTGTTAATGGTTCGTCCCTTTTATTGCCAAAAATTATGTATTAATGGCTAATTAACAAACATAATGCCTCCTCTTTTTAGAGCACATCCACAAATGCAAATTTTGAGTCCACTTAAGTCTTGAATCTTTTCTTAATTGCAATATTATAATGATTTATACATTAGTCACTAAAAAATGGATAGTTAACCTTTATGAGATTTCCTTGAATTCTAAATAGACACTAGAAATGATTTGGATCTATAATTAAATTTGAATTCAAAATTTTAAAGATAAAATCAATATTGTACATCTAAATTAAATTGAAAACCTAAATAACAAATAGATAATCTATAAATTAAATTTAAATTCTTCAAATTTATAAAAATAAACTCACCGCAATAACTTACTAACTTTTATGCAGAACATAATACATATACTAATTATTATATATAAACTAAATAAATCAAGGCAAACACATAAAAATTTTAATCCATACAATTCTATAAATTAAATGCAAACTAAGTAGATTATAAATTTCCTTGTATATCCATTAAAAATCATCCACAAATTGTCAAATCCTATGCCTAAAAGTAAGTGTTAAAGAGACCGGAAATGCCTTTCTTCAGTGGACTTTTTAAGTCTTTATTGGATTTTAAAATTTTATTGTCTATATAAAGTGACCTTTCTTCTATACAAATGAAAAATCTATATGAAGTGATATAATTGCTCTTTTTTGGGGGTAAAAGAAATTTCATTGTTATATTAAACATAAAATAAGCAATTCCTTATCTTTTTGGATCTTTTTATATGAATGTAGGTTAACTAAATACCAATTTAGAAATTAATTTACATTGATTGCAAATTGGGGGTTGATTATTGCTTAATTGTGAATAAATGTAGAACTAAATTGAATTAAAAATAATATTTAGTTAGATTTTAATAAAGAGGAAATATTGTAGCAGATGTTAAAAAATGATTTATTAATATTTTTATTTTTTAATGTGATTAAAATACATTTGATTTAAAAATAAAAATACTTTGTGTCAATTTAGTTTAGATCCACATCTATTGAACTAATCTTCATGTTTTTAGAAGTGATCTTTTGTGTGAAAGTGATCATGTAGCTCATGAGATCAATATATCACTTCTCAAATTATTGCATCTCACTTAATTTAATTATGATATTTAAAGGATTGCGAGGATAAGTAGTGTTTACAAACACCTTTAGGACTTTGTCAAATTGTAAGGTTCAAGTTCTCCTTAATCAAACCCCTAGATGGGTCAACTTTACAACTCTAAAAGAAGATTTGAAGATATAAAGTGTCTTGAGGTCCTAGAATATTGTCACAAGAAAATAATGTAGAGTAGATTCTCTTTTTTACTCTTAGATCTAGATGTTGTTTCACATTCTAGCATTATTTCAAAATGATTGAGTGAGTATACTTAAATATGTAACAACTAAGCCCACAAATCAATATAATGTGCTACATCATTTTGCAATAACTTGTAAGCAAGGGAAACATGAGCTTGAAACATAGAAAAAGAGATTCACCAAAATGAATTAACAAAATGATGAACCTAATTTCCACTCTATTTCATTCAATATGTAAGAAATAATGTGTAAATGAGCAGAAAAAATTAAACCTAACTATTATAACAACAAATAGGAAGGCTTTTAGATGGTAAAATGTTGTGTACCTTGTTGAAAAAGTGATCTTTCATACCTCATTGAGGAATCATTCGCGAGGTGGCTAATGGGTCCCTGTTAGGGTTCTGGAAAATCAATTTTGGGATCTTGTTCTTCAATGTCTGCACTCCCAGATCCTAGGTGCTCAGCTCCCAAAAGTTAGAAATAATTCATGTAGCTTAGTTTCCATGATCTTGCAAAAAAGATGACAACTTTTATAGCTTTTCAATCTTGACAATTTTTGCAACTTTTGTTCTCCACTTGATCTTCATTCTAGAACTTGCAATCACACATCAAGAGAGAAAAAAAATTGTTGATTGTTAGAGAATATGGGTTTGCCTTGGTCAAACTTCATTTAGGTAATTAAATATTGTGATGAAACAATGAAACATGAACATGAAACATGAAACATGAAACATGAAACATGAAACATGAAACAATGTTACCTTGGATGAAGTCTTGGAGTACAAATTAGTAATCTAGCATGAAGTGGCTTTAAGGAATGTAGATTTTGATCTTGAATTTGGATGTGAAATAATGCTTGAATTGGATCTTCAATGCTACATCGACACATAAGCTCAACAACATGCATGATCAATGCACTATCCCTTTGACATGATGATATGACCTTTGATTACTACAATAAAACCTTGACAAATCTGCTCTTGAATGTCTTTGAAATGCTCTTGAATACTCTCTAATGCTCTTGTGAAAGTACTCTTGATTACTTATGAAGATTTAGTTGAAAACATAGTGAAATAACCTTGTATTTATACTTAACTTAAGATTTAATCCCGAAATTCAAATGACACAAGCCGACATTAGATCTAGGATTTGAAATCACTAAAATCCTACCAAGAATAAGTTAAAAAAGGGGTGTCCTAAGTTAAGGAGGACACATTAGCTAGGTAGCTAATGGGTCCTATCACACTCAACTAGGACATGCTTCGGGGATATGAAGTAATATGCCAAAAAGGGGTCCTAGGACCTAGGAAGTACCCATTCACCAAGTGGCTAATGGGTCATAGGTTACTAGCCTAGGACTCAATCCTTGCAAAATTAAGTGTTGTGAAACATTATTAATGAGTGTTAGGATTTATCCCTCGAAAAATGCAATAAATTAGGCTTGGATTTGAATTTAAGGGGCCAATTAATCTCGAGAAATTAACCTCAATTAATTAATTAAAGCTTTAGATTAGTGTGAAAGTGTAGAGATACACTTGACAACACCCTAAATAAGGCACCATTAAGTCCATTTTATTAAAAAGGGTCCTAAACTTAATGTGAATGTGTAAAACACATTACAACACTAAATCAAGGTGACATTAGGCTCATTTATTGTTAATTATTCCCAAATTAAGGATTTAAAGGGATAATTTTTTTTTACTACATAGCTTATTTTGTTAAGTTTAAATTTAAAAGTTTAGGGATCAAATCGATCACCGAGAAAATGGTTTGGGTTAAGTATTCACTTAAAAATTTAATCTATGGGGAGAAAAGTAAATTAGGGGATTAGGGTTGAAAAACTATGGATAGAGACTAGTATATGAGTCAAATGTATACCCAAATAATTCAATTTTAAGATAATTATTGTGTTTAGGATAGTCTAATCAAGGCATTTACAACAACAACATTTGATATTATTTGCATGCACATGTGTGTGGGTATATATACATACATATAGATAGATAGATCCATCTATCTACATAGATAAATATGTATGCATACATACATCATATGCACATCTACAAACATATATATATATAAGTTGCATAAATACAGTGGAATTTTCCTTTACACCTGCCAATTGCATTTGCTTGAAAGTTTCAACAAATCCATTTTGTGCATATCCTGCAACCATTGCATTCCATGAGTTGACATCTCTTTGAGTCATTTTTTCAAAGAGTTTTTGTGCCTTCTCGATGTTGCTAATTCTTACATACATGTCTACTAGGGCAATTATAACAACAAAATCTAATATACACACACACACACATACATATATAGTGGAATTTGGCTTAAAACTAGCCAATCTCATTTTCTTGAAAGTTTCTAAAGCCTTTTCAACAAATCCATCCTATACATATCCTGCAATCATTGCATTCCATCATATAAAATCTCTTTGAGCAGTTCATGTACCTTCTCTATGCTTCCAATTTCTACATACATGCCTACTAGGGAAAATTTTAAGCCTCATTCCAAGTTTTGTTCTCTTTTTATTTATTGATGTTACATTTTTTTGTTTTCTATTTCTAATATATTTGTGAATGTGAGTCGCTTAATGATTAAAATAGAAAATATGTTATTATTACTATTGTTATTGTTATTTGTATATATGTATGTATGTGCTATGTATATATACATACATACATACATACACTCATACATACATATATATGTTGGACATATTGTTGTCATTGATGTCAAATGGATGTAGAACATATTGTTGTTATTAAAGAAGAAAATCAGTTTCCCTTATTCAAGGAAGATAACATCCACTCTGATTCTTGTTGCTAATATCTCTCATAAGTAGGAATTATCCTCTATTTTTGTTAATGGTTAGAAACTCGCATGATATTTCACATATTGTCATTCCTATCTATTCTTTTAAATTTTCTATAAAGCTAATTTGAGTGCTATAATTTATGTTATATAACAAGATAGAAATAAAGGCCAAGTGTTCCCCTATTCAACACACACTCTTAAAGTGCTTACAATTAAATAAATCATCACAAAAATTGTATACCAAAATGAATTTGCAAGCCAATGAGTTAAGAGTAAATGTATTACTAGGAAAAAATGTGGCCAAAACATGACATAATTCATGGCATTAGAAAGTACATTTACATATTCAAAATTTCGAATTTTTTATATTTTGAATATGCCAAGCATAATGAAGTCTTGTTGCTCTTTTTTGGAGTCTTATTGAGCACTGAGCACTTTCAAGCTTTGTTGAGTTAAAGTAAATAAAATTGAAACTATTTTACCAAATTGACCTAGCTCTAAATCAAGTTTGATCCACAAATTCAATGGCGATTCCTATTATGATGTAGAATTGGAAACCCTGTAATCTCTGTGCAACAAAAATTTCAAAACTAAAAATTTGTGAAAGTAAGAAATCAAACTTACAACCAAAACCCAAGAAAGACTCAATAGGAAGAAAAACATATGAAAATGAAAACCACAATCACTTTATATGCTAGATAGTCTATATATTAAAATTGAAAGAATGAAATCTTCTATATATATGTGTAAAAGCAAAGTAAAGATTACTTCACAATTTATCATAATACTGTGGACACTTGATTGCAAACCTTAAAAAATAAGATAGTCCTTAGTGTATGCTATCAAAGTCGCATGCTCTTCCAAAGCAACAAAGAAGTAATAAAACTAAAATAGGTACTATTTAACTTGTAGCCAAGTTGTTTATACTCACAAATGTCTTTAGAATTGACAAAATTCAAGCAATTTTTAAGAGCAAAGTCCCCAAGGTATTTATTTTTTGGCTCCTTTTCTAGGTTTTTGTACTATTTGGTTATACTTTGTGATGGTGCATTTTAAAAAAATCTATGACTTAATAATCATTTAAATACTCACAACTCTCAAAGTTTTTAACTGTAGCCCCAACCTTTCATTATGTTCAGGATTGAGGCAAGAGTGCTAGTAGGTTCAAGTACAAGAAGTGGCCCAACAACAAATGATGGGTTTATCACAACTAGATCAAGGCCCTACCCCTCTGCATACTTCCAAGCCTCTTTCTCAACTAGAGTTTCTGCATATGCATACCAAAGTTGCAGGAAAAATATACCCTAAATTTAGAATTATGTAGATGTGAATTGAACCTAAGAAGTAAAAGCTTTAATGGATAAGTTTATGGAGATATTTTAGGGCTTTTTACTATTTATACCAAGATGATCAAGTTTACTCTTATACTCATAGCAAGTAGTTCCTATAGATTACTCTTGTATAAGTGATCCAGGTGGATCTTGAAGACCTTAAAAAATTCAACTAGCTTAGAATCTCCTGAAACTAGCATCAATACATAGAGCACATCGATACGATCTTGACGCAAATTGAAGCGCGTCAAAAGGATCCCATTTACTCGAGATATGCTTGGTCAAAGTTTAGCAAGGGCCAAGGATGCCAGATGGTTGACCAAAAAATTGACTATTGCCAAATCAGGCAAAAATAGTCTCAAATTGAATAGCTCGTCGAGACGATTCTGGTGACATTTGTTTTGTCGAAAACGAAGCTCGTATGCATGAGATATGGTCGATCAAAGTTCTCAGTTGACTCACTGGACCAGAGGGTACAACTGGTGACGTCAACATATTGACATGGGAGTCTGTACCATACAAAATATGATGTGGACCAACTAAGGCTTGACATGTGGTAGATGAATATGTAGTCCGTACGATGACGTAATATTTTAGTTTACATGTTAGTTTACTTAGGTCCTAATATTTTTCTAGAAGGTGTTAGTTGTCATTAGAATGAGGAGGTGACATGTGGACCAATCAGGAGGTGCCACGTGTCACCCCGTTAGTGCACTCCTTTGGTGGTTGGTGAGTAGTTGAATAGTTAACCAAAATGTTTTGTATGGGCTCAAACCCATAGCCTCCTCCAAGCAAGTCAATGCCTCTACCATTAGGCCACGCGGTGGCTCTTTACAATGTTTAGCTACTTGTTTATTTTGTTGTGTTCGTGGTTATGATTATTTGTTAAACTTGGGTGGTCAGTGGGGGTTGAACCACCAACCCATCATTCAGTAAAAGGGTTATGCATTGACAGACCATCGATACCCGTTAGGATATATATAGGAGTTGTTTAGTTTTGTTGAATATTTTGAAGCCAAATGATAGCAAATAGGCCTATATAGTAAAACAACCCTTAATATGCCAAAACCCAAAATGATAAGAAGTCAAAGGGGGTTATGAGATGGGTTATATTTTTGTAGAAAGGGAGTTATTGTATTTAATATGGTGGTTTTTGGCCTTTTTATGAAAAATTATGTATAAAAGGGAAGTGTGTGAGTGAGTTTTTCATTCAGAGGTTCTGAGAGTTTTGTGAGCTAAGTGGTCTCTTGTGAGGAAATGAAGAGATAAAAAATTAATGAGTCTTTTGAGAGAATTATGAGTGGTCTCTTAGAAGAATAGGAAGAGATAAAAATTCATTGTATTCTTTGAGAGAATTTTCATGACTTTTAAGTCATTTTGTAAAGGCTTGATGCCTCATGTATTATACTCTTGTTGTGAGAGAGAGTTGAAGTTTCATTGCTTAGCATTGCAAAGGTGACAAAGGAGTTAGGCATGAACATGTTTCCAGATAGATCATGTCATTGTAGTGTGGAAGCAGGATGAGCTTGAAGTGTGACAATCTTCCTTGGTAGCAAATTGTAACTTAGTGAAAAACCATTGTGGTGTAAAAAAAGTTTACATCATAATAATGGCAATGATCACACATATTTGCGGATCTAGAGATGTAACCAGATTCTGGTGAACTTTGTTATCAAATATTTTGTCTCTCTTGGTGCATGATTTTGTTAGCTTCTTTACTTTCCTGCATTTTATGTGTATTTTCTCTTTCACAAGCAATGCCAGTTTCGATCTTAAATTAAATTTGTATCCTAGTGAATCTAACAGTTGTTAAGTGATTCATAGTAGGGAGTTTACAGATCAAGTTTGGTATCAGAGCTAGTCTGACAAGTTACAGGTTGTGGAATACTTGGAGCAAATTCAAGCAGTGAGGCGAGATGTCATCACATAAGGAGAACTAGCTTCCTTCTTTTGTTTTTGATGCAAAATTTTGTAAGGCCTTCATGGAAATGAAAGCCAAGGTTGATGTAATGTATGAGGAATGGAAGTCTAAAAAAGAAGGCTTGTTGAAGAAAGTCGAAGATGCAGACCCAGTGAAAGCTCCTCATTCTTCTCATTCTCTTCCTTGTTCTCTTGGTGATTTTGAGAAACAATCTCAAAGTGTTGGATTGAGGTTGTTAACCAAGATGGGTTACATAGAAAAAGGCCTTGGAAGCCATGGACAAGGCATGATTGAACGTGTGAAGGTGGAAGCTAGACCTCACTATGTAGGATCAGGGTATGGTGAAGGCAAATGCTCCAAGGTAGTGGATGCAAAGAATTCTCTGAAAGAAGAACTATCTCAAGAACAATTTGCAAGAGGCAATGACACATCACCTTCAGGCAGTGGTGACACATGCAAGATGTCCAAGAGAAGAATGAACACAAATTCTTCTCGGCATGCATTCACCAAGGGTATCAAAGGTATAATAAGCCTAATTATTCCAATGTTCCTTTAGATTATAAGAATATTAGCAATGTAAAAAGTTTATGGTATAGGAAACCGTGCACATTTTGTGGGTTGAATAACCATAGTGTTGCCAAGTGTTGGAAAATAATGGATTTGTACAGGAATGTAGAGTCAACCAAGAAAGGGACATGACATCAAGATCCATATCCAAATTGGAAGAAAGAGAAGGGCAAGAAAGGTTGGATGTTGAAAACACCTTGTGCTTATTGCAATAAAGGTGGATATCAGGAAGCTAACTGTTGGAAGCTTCATCCAAAGAACAAAAGGAAGATTGTAGTTGATTCTCCGTTAGTGAACACAGGGAAAATGAAGAGGCTCATGTATGTGAGGAAAGTCTCTTCACTCATGTCTACAAAGGTGGAAAAAGACAGTGATCTGAAGCATGAAAATGAAGTAGTTGCTTGTAAGCCTAACTATCATGTGTTTCAGGGATCATCAATGCCACAACATTTGCCATGGAAACATGTTAAGAGGATTAGAAGTATTGTTAGCTCATTGTCATTAATATCCTTGTATTTGTTAATGTTGCTAATGTTATGTACATGGATAGTAGCTGGTGTAATGAATGTAGAAGGATGTGAAAAAATGCAAATGGGTAGCAATATATTTGCGATTATCATAATTGTTGTACAAATTTTTGATGAAGCAGGTGCACAATCAGGGTGGACAGATACTAGACAAGTGGGTAGGTATTTTTCTCACGTCATGCTGATTAAGAACCTTTTGGAGGTCCAAAAGTTCCTCAGTGGGGAGGAATGATCTAGGTGGATCTCGAAGACCTTAAAAAATTCAACTAGCTCAGAATCTCCTGAAACTAGCATCAATGCATAGAACACAATGGTACGATCCTAACACAACTTGAAGTGCATCAAAAGGAGTTTGTTTGCTTGAGATATGCTTAGTCAAAGTTTAGCAAGGGCTGAGGATGCTAGATGGTTGACCAAAAAATTGACTATTGTTGGATTAGGAAAAAGTAGTCTCAAATCGAAGAGCTCGTTGAGATGATTTCGGTGACATTTTTTTTGTTGAAAACGGAGCTCCTATGCATGAGATATGGCCGGTCAAAGTTCTTGGTTGACTCAGAGGACCAGAGGGTACAATTGGTGATGTCAGCATATCAACGTGGGAGTCCGTACCATACGGAATCAAACGTGGACCAACTAAGGCTTGACATGTGGCAGATGACTGTGTAGTCCGTATGATGACATCAACGGTATGATAGGCGGATGTGGCATCTGAGTCATCGATGACGTGGCAGGTACAGTTGGCATCTAGTCAGCAGTATAGGGGCAAGCATTGAGGTGGCGGTGACATGTCTTGTTCAGCAAATGAGGAGGTGACACATGGACCAATCGGGAGGTGCCACGTGTCACCCCGTTAGTGCACTCCTTCGGTGGTTGGTGAGTAGTTGAACAGTTAACCAAAATGTTTTGTATGGGCTCGAACCCATAGCCTCCTCCAAGCAAGTCAATGCCTCTAACGTTAGGCCACGCGGTGGCTCTTTACAATGTTTAGTCACCTGTTTGTTTTGTTGTGTTCGTGGTTATGATTTTTTTTAAAGGGTGGTCGGTGGGGGTTGAACTGCTGACTCACCATTCAGTAAAAGGGTTATGCATCGACATACCACCGATACCTGTCAGGATGTATATAGGAGTTGTTTAGTTTTGTTGAATATTTTGAGGTCGAATGATAAAAAATAGGCCTATATAGTAAAACAACCCTTAATATGCCAAAACCCAAAATGATAAGAAGTCAAAGGGGGTTATGAGACGGGTTATATTTTTGTAGAAAGGGAGTTATTGTATTTAATATGGTGGTTTTTGGCCTTTTTATGAAAAATTATGTATAAAAGGGAAGTGTGTGAGTGAGTTTTTCATTCAGAGGTTCTGAGAGTTTTGTGAGCTAAGTGGTCTCTTGTGAGGAAATGAAGAGATAAAAACTTAGTGAGTCTTTTGAAAGAATTATGAATGGTCTCTTAGAAGAATAGGAAGAGATAAAAACTCATTGTTTTCTTTGAGATAATTTTCATGACTTTTAAGTCATTATGTAAAGGCTTGATGCCTCATGTATTGTACTCTTGTTGTGAGCGAGAGTCACAGTTTCATTGCCTAGCATTGTAAAGGTGACAAAGGAGTTAGGCATGAACATGTTTCCAGATAGATCATGTCATTGTAGTGTGGAAGCAGGAAGAGCTTGAAGTGCGACAATCTTCTTTGGTAGCAAATTGTAACTCAGTGAAAAACCATTGTGGTGTAAAAAAAGTTTACATCATAATAATGGCAACGATCACATATATTTGTGGAACCAGAGACGTAGCTAGATTCTGGTGAACTCTGTTATCAAATCTTTTGTCTCTCTTTTCTTGGTGCATGATTTTGTCAGCTTCTTTACTTTCCTGCATTTTATGTGTATTTTCTCTTTTACAAGCAACGTTAGTTTTGATCTTAAATTAAATATGCATCTTGGTGAATCTAATAGTTGTTAAGTGATTCATAGTAAGGAGTTTACAAATCAATAAGCAATTCAATGCTTTTAATCAGTGAAATATAATCTTCAAAGGAGGCCAAAATCTACATAATCTTTAGCTATAAATTCATTCATTGTTGTATCCTATGGAAACAAACATTGAAAATGCAAAAGTAAGCTAATGAAAATGCCAACCTAGCACAAGAAACAAAAATAAATACCTACTTGTAATCTCGCTTTTGTATATCACATGGCAGTAGGAGGATCACATGCAAAACCCTAGCAACTGGAGTAATGAATACACTGCCAAAGAGGATAGTGAGCTGGGGTAGATTTAGGAGATCTCCACATTATCTAATCATAGGAAAATACATCATTTATTTATTTTTTTAAATTGAAATAAATCATTCTAATCCCTATATAGGATACATTGATACTTCAAAAGCATCTGAAGGAATTTGAAATTATACAAATATATGTTAATTAAATATCTGGATTACAAATAATGGAGCAAACAATGTAACCCTTGTTGAGTAGAGTAGGAATGGGATAAGTAGCAATGAATCCTATGCCTCTTGTCACACACATCTCCTTGCCATTCTCTATCATTTTTTACTGAAACACTTCTCCATTTTGGTAGTCTACACTTGAAAATAAGGTTTCAACAAAAGTTTTAGAGTATGTTTATTAAAATGAAAACTCCATTTTGGCAGGCTACACATGAAAATAATATTTCGATGAAAGTTTTAGCATATGTTTATTAATTTTTTAGAGTATTTTGGTGGGGTATTGATTCTTGATTTCTTAAATGATCTATTCAAATGGATTGTGACTAAATAAATGACTAGCTATTTAGTCATTTTTATTTGTGTGACTAAATAATTTTTTAGTCAACGACCAAATTAGTCATTTATTTACTCATTTATAATTGAGTTGCAAAAAATTAGTAGAATTTAGTCATTTTTAGTTGTTGTGACTAAAATTTTTAGTCACATAGTCATTTATTTGCCAAATTCTGCTAGCGGAAGAGGAAATGGCAGACATAAAGCAACCTAGCATATGATTTTGAGCTTGATTTGGCTAGACAAGGGCATTGGGTGCCCTAGATTGGGAAACATCTACTCAAAATCAGGTTCTAGATTCTTGTTTCTCCCTGTTTGTAGGTTCTTCTTTGAACTCAGTGTCAAAATATTTGTCTATCATTGATAAAATCTACTTTCCCTAATTTGTTGAATTGTAGGGCTCAAATTCTTGAATGCACAATTAGGTCTTCAATCCTCTCCAATTTCACTTCAAATCTACAATCTACACACAAGAAAGAGGGGAAAGGGTTGTATCGTATAGGGGCTTGCCTAAGTCAAACCCTGTTTTGGTATTTCTACCTCCACAATGGTTATGATGATGTAAAAGAGATCTTACCATTGGTTTGGTAGAGGCTAAATGATAAATAAGTGATAAATTAACAATTGGTGCAACTCACCACTCAGATCTACATCCCTTGATGGATTAAAGTCATTATACTCATCACCTTCAAGGATAAATTGATACTTGATTTGAAGTCCTGCAAGTGTTAGTACCCATAAAATAAATAAAAATGAAACATGAAAAAAATCACATAAAAATATGATGCATTGTTAACATGATGCTTGACTTGAAATGATGTTTCTATAATTATACTAATTTTTCTCTTGATTGCTTTTAGGATGCTCAATTATGCTCTCAATTGCCTAAGGGCTTTTTTAACTCTTGTTGGGAATTCAAATGATGAAAAAGATTTGTATTTATATGCATTTCTTTAACTTCTCACAAATTAATTATTCATAGTCGATAAATGATTAAATTTTCAAATGTTAAAATGTCAACACCAACATATTTTAAATTGAGCCAAAATAAGCTAGACAAGGGCCTTGGGCACCCTAGCCCGAGCCTGTCATTTTGGGGCCTTAATTACCGATAAATGATTATTAAATCTTTATTTCTATTATCACTTTTAATTTTTTGAAAATTATTATAGCACGGGAAAATTAAATACACAATTAGGTCCAAGCACATGAGGGAGAGCTAAATCTAGTGTGAAATTGTCAAGGGTGACAATATACAATGTTACACCAACAAATAAATTATCTTGGAAAAAAAAATGCTAGAAGAATGTACTTGGCACATTTGGTGATTATGTCACAATTGATCACAAACATCCAAGCCAAAATATAGGTCCTAACTAAGCATGGTCTTTCATCCTTAGTGGACTCAAATGAAAAAAACATCTCTTTGAGAGAATTCTAGGTGAGAATAAAAAATAAAGGCTTGGAAGAATAAGGTCTAGATGGAGTGTCCCTTACATCAACAATAGAGTAAATTTTAGCTATAATTGTAAGAGTTGGCTATGGATATAGCCACCCAATATCTAGAGGCCAAATGGAAAGCACAAAGAGAGAAATATGACGAGAATAAATTGTATTCCTATCGACAATGCAAATAGAATACTGGATATACAATGTATGAGAGACCCTTGATTATATAGCCAAGGTGAGACATAGGATTAAACAAGATCATGACAAGTTTCTTAATCCTATGTCATGAGACAACTGACTCATGAAATATTAAATGACCTAGGAAACAAGAATTAAATGACATAATAAGATCAAATGACACCTAAGACTTCTAGAAAGATTCTTAGGATCGAAGTAAACTGAACATGCGAATAGGACCTACTAGGTGAACTAGTTAGGTAAGAAACTTTACACTAACACCCTCCCTTAAAATTGTGCAACTTTGAGAGGAGGAAACTAATGCAAATGATGCAAAGATGATGATGTGTCTCAACTTCTAGGCCATGCTAGGAACCCATGTACAAATACAATCTCTCACAAATGGAGAAAAAGAGAAAACCCAGTGGGAAAAAACTCCACAAAAGAGAGATGAAAAAAAAGCTCACTTAAGAATGAGAAGGAGAAAACCTCATATGAGGAAAAAAACATCCCACAAGAGAGAAGAAGAAGAGAGACTATGAGCCCCCCTCAATGTAGTGTCTCTTGTAATGATGATAGATGCTTGAAAATGAATTTTGAAGATGATCCAAGATCATCAAACAATATTTCTCCCCTTAGGAAGTGTTGGTGTGAATAAATGTCTTGTATCTAGTTATTTTACTTACTAGGGTCTTAGTGGACATATTCACATGTTAAGTTTACTTAGGTCCTAATATTTTTCTAGAAGGTGTTAGTTGTCATTAGTTGTTATGTTATCTTTTGACTTGTAACAGATGTGACCTAGGTAGTTGTGATAAGATGTCTCATATCATAAGATTAAGACACTTGTCATAATCTTATGGCATCTTATGTCTCACCTTGGCTATATAACCAAGGGTCTCTCTCACATTGTAAACCAATTCCATTGATTCTCTTTGCATTCGTTGATAGGAATACAATTTATTCTTGTCATATTGATCTTTTGAGTATTTTTTGCTTTCCATAGGCCTTTAGATCTTGGGTGGCTATCTCCATAGCCAAATTTTACATGGTATCAAAGCAAGTTGAGTGCCTTTGGTTAGTCTTTTAGGAGATCTTGAGTATACTATTGTATTTTCTTGAAGCATTGAGTATGCTCTTCTCTTGCATCTTTAGATGATCTAAAGAATAAAAAAGGTGTGATAGAAATACCGGATTTTGGGGGTTCCTTTTTTTGGCTTTATATTACAGGTTCATTTTGGGAGCTTGTTGCATTAGATTGATCTCACCATTGCATCCAGAGTGTCTGAGAAAGTCAGATTTGCCTTTTGTTTCATCCCAATTGGACAGTGGAGGCCAAATCTGCAAGGGTTCGAAGTTGGATGTTGGTTGCTAGATACAAAAGGTAGCCATATTTTTGGAGCATTTTGGGTCAAAATCGACCCTGCTGTCATGCTCAAAAGGCCCAAAAATCCTAATATTGACTCCCAACTCGTCAAATTTGGAAAAAGTTGCTCTCAGAGGCAAAAAAAATTTAGCATGTGGGCCATATGGCCCTACTTGCACAAGTACAATTTTTTATTAAAAAAAAGACATTATTTTTTGCGTATTTTAATTTAAAAAAATAAAAATAAATCACAGTTTTTAAATTTAAAAAGGTTAAAAAAATTTAAAAACAATTTTTTTTTTTTTTGCGGTACCCGCATAGGACCCGATAGAGTACCTACACTACAGGCCTTGTCGACATCCGTAGGTACATAGACCTGCAAAGGCAGGGGCATACCGCCTACCTACCATGGCCTATGGCCGTGACAAGCGGTGGCGACCCTGCCTTAATTAATTTTTTTTATTAAATTTTTATAAAAAACATTTAAATGAAGTTTCTTTAATTTTTTTTAAGTTTTTTAAATTAAAAACTTTTTAATAGTTTTTAAAATAATTTTTAAAGGTTTTATTTAATTTTAAACTAAACTTTTTTAATAAATAAAAAGCTTTAAATAAGTTTTCTTTAGTAGATTTCTATTAAAGTTTTAATATAAAAAAATTAAAGTTTTTCTTTATTAATATTTTAATAAAAAATTTCAAAAGCAATTTTTTCCCTTTATTTTAAAATTTTCTTTATTATTTTAATAATAATTTTTTTTTAATAAAGTTTTTAAATTCAACTTTTGAATAAAGTTTTTTTTAAAAACAAATCATGAATTAAATAAGCAAACCTAGGAAAATTATGCCTACTGACCGAGCCTTGTCCTGTACCGTTAGCTCTTCCAATTGGAAGCCAACAAGGGCCAGTTGCTCCTACTGACATCCAATTGGAGGGCATCTTTCACGGTCATCTACTTCAAGACACATTTTTGGTTGGCTTCTTCAATGGTGATTTCCAGATTGGCTTCATCATTGTAGTTCTCCTCTTTGTAATGCTATAAACGCAATAAAATAAAGTGCCACAATCTTGCTATTTTAGTGTACCTTGTGGTATTTTATGCTTCTTTAGATTGATCTATGTATCCAGTGTTAGTTCCTAGATACTCAATGAGTGCAATGGCTGGTTACTCATGCATTATAGTGTGATGGACTAGATACCATATAGACACTCCTATTTTGCAAGCAATCTACTTATATTCAGAAATCGGGTTATATATCCAGAGACTTGATACTTGTCTCCAAGTTGTGATAGGGATGTACCAATTTGTCAAGAGAGTGTCTAGTTGATACTTGTGCAGTTATCTTCTTGGTTCTAACCTTATTCTTGTTGCAATATGGATTCATCTATATTTCTTCATCAACAAATTCTACAGTTACTCTTGAGTTGACAGTTTCAGCTCAGTCACCATTTATGATGGCATCTTCTGCAGTGGTATTTGATTTTTTTTATGAGTGTGTCATAGTTTGGAATTCTTTTGGAGCAACATTTGGAAGAATCATCATCATCTTTGGTCCACTCTACTTTAGTCTTCACATTGTTCTACATTGTCTCCTTCTTCAGTCAAGATTGGGACTCCTGACATTGTGACATTTGAGCAAGGACTCACCATTGAGGGGGGGTTGCATGGTCTCTCTTACTTATCTCTTTTTGGGGGGAATTTTTCCTCTCTCAAGGTTTTGTCCTCATATTTTTGAGAGTAGTTTCTTGTTTTGTTTCTCTCTTTTGGGGATGAGTTTTTTCCCATTGGTTTTTCTCCTTTTCCTCAGCTGTGAGGGATTGCATTACATTTGTACATGGGTACCTAACATCGCCTAGTAATCGGGACCCATCTTTGCATCTTGGTGTCATTTGCATAATAATTTTCTTCCTAAGTTGCACTCAAGGGGGGTGTTGGTGTGAACAAATGTCTTGTACCTAGTTAATTCACTTACTAGGGATTTAGTGGACATATTCACATGTTAAGTTTACTTAGGTCCTAAGATTCTTTCTAGAAGGTGTTAGTTGTCATTAGTTGTTATCTTATCTTTTCACTTGTAACACATGTGACCTAGGTAGTTGTGATAAGTTGTCTCATATCATAAGATTAAGACACTTGTCATAATCTTATGACATCTTATGTCTCACCTTGGCTATATAACCAATGGTCTCTCTCACATTGTAAACCAACTCCATTGATTCTTTTTGCATTCATTGATAGGAATACAATTTATTCTTGTCATATTGATCTTTTGAGTATTTTGTGCTTTCCACAAGCCTTTAGAACTTGGGTGGCTATCTCCATAGCCAAATCTTACTGAAAGAAACAAAACCAAGAACGTATGTAGGATTTATTCCCATTCCTAAAAGGAAGCTAAAGGAAGAAGAATGATGTGTGATGTCTTGAAAACATGCTTAAGTGTCTCCATGTTAATGTCAAAAGCTATTAGACTCCAAACAAACATTCTATACCACACAATAGAAGATGAAAATCCAGAATCTAGTAGAGATGATTCTAGAACACAATCCGAAGACAAAGGTATCCCCTTTGAAGATAAAGAAACCTCCTCCAAATTCTGGTCAAAAGTATTTACACTTATGTCAATTCGTGAAGAATGATCATATAGAGAATGAACAAGAGGGTCAGAGTGTTACCCCACAACAACTTAAGAAGGATCATCTCCATCAAAGAGAAGATGAATGTAATCAATGATGTCTCCTAAATTTGAAATATTAGACACAAATCAAAATTTTATTGTCTATCAAGTGCTCATCCTAAGTCACTAGATATCTAAAAGATAATGAAAATCCTATTGTATTGAATCACAAGAATCCATATCTGTAGCAACACAAGCATCATCAACTACAATAGTAGATGGAGGGGGTGGAATGCATGACTCAAGAACTAGATCACTCAAGTGAGAACACCCAAGTTCAAGTAACCAAAATTATCCTCAAAATCATAGTCCACACTAGAAGTATGATTATCATCCAAAGGATCAAAGTTATTATTAGGAATAAAGTTTGAAAAGGTGTATAACCAAGATGCATGATCAACCATCCTAGAAGCAATGACCTCTTTGCTCTCTAAGTCTCTAATGATAACTAAATTAGGAGTGATTTCCATAGTCTTCCCTACTCCACCATGAGTGATTTGATAGATAGAAAGGATATTGTTTATCAAATTAAGTACACACAAAACATTATTGAAGGTGTCATCCCCAAATATTAATAGATCCCCTCCAGATTACATTTACATAAGTATGATTTCCCATCAAAATAGGTGGCATAACATAAGGCTCAAATGAATAAAATGTAAGGAAAGCTAAGGTGCGGAAGCAACTCTCCTAACGTCAAAACCTTAGGGAAGAATGCAAAGATACTTTTAAATTTTCAATTACAGTCCAATTAAGATACACTTGAAAGCAATAACAAAAATAGAGAAATGAACATACACACATGAACACTAGATTTACGTGGGAAAACCCTTATAGGAGAAAAACCCACCACACTAAGAAAAACCCCTTTGTATTACAGTAATTAAATTACATACAAAATACGGGCTTCACTCTCTCTGATGTCAATTTACAATAGCATTCACAATGATCAACCTTGCTACAAAACACTCCAGTAACAATGCACTCTAAATTGAATTCACACTGATACACATTGAACAATTCATCTACAGTTCATCAATCATCTATCCGTTGAACAAATCATCGAATCGAACATCATCTGCAATTCTAGAATATATTCATGTCGTCACTAGTCTGTTGAACTTCCACACAGAACTGCCTCAACAGACTAACTTCCAACGGTTCCCATTTGGCTTCTCTAATTGGACGTAGACTCACCACGTAGGATAGTCATCACTCGATCAAAGGCGTTAAAAACGTATTCGCATGTTGGTGAGACACTAACCATGTCTCCCCGATGCCACAATGCTTGATTTCCATTATCCCCAAGAGTCCTGACCATCGGCAAGATGTTACACCGAGTTCACATAGATATCAGCTTTCCCTTCGATGAGACTATCGCTCTTCGCCAAGAGATCATACCGATGCCTTCAAGTTACACCATAATGTTCCACTATTGGCGAGACTTCATTCATTGCTAAGACTTCATATCGAAGCCTCCATGTTACCCTGAGACCACCTTTCACTAGGAGTCATACCAAAGACATCCCACAGCATTGGTGAGACCAACACCCATCGCCAAGAGTTCACATCGAAGCCTTATGTGTTACTCTGATGAATCCTTGTGTATCCCCATTCGGTGAGACATCTCTTGTCGGTATGAGTCATACCGAGTGTTCAAATCTCTCCTCGAAGACTTCTATCGCCACAAGTATTCCCAATTACCTTTAGACACTAGCTCATCAGCAAGAGATCAGCTCAGGCGATAAGAGTTAAAAACTTTCACAACAACCAACATGTCACAACGATAGCTCCACTCGGCAAGACAAAATCAAGGTCTTAGTGACTTGAGAACTCTACAAGGTTAACCAACTACTAGTTGGCCAGACAAAATGAATTTCACACCGACTTGGCTCTTTTAGAGGTTTCAACCTGTGAGATCGAGACACAAAATTCCAACATAAAACATAGACTATGAGGATGCCATATGATGAGAAGATCCTAAATCTAGAAGTTATCTCCATGATCCATGACCTACAAAAGCACAAAAAGCTTATCCTTTGTTCTTACTTGTCCCAATTGTATGAATCTTTTCCTTGTCAAATTTAGTGTGTTTTATAAGAAGAAGTTGAAGTAAACATTTTAGAAGGTAAATTGATTTTTTTCTTCACAAAAATATGTTTCAATTCATCAAGGTACTTCTTATAACAATAATGTTCTTCATGTCCATCCTTCTTGCTATATGTACAAGTATGCTTCTCCTTATTAAATGATTCCCCCTTAGAGGAATGTTTATGTTCTTCTATGGAATTAGATGTGAATTGTGTGTTCTTCTTGGCCTTATTTTTTTATTCTCTTTACCACTTGAAGGCTTCTCATCCTTTGCAATCAAGGCTTGGGATTTTGAAGACTTTAAAGCACCCATTTGAATAAGAATATCTTACTCCCTAGTGAGTTGCATAGCAAAATCCTCAAAGGAAGACATTTTATACTCACTCCCAAAGGCTTTTTTTGTAGAATATAAAGTAGACACAAACACTAAATATTTAGGTCCTAGCTTTGAAAGAACACTTAACACCAATTATGTATCTAATTTTTTAATTTTACAATCCTTTAGTTGTGTTCTTAGTGACTTGAATTTGGTGATAAAGTCTTGTATATTGTCAAAATTACATGGATTGAGACTTATTAATTTATTCTCCAACAAATGTCCTTGAATTTCATTTGTTTGTCCAAATAATTTTGATAATGTACTCCACATAGCCATGGGTTTATCTAAGCACTCAATATGAAACAACAAATTAGTAGAGACATACAAGCACAAATAGCCAATGTCTTCTTTACAATTATTCAACCAATTATTCTTTTTAGCTTCATCATCTTTTGGTTCACCATCAAACCCATGAACTATATTATACAACCTCTTAACTCTTAGCATTGTGTTCACTTCATATTTCTATTTAGGATAGTTAAAAGGTGTTAGAAGTGGAATTACATATCTAGTTGATCACCATATGCGTAATGGTCAATAATGGTCAAATGTCTCTTGCTTATTCATATGAGTACTACCATTATATTTTCGAACATAACATTCTCAACTTTAGTCATAACTGTTACAAGATTTGAATAAGAACTTATTGTTAAATAAAAGAGATGAGGATTATGGGAAACTGGCATAAGCCCAAAAAACATAAACACTAAAAGACAATAAGGAAAAAAGTTCAAATCTAATTTTAAATTTTAAAAAATTGAAAACACTTAGATTTATTTAAATAAAACTAAAATATAAACCCAAAAAGACCAACCCTACAATGTATACTTGATCATATGATTTCAGACCAAAATGGAAATAAATAAATAGATATTTTAAAATAAAGTCTAGAGCAAATAAATGCAAACACATACTAGCAATTAAGTTTCCCTAGTTGAGGTAATAGTTGAATATAAACATGTGCACTTTAAAATCCACGTGCTTCCGTCCAAACTATTTTGAACAAGCTTTTGCATTTCTTTTCTTGACTTCTATTTTTTTTTTTTTTGATACGCAAGGTAGGGATTTATATTAATTATTATAAAATTTACATTCGTCTGCATAACAAGAAATAACAGTCTTCCATGAAATCTAAGCCTATCGGCTAAACCTTCCAACCCGGGAGCAAGCTACGACTGGTTCCAAATTTGCAGTCCCACTGCATGGCTTCAAAAAACATCTACTATTATGATTTTAAACAAAGAAAATTAAAACCAGAGGCCAAGCCTCACATGATTGGTACCGAATTTGCAGTTCCACTGCGTAACTTCTAAAAACCATCTAGTATTATGATTAAACACAAAAAATTAAAACACGAAGGCTGAGCCTCACAGAAAGCCATTTAATTCTGCAAACAAGGTGAAGTCTTCCACCCATTCCATCTCCTCCTCCATCACGAGCCTCAGCTTCCTTTTCAGGAATTCGACTGGGCCGTCAATATCATTCTGTGCCTCATAAGCTCTGGCCCCTTGAGGTCTAAAATGAAGGGATAGACTTTAACTGCCTCATCTATCTCCCAAAGAAGGCCCAGGTCTGCGAGGCACGAGATTCCTTTGCTCTTGAAAGCCGCTTTCAGTGTCTTCTCTAACCCCCCCTAGTAGGTCGCCTCAGAAAAGATGCTCTAGCATTTCCTTTGCCTCCACCTTCGGGACTTCCAGGTCCAGAATTATAGCTAAGAACCGAGAAGAGATGTGTGCATTGTCTCTCGCAAATTCCTTTCTTTCCATATGACCTTTTCCTAATATCATTTTGACTACTAACATTGTCAAGGGATCATCCTCGAGCAGGATTCTCTTTAGCCTTTGATCAGTAATCTCCCGAAATGCTATTTGTCTCTCTGTTGCCACCAAGGAGACTGAAGTATCAAAACCAAAACTTTCCAGCCTCTCTACTAATATGGAGATAATGAATTTTGATCTACTCGTCCTCGCCATTTACAACCCTTTAGTCAACAGTTCCCTGCATAGAGACAAAAAACAAACCAAATTTCAAAAACCATAATGCGAGAATGTCTTCATCCGTTCACTTTTAAAAGGCCCATATGCTGTAAGGCTGAGCCTCCACACACAAATCTAAAATAATGGTGAAGCAAGGCACTCTGTCCTTGCAATGAAATTGTCCTACGACCTTCATCCTTCATTCGACTAGCTCTTCGTGAGAAGCAAATTCTACCACTCGACCCATATGCTTAAGCTTTCATGATGGCCATACCCTACATGTCGAGCTGATTATGCTTGGATTATTGTGTCATTAACTTCTCCTAACGTCACCGAGGTCTCCCCTAATTTGGTGGACTACTAAACTTTGGTTATTTTCCTTCCTCATCCCTCTACTGTTTTGGAGAGGGCTTGGAGTGATTTGGCCTTGCCACTGAGCAACCACCTTTCACACCCCGTCCACCACCTCATTTCCTCCCTCTTTGTTAGCATAATTTCCTTAATTTGTGTTGATCTCATGGATGCGTATGATAGGGAGCTATATGAGGGGCGGGAGGGGCCCACCCTACCACCCACAAGAAATTACTTTGTGTTACATTCTTTGAAATTGGGTCCAATTACTCCCTTATTAGATAGAGAGTCAGCTTCCTTGTTTCCTTCCCTTAACATGTGATTGAACATCACTTGTTCAAAATGCCTTAGTTACTCTAATACAACTTCCAGATACACCCCTAATTTCAAATTGTGGATCTGTCTTGTCCTTAGAGCATTTATGAGCAAAGTTGAGTCTCCTTCAACTATCAGATTTTTAATTCCTAATTCCTTACCCAGTTTTAATTCGAGCAGGAGAGCTTGGAATTCAGCTACATTATTAGTTCCTTCTACTAGGGGCTGAGGTAATCTCCCCAGAGTCAAACCTGTGGAAGTTCTAATTATGCAGCCTGCCCCAGACAGACTCGGGTTCCCTTTGGAGGCTCCGTCAAAATTCAGTTTGGCCCATCCCTACTCAGGGGGAATCCACTGTGTCTTGTTATGCTGTTCAGTGGAAGCCGCATTTCTTGAACAACCCAATGGGGGCATTTTGATTCCAAACCATTGTTTCATTATCTAAGCATCCCATTTAGTAAAATTAGTTTTTTTTTGTTTGACCATCAGCTGTGCATTGAAGAGTTCTACTATGCTCGCCTCTATCTTGCACTGGAGCCTTGGGATCAACATCTCTTTATCCTGAAAAAGATGTCTATTTATCTCTTTCCACACTTACCAGATTAGGATTGAAGGGCTCATCTTCCAGAGATCCTCGAAGATGGTGTTATGATCATTACTTGGCCAAGAGTTTAAGCATTCTAGTAAGGTGTTGGGAAAAACAGTTAACCAGTGTAGCTTTGTGCACAACCAACACCACATTTGATAAGTGAACTTACAATTAATAAGTAAGTGGTCCATTATTTCCTCAGCCTCTTGACACAGGGAGCATCTGGTCAGACCATGATAGCCCAATTTGGTAAACCTATCTCCTGTGAGAATTCTTCCTTGAGCTGCAGCCCATGTGAATATCCCTGCCTTTGGGAGACAAACCTTGTTTCAACAAAGACTTCGAGGGATCTATGAATTTTCTTCAGTTGAGGATGATAGGATGTTGTATCCTATCTTGGCCGAGTATATCCCATTTGATGCAGCATCCCAACGTAAGCGATCACTCCCCTGTCTGCCCCAAATCCTATGTCTTGACAATGCTTTCTCAAAGACTTCAATTTCCTGGGCTCCCAGTTCCAGACTTCTCACTGATTTCCACTTCATGTAACCTACAACTGAGTCTTCCAAGTGATCTATGTAATCTTTGACTTTTGAACCCCAAATTTGTTTAGTCTTCTCCTTTACTCTTGAGAGTTCTGGGTTGTCGGCTAGTGCTGGATGGCCTTCCCAAGAGTCTTCCCAGAACATAGCCTCCTTTCCATCCTTCACTTCCCACATAAGAAAGTCTGTTAGAAGATCTCTATAGTTTTTAATGAAGTTCCAAATTCGGGACCTAGATGGCAAGGATTTTGCTACTAGAAAGCAGTAAGGGTTTGCTTCCAAATATTTTGCTCTGACAATCTTCACCCATTTGAGGTCAGGGCAAGAATGAATAGTCCAAGCTAATTTTTCCCCTAGTGCCTTGTTTTGACGAAGAACATTTCTCAAACTTGTCCCATCTTTCTCCCTCTTCTCATAAACCTTCTGCCATTTTATAAGAGAAATTTTCTTTTGTTCTGAATTGCCTTTCCAGAAGAAGTCCTTCATTACCCTATTTAGGTCTTTGCTCGCTCCAATTGAGAGCTATAGACAAGACATCATATAGATGGGAAGTGTTAAAAGGACCGATTTCAACAAAATTAACCTCCCTGCCTAGGATAGCCACCTGTTTTTCCATGAGGATATTCGATCCTTGCATCGAGTCACTATAGAACTCCAGGCATTGTTACTTTTGATGCCTTTGTCTAGTGGTAGTCCCAAAAAATTTCATGGCAGTTGCCCCATCTTAAATCCTAAGATTCACAAGATTTGAAGTTCACTGGGGAAATTTGAGTTGAAGAAGAATATCTCAGATTTAGCCTTACTTCCTGCCTTGAAGCCCTAAAATAGTCTTCTAGCATTTTTTTGTATCTTTGTGCCTCTTTTGCTGAAGCCTCACCAAAAAATATTGTGTCATCCACAAATTTCTGATGCGTGATATTAGGTAGACTGCTAATTACTTGCAATCCTTCAATCCATCCGAACCTCCTTGCATTTTCAATCGATCTCTCGAGGGATTTAGCTATTATTATAAATAGGAAGGGGGATAGAGGATCCCCTTGTCTAAGCCCTCTTGGAGCTATAAAGTATCCCTCTGGAGAACCATTAACCAACATTGAAAAACGTAGGCTAGCCACCCATTCAAAGAGCCAGTCTAACCATTCCTTTTGAAAGCTGAAGGCTTCCATTACCTTGAAGAGGAATCTCCAATTCACTCTGTCATATGCTTTTATGATGTCCAGTTTCATAAGCATTGCCAGTTTATTCAGTTTTTGGATTGAATGTATGACTTCTTGAGCAATGATCACCCCATCTAAAATTGATCATCCTGGGACAAAACCTGTTTGTTCCTCGGATATAATTGTGGGGAGAATCTTCTTCAGTCTATTGGCTAATACTTTGGCCAATATCTTGTAAATCGTGTTACACAATGATATTGGACGAAAGTCTTCCCAGGAGTCTGGTTTTTCTTTCTTTGGGATGAGGGCAATTAAAGTGTTATTTGCTTCCTTTAAAACTCTTATGTTTATCCTAGAGTCTTCTATAGCTTCCCACACATCCTTACCCAAGAAGTGCCAACATTTCTAGAAAAATCGGCTGGAAATCCATCCGGTCCAGGTTCCTTTTCTGGTTGCATTCCAAAGACTGCCTCTTTCACTTTGTCTTCAGAGAATTTGTCATTCAAAGCTCTCATTTGAGTTTGAGAAATCAATTTCGGTATGAATTGCAAGGAGGCATTATGGGCATCCAAATTTGAACCTTCCCAATCATTGAGCAAGTTATGAAAATATGTAACTGTTGAATCCTTGATTTCTTTCAGATCTTCCATCAATCTTCCTTCCCCATCTTTCAAACATGATATTCTATTAAATTCCCTCCTTGCTTTTGTGGAGTTGTGAAAGAATTTTGAGTTTCTATTTCCTGTCTTCAACCAGACCTCTTTGGATTTTTGTCTCCAAAAAAATTCCTCTTTGGCCAAGACATCATTGATATTGTTAGTTAATGCCTTTTCTTTCATATAGCAGGCTTTGCCCATCCCTTTATTAATAATTTCATCAGCTAGGTTGTCCAATTCTTGCTCCGTTTGCTCTTTCTCTCTGAAGATGTTCTTGAAGCTCTCTTTGTTCCATTGTTTAAGTTGCTGCTTCAAGTATTTTAGCTTTGTGATCACATTGAATAAGCTTGAACCCTCCGGGGAGCATTCCTTCCACCATTGTTCTAATAATACCATCACGCTAGGGTCCTTAAACCACATCATTTCAAATTTGAATGGGCATCGAATCGGCCCCTTCTCCCCATCTATTTGAAGTTGAACTGGAAAATGGTCGGAACCAATCCTAGAGTTTATCTTACTCTCAAGAGAGAAAGGAAAAAGACTTAGATTTCCTTTGAAGAAGAATCTATCTAATTTTTCCGCTATACTTCCAAACCCTTTCCTACGATTTGTCTAGGTAAAGTGTCGATTGCCTATGGGAATTTCCAATAAAGAGTTTCTGTCCACAAAGCTGCAGAAATCCGTTTGGGACTGTAGGACTTTTCCTAAACCACCTTTCTTGTCTTCCTGCCTAAGAATTGCATTAAAGTCCCCTCCTATTATGCTAAAACCCTATTACATACCACTCAAGATTCCATCCAATTCTAGCCAGAGCAATCTTTTTTGAATGCTCATCAAGGGGCCATACACATTTATAAGATTAAAATGAAGATTTGAGATTAAACTTCTTACCTTGCACACCATCCAGTAACGACTCAAGTTCAAGGCCTCTATTAGGACTGTCTGCGGTCTCCATATAATCATTAAGCCTCCCAAAGCCCCTTCCACTTCTGCGCCTATCCATTTCCATGACCTCAATTTTTTGCCAAATTTCTCTAGATCTAAACCACCTAATTTTGTTTCTTGAAGAAGACAGATTTATGCTTGGCTCACTTCTATGTGGCACCTGATGAGGCTCCACTTGTTAGGGGCATGTAAGCCCCTAACGTTCTAGGTTAAAATTTTCATTGCTATTCAGGAAGGGCTCCACCCTTCCCTACTTTAATCATTGAATCAATTTTTTGTTGTCCACTCGCTCCCCCATCTAGTTTTCTCTTTTCTTGATTTGGAATTCTACCCCACTTTTTCTGATCCCCGTAGTCCGGCGTGAGTTTGAGTATATCCCTTTTGTGAATTCCTATTTGAGATTTGGCTGCCTATAATTCCTCTATCATCTTTCTCTTTTTACCTGATTGTGGGCTTAACAGCTCCATCATTTCTTGCCCTTCTAACTCCCAGATTTCCTCTATACCTTATAAGTTAAGCCTTGCCTCCAGTATTCTTGACTTTGCTTTAGCCTCCACTGCTAGTTCCACTAGTTCCTTCCCCACTTCTATCAAAGAATCCAATTCCACATTTTGACAACTATCCCCCAAAAGTTCTAGAGTCTCAGAGATTTTGTCTTCTAAATCCGCAAGCTGATCCTCCCTCTCCTCCTATTCCTCTTGTAGCTCCTCCCCCCCCTCTGTTTTATCCACTGAGGATGATCTTGGGAAGCCAATCTGGGAGGTGTCCACCAAAGGTTGCAAATTGTCCCTATCCTCTTTTGTAAAAAACCTACTCTTCATTGGAAAAGACTTCTCAAGCCCTACCTTAGGATAGGAAGGATTGGCGGTTTCGGTGGTAATTTAGACTGACACTTTGGGAGTCTCCGATGGGACATCCAAAAGGCAAGATTTCCCTGCCTCTTCGTTGGGTGTTCTGCATCCCAAAGAACGCACCAGATTATTATGCATTAGAGAATCACGCTCCAATTTTTGAACCCAATTTCCATAGTCCGTTAGAAGTTTGATCTCACTCCATATCTTCCTGTCTGCTTTATTCTCCATGCATATGCGCACATAGGTTTGGTTCTTCTTTGCCAATTTCCTTTCTTCTGCGCAGACAAATGTGTGTAGTTGATTGCCTATTTCCTCCAGGATGGATGGAGCCCAAAATTCCCGAGGAAGATTTTGTAAGCTGTACCAGTCTTGCAGGGTTTCCATCGTGTGGGTTGTTAGATCAAAACTCACTGTCCATTGCCTTAAATAAAAGCCACACCCATCTAAAACCCATACACCATTCACTATTTGGTCTCTGATTTTTTTGGATGGACAAACTACCAGGAATAAGTCATTTTGAAGCATCTTAAATTGTAGTTCAGAACCCCAACATTCTTTCCACCATTTCACCAAGTATTCCCAGTTGAGATCCTTCCTGAACCATTTCCCAAGCAAGCCTAACAGCTCTAACCTCAAGACTTCCGCTTGCAATTTCGAAGAGCTGATTACTATTTTGGTTCTTCCGCCTTTTGATTCTTTGGACAAGAGTGGGCCGTGGTGTCCCTTTCTCTCTCTGAGGTTTTTTCCTGTGCTTCCTCCCATTCCTTATCAGCTGACTTCTTTTGCCAGGCCACTCCTCCTTTCCCATTTCTACCTTTAGGGTTTCTTCTAGGGCCCTGTCTTCCCAACCATGGAATATCATTATGCCCTCTTTTTCCTTCATTCTATTACTAAGGGCTGCGAAACTCTTCATTTCTATACTTTCCATTCTTGGTCCAACCTCGAGAAGAGCCTACACCTCTATTTGTGTGAAGATTCCCGTGAGCCTGGTCCTTGTGAAAATGACCATTCTAAGCATTGTTCTGAGGGCGGGCCCATCTTTCTTTCATCCAGACATGATCGAGGTTCCCACTCCTATTCCATCTAGGTCCCTCGTGACCTCTGCCACCATGCCTAAGTTTATCCGACCGTTTTCCTCCATGACGGTTGCAGAGCTCCATTTTCCCCTCTTTTTTCTTGACTTCTATTAGTCCTTTATTCGATTTTTAATAAATTGTTATTTCATAAAGTGACTTTTTGTGGATATGGTTCGCTATATAGTATTAGTAGGTCAAATTTGATAAAGCCATGTACAAGATACATTATTAAGGATCAAATGAGAAGTGAGAGGGGCATACACTATGGGAATTCTCAAGCATAATAAATTCTTGATTTAGCATGGGCCACAATTCCAATGATTAATGAGTTCTAAGAATTGATAGAAAATATGTTTATAGATGGTTGAGTACAAGATTGGAAGGTATGTTCCCTTATTTTTATAGTGATTTCAAGTTAACAAATATTTCCAAGTCTAAAAACAAGATAAAATGCGACTCTATGCCATCAATTATGAAAGTGAATTAAACAACCAATGTAGAGAGTTTGTACCTACCTACCAAGCTTCAAATTGTTACAAGTGTCAACATCCTATGAATTTTAGGGAAACCTTTTGAATTTATATGTAGGCATTTCTATGATGTATAAAGGGTTGTTCATTAAACCAAATATATCTTTTGCAAATTTTGAAAATGATTGTGTAATTGCACATAATCTAGGTGACCATATGCCATACGTCACAAATTTTAAAGGGTAAGGGATTTTTTTTGAGTCTAAGGAACACATTGTATTTTAAAGACTACTCTATAGTTGGATGCCTTATTGTGTAATTGAAAAATTTTAAGCAATTTTTAATAGATCTTTGAGATCATTTTTGTTGGCATCTTACTGTTGATGTTTTATTTGCACCTTAGATTTGCATGGATATGCAAACCCACAAAAAAATGAGAAAATTTAAAAGTTTGGGAATGGATTGTAAAACATCCTCTAAGATTTTAGAAGTCAAATATTCTTATGATTATTTAAAGGATTACTCTAACTAGATGGAGAAAATGGAGAAATAGAACTTAGAAATGAATCTATCCTAAGGTGAAGCACTATATGATAATAACTCTACTTATAGTTATTTTACACAATACTTATTACTTAGATCATGATAATTATATTATGGTAACAAAAGAGCATGAAATGCATGATTTTAAACCTTAATAAATATCCTTTATATATACTTGACTTATTTATCTCATTCCAATTTTAAATTATCTATTAGAATTTTAGCTTAAATCTTAGCACTCAACCTTTCAATATCCATATCCTCTGCTTTAGCTCGAGAGCACAACTAATTTATAGTATATTTAGCTCTCTTAGTTCCTTCCTCACAATATAAACTATTTGGGAATGTAATGATGATTCATATGCAGTTGTATACAAATGTTGTTGATATGAATCATATTGAACCAAAATGTTCAAACCCCTTTATCTCTCTCTATCATTTCTCTCTTATTATAGGACCCCAAAGAAATTATGTTCCTTTGTGTAACACAAGGAAGGGTAGGGACTATCACATTCTTATTACAAATCTTTGTCTCTTGCCTCTTTTCAAATCATGTTTGAATTCAACTATCTTATTTATCGTCTAGTATGGGGGCAACCCACCAAACTCTATCTTTGTGATTGTCTATGTTTATTTTCTATGGCTATCTGATAACACAATTTTTAGTAATTACAGGCCGATTAGATTTTTGTATGGTCTCTAGCATAACACAACTTGCTACCTATACATATTAGTGCTATATTGTGTCTGTATAATCTTTGATGTCTAAATCTCCACTTTTCACCTAACATATTTATCTACAACTAACATGCTTAAGGTGATACAACCTAATAATTTTATGCAGGATTGATGAAAATCTTTCCCTTGGGGGAAACTCTAGATAGATAGAAGATTCCGCTTCCCCTGCACATCTTGGGTATAATATTCTCTCCCTTTTTAGTTTACTTCACATTTCATCTTAGACACATATTCTCACTAAAGTAGGGGGAAAATGTAATATTAAAAATTATACCCCATGCAATTTCACATTCCATACACCTTCCTCTTTAGACATACTACGATAATTATTCTTTCCCAACTAAAAAACATTTTCTTAGCACCTAGCATGCTCCTTTCCTCAATCATTAAGTTTAATTTTCCACAGACCAATGTGCATCATGAAGACATCCATGTGCCACAATAGCATCCCAAAAAATCCAAGAATAAGGTGGCCATTGAGATGTTACACAAGTACTACATTTTGGTAGTGTAATGCCCCTGCCAACCTACAACATTGTTGAGAATCACTCAGGCTGGCTGTTTAAACCAAAAAGGTCCTCTCTTTTGCAAGAGAAGGAATTCAATATTCATTCTTTATGCATCATCCTTCATTTTGGCTCTCATGCTCTTTAAAACACACATACAACTCTTTCTTCCTTATTTTCTATTTTCTTGAGAAAGCACTAGCTTTCTACACCTTGCTACACACACATCTTGCAATAGGCTTGTCTACAACTTTTAGAGTAATATCCATTGTTGTAGCATGATTTCTTCTTACAGAAGTTTCTATCATTTAGGAGGTTCTTGTTACTTCTTTTTGCACCAACAAGCTTCACTTTTGGTACTTGTATGAGGTGACTCTTCAAGAATCTTTCTTTAGCATTTTATCTCTATCTTTGATTAGAATATGGTATTCTTTCATCTTTTTTATGTCTATTATTATTATCATCATATTCTCTAAGGCTGCTTGTAGAGGGAAACACTAATACATGGGTTTTATCGAGGAAAACTCCCAAACAATCACCTGAATGATTTTTTTGTATGTGGGGCTCTCTTACACTTCTAGGGTTTTGGACCTAAAAGGAGAAAGATATAAAAACCTTAACGCTTCACTCAAGAACAAGCCCCTTGAGATTTCAATGCAAAGGAGATTGAAATCCATTAAAGATGATTGTTCTTAAGGTTGAAAATTGATAAAAGGGGTTCACCACTAAGTGCAAACTTGGAAAATGCAAGATGTTTGAAAACACACTATGATATGCAAAAAGACCTAGAAATGCAAATAGATTGTAAATGTATGAAACCGAGAAAGATGGAATGGCTGAATCTTTGAAATTGCTGCTTTTAGGCCAACTGGAACTCATATGCCAAGCTAGGTGACTTAGTCCTACTTTAGGTGAACAGTGTCGGAATAGGTTTCAAACTACTAAAATCTACAAAAATCTTTGTCAGAATCCTACAATAGGACTCATTCACCACTAATGGAAAATCAGTCCACTTTGGGATTTCTAGAAATTAAAAAGTGGAATCTGTAGTTCTCTGTCTACTCTTCTACTCCTAATTCAGATCCAGGTTTGAAACTATCAAATTCAACCTATAGGTGTTCTCCAAGCTTCTCTTAGGACTTTGAAAACTTTGAATGGATTTGACAACTTGATGGAAGCTTTTCCAATCTTGCTCTTTGACAAATCTACAACCTAAACCTGCAAATCACATGCAAAGAGAGGGAAAATTGTTGTGGGGTTAGTGAATAGGGGTTTGCCTTGGTCAAACCTCATGTTGGTAATTAAACCCTTGAAATGAAATGAAATATGAAAAGAGAATGATGAATGAACAAAAAGAAATGCTACAATTCACCAAACCCTTGAAGTATCTAGAATGCTGCAAACATGCAAGTAATGGATCTAATGGATGTAGGCTTGAAAATACTTGAAATGCTTATAATGCTTGATAGATTGATTGGGGGTGAAATGAGTAGAAAAACCCTATATTTATACTTAATTATGCAATAATTCCTAAAAATACATCATCACAGGCCGACCTTAGATCTTAGAAAATAAAAACTTGCCAAAAAATTGAATTAACTTTGAATTTTGAGCCAAAGGAGACTCATTCACCACTCTAGGTGAATGGGTCCCACCTAAGTGGACTCATTCGCCCATAATGGTGAATGGGTCCCACCTTAGGCATTTGAGGTGGATTTTGGGATTTAAATGTTTTAAATGATGTTTATCAGGTTTATTCTCAAAAATACTCATAAGGCTTGTAGATGCAAAATGGTGCCAATTAAAGCATAAGAAAGTCCAATTATTAATGAAAAGCCTAAAAAAGTGTGAAAGTTTGTTACAACACTTTACAACACTTTGAAATAAGGCTTGGTAAATGATAAAAAGAGGTTATTTAGGTGAAATACATTAATAAGACCCTAAAAAAGTGTGAAAGTATGTTACAACACTTTTGCAAGGTTCCATTAAAATACTTATTAGTTCACAAGGGACCAAGACCTAATGTGAATGTATTAACCACATTACAACACTAAATCAAGGCAAAAATAAGCCAACATCCACAAGAAGGATCCAAATGAGGATGAAAATGTCCAAAGATCCATTTTTATACGCTACACCACCCAACATTTTTCTTGGTCTTATGCATGTAGGTTTAGGTGGAGGAACCTTTTTGAATCAACCTTGAATGTCATCGAACACCCTCAATGCAATATTGAACCTTTCAACATTCTTTTTGCTTTATTTTCATTCAAAATATTTATTTCAATACCTTTAATTCTGTACAATCCTATTTCATGTCTTTTTACATCTAGAAACTTACAAAAAATATTTTTGTGTCTTTCTATGACATCTCCATTTTTATTATTCTTATAGGACTCTAATGTGGGCATGCTATCATCCTGGACAGAGAGCACATCGAGCTATCCAAAAGACCTTTACACTGTGTTATTCCAATTTTGATGTATGGAAGTTTTGAATAATTTATGCTCCTTCTATCCTAGTTCAATCGAGTTATGTAAAATGAGATAGGGGAGAGATAATTTACCCCTTGAGTCTCTCATCTTGAGGGTGGAAAATTCCCTCTATAAAAATAAATAGACATGAAACATAAAAAAATCTCATGAAAACATGAAGCATTGCTAACATGATACTTGACTGAAATTGTGGCAATAGAAAAAGTATCCCTTTTCCTTGTTTAATTTGGGAATGTTTAATGTTAAAATGAACTTGATATCACCTTGATCTAGTGTTGCGATGAGTTTCACACATCCACATTAGGTCTTGGGCCCTTTTAAAGCTAAATAAACCTAACTTTTCCTTAATTTAGTGTTGTAAAGTGTATTTATTTACACCTTCACATTAAATTTAGGAGGCCTGTAAACTAAGTGGACCTAATCTAGTGTTGTAATGTGTTTACACATTCACATGGGATTTAGGGCCCTTTTGAGCTAAATTGACTTGATTTTTCCTTAATTTAATGCTGTAAAGTGTATTTATTTACACTTTCACATTGGATTTTGGGCCCTCTTGCATTGATGACCTTAATAACATCATTAATAGGCCCCTACGACCCTATATTGTGCATCCCAAGGCATATTTTAATCAAATTATTGACATAGAACCCATATAAACCTAATTTTTTGACTCAACATTATCTCTCTTCAAAAAGTCCTTGTGGGACCCATACACCACCTTGGGTGTATGAGTCCCATTTGGCCTATTTTTAAGGTTTTGAGCAGGAAAAACTGGGTTTTAATTTCAAATTTCATGTTTGTTAGCCTTTTAGATATAACACATGGGATATTAGATGGATTGCCTATATAAATGAGGTCTCAAATCATTATTTCATATAAGGCCTACATGTTATCAAGTCAAGCATTCAAGAGTTAAGCATTCCAAGACTTCACAAGATTGTTCAGAGAGTTTGCAAGATCATTTCTAAACCATTCAAGAGAAAATTTCTTCATCAATTGTTGTAGCAATCCAAGGTCCATCCTCATGTCAAGATCATCAAGCATCATGCATGTTGTTGAGCTAGTGTTGTGATGTAGCATTGAAGATCCAAGGTCAAGCATTGTTCTATACTTTATCTCAAGATCAAGATCTACATTCTACATGGCCACTTCATGTTTGATTGCTGATTCATGTTACAAGACATCATTCAAGGTATTATTGTTCATGTTTCATGTTTCATGTCCTTATTTCATTGTTTCATCATTTGGTTTAATTATCTAAAAGGGGTTTGGCTAAGGAAAACTCCCATTCATTAACAATCAACAGGTTTTCCTCCTCTTTACATGTGTGGTTGAAGTTCTAGGTGTCTTGGAGCTTGAAGAACCATTAAAGATTAGAAAACAAGCTTGGAGAAAGCTTTTGGAGTTGCCCCTTCATTGGTAAAGTTGCTATATTCACAAAAACCCATTTACAACCCCAAAAATTAGGGTTTTAGATCTAGAAACAAAGTGTAACAAAAAGAGTAGACATTGAAGACCAGGTTCAGACTTTAAAGTTCTAGAAAACCCTAACTAGACTCATACACAAGTCTTGGCGCACGAGTCCTAGTTTAGGTCATTTTTTATATTTTTGTAGTTTTGGATACCCTTTTTCTAGAAACCCGTTTCAAACTAGAAACCTTGATATGGGTCTAATACGCCTAGATTGGTGTATGAGTCCTAGTGTGCCAAAATTTTAGGTTATTTAGCATTTCAGGCCTCCATTCAAGCTCTCTCAAGTTTCCAAGTACTCCTCTATACTTTTTCTAGTTTGCTGTTCTGATTGACTTGCATTTATAGTTCATTTAGTGAAGTTTTATGCATTATTAAGTTCAATCATTAGATCTTGCATTTCATACATTTTTCCAAGCCCTAGCTTGGTGGTGAACCCCTCATTAACCTCTAAACATACCCTAGGATGACCCTATTACAAGATATCCTTCTTTCATTCCATATTGGGAGTGAGATCTCTTGGGTTTCCTTGGATGAAACTTGAGGGAAATAGGTTTAGGTCCCTAAACA
This sequence comes from Sequoia sempervirens, assembly GCA_007258455.2. Classification (NCBI taxonomy): domain Eukaryota; kingdom Viridiplantae; phylum Streptophyta; class Pinopsida; order Cupressales; family Cupressaceae; genus Sequoia; species Sequoia sempervirens. The sequence continues at coordinate 27,185,872 of VDFB02353493.1, read as the reverse complement.
ACTAGTTTGTGTTCCACCTCCCAAGAGGTGAAACACCTATTTCTATTGTTTCATTTTGGTGAACCTGCATTTAGAAGATTTCATTTTCTGATTTGGAGTCCATCATCATCCTAAATCTAACTTGCATTAACTTTGCATTAGGGTTTCTATTAGTTAATTGGAATTCTAGGGTTTCTAATTTTTACATTAGTAAAAGTGCATATAGGTTGCATTTTTGCATCTCAAATCATTGAAAAACATCTGAAATTGCACTTTCATTTAGTCTATAGATCACCCAAACTGAAAAGCATAAAAATCACTTAAAACTTATTGAAAATTGTGTAGAAAACCCTCATTGGGACTCATACACCCCTCTGGGCAAATTAGTCCCAGTGCAAAATTGAAATTGCCTTTTACAACATCAAAAACCATGTTTCTACACTTCTATTTTTTGCCATTAGTTATCTATTTCAGTTGGTTGAGTTTCTATTACACTCATTTCATTAGATCTAGCTTAATTATGTTCATTTCATGCATTTCTCAATTCCAAATTTGCATTTACAACATTTCACTTTCAGATTATTGCATAGTGTAATCAACAAATTACCTTGTTTGAAATCTAAAAATTTCATTTAAACATTTCACTTTAGGTCATAGAATTGTACTTTGTTTACTTTTCCATAATAGCATGTTTTCTGTCAAGAGATGTGGCTTTGATACATGGTTAAAAATGGATTGCATAAGTACAATATCCCCTCTTATGAGTTCAATTTAGAGTACAACAATGAGGTCATTAAGAAGCAATTTTTGTCATCCTTCTACTATCTTTCATAGTTATGAGAATATCTTAGAGCAAGCAAATCAAGCCATAGACAAAATCCTTAATATTAAATTTCCTATTGGTGAGGATGGTATGATACAAGATGATACAAGCATAGATAGTCATGAAAACCATAATTTTTCTTCTCCCAATACCTCTCCTACTAGTGACAAAGGTATCTTGGTGAAAGAAGATACAATCATTGAGGATCATGAAAGTCTTGATTGTTTCTCTCCTCCTCCCTCTTGGAAAGATATTATGATACAAGAAGGTGATATCATAGACACATTTTTAAACATCACCTCACCTAGTATCCATTGATCCCTTGTCTATGAGAATGTTTTATCAAAAGAGGATGAAATCATAGATAGACATGACAACCAAATTTTTCCTTCTCCTAATATCCTTCGTTGATACAAAGAAGATAATTTGGTGTTAGAAGATACACCTGTTGAGAGTCATGAGAATGTTGTTCCTCCCTTCCCTAATACTCCTACCATTTGGAAAGATCTATTTGGTAAGCTTGAAAATCATATTTGTCCTTCTCTTGATGTCTCCCCTATGTGTGATGAAGCTACTTTACTAAATCTAACCATGGAATGTGATGAAAATATTAAAAGCTCCCCTACTAGGGTAGATAGTATGGCATAAGAGAATGAAACCTTAGAGAAAAAGGATAAAGTCACAAACAATCATAACAATCAAATAGAGCCTCTCCTAATATCCCTACTATTGATAAACAAGACAATATATCCATTGATAACTCTCTCACTTGCGATGAAGTCATTTTAGAAGAACCAACCTTTGAATGTCACTAACATCTAGCTTGCAGTTCTCCTAAAAACTCTCCTCCTAAGGAGGATATCATGGTGCAAGAAAATGATAACATTGACAATAGTGATATAGTTTCCTTAGATGAAGACGATGACGTAACATTAGACTCTCCTTCACTAAGGGACGTTAATTTTATTCAACCTCAACTCATCCTTTACCCACCTTCACATAGAACTCCAACTCAAAACAAACCTGAACTTATCCTTTATCCACCCAAGAATAATGTTTTGCAGCAGCTGAGTCATAATATTGTTTCCCATACATATAACACTAGAAACAATCCACAACCAAGACAAATACCTTCAACATCCCTCCCATTTCCTAACCCTATCTTACCAGGTCCCCCTCATTTTCCTCCATAAAGTGGAAAGGAGTATGATCTTGTTGAACAACTAAAGAATACTCTTGCTAAGATATCATTATGGGACCTTATTCAAGCCTCCCCTCATTATCACAACATGATTCAAAGTGGTTCACAACAAGTTCCTACCCATCCTAATGTGCACTCAAATGATGTGGCAGCCCAAATTCAAGCCATAACTTTACATAATGTAGACAATACTTTTCATCAACATGAGCTACCACTTTGAAAATAAGAAAAAAAATGATGCCTTCATGATAATAGCTAGATTCAATATGATGTGAATAAAGCGAACCATTGTTGATAATTTCTCTGCTTTGAATGTGTGTAGTGTGGAACTTTTGGATAGACTTAGTGTGGATAAATCAAGAATTGAACTTGATTCTTTATCAATTTGAGGATTTGAGAACATAGGAAAACAACCACTTGTTGTGATTACTTTTCCTATTATAGTTGGAAAGGCTAACTTACAAAATCCTATTCATGTTATGCCTCATGATATTTCATACAATATTCTTTTCTGAAGACCTTGGATCCATGAGATGCATGCGGTGCCTTCAACTCTTCATTGTATCATGAAATACATCTATAACAATAAAGTATACCAAGTTGAAATAGACCCCAAGCCTAAAAAGTTGCTTACAAGTTGAAAAAGGAAGGACAAATCCTCTAAACACACTAATTCCAACTTCGAACATAGAACCTATAAATGAAGAGAAACAAGAGATGGAAAAAGTGTCAAAACTATTAGAAGATGATTGGGGTTCCTTAGATTTCACATCATTTATGGGTGAATACGAGATCATCAACAAAGATCTTGAATAGGGAAAACAAAAAGCGGTAATGTCAACACAAAATTTAGAAGACCCCTCAAAAGAATCCACCTCAAACACTTTAGAAAAAAAGACAACAAAATACACAACAAACTTTGACTAACTTAATTATGAGCAACCACCTAATCCAAAAGAAATGAAAATGCTTTATGGAAAAGGTTATGAACTTATGAAACAACTTAGATATAGTGGAAAAGGATGTGGTGCTAGAGAAAAAGGTATCCGTGTCCCTATAGAGCCTCACATGCAAGAAAAGACTAGTGGTCTTGGTTATTGCCCCTCGAAACAAACAAACAAGCCTTCACTTATTATCAACACTATTACAAAAATTTCCTCTGAGCCAACTTTAACATTAGTGCATCCTAAATTGATAGACACTAGTGGTATTGATTTTTACCCTTTGAAAGAAATGAAAGAAACACATAAATCATTGCTTAACATCAATTTCATCACACAAAACACTAATGATTCAAATTCGATAGATTTTACACCCTCTTGCAAAGGAAAGGACAAAATCTCTCAATCTAATGAGTCTTGTGAAAGTATCACACCTAATGCTAAGCAAGAGATATCTTTGTGACAAAATAAAGGAATAACCTCTACTTTTGATCAAGAGAGTATCTTGACGGGACTCCTCCAAGATCGTTTGATATCTCTCCCTCTAAGAACATTAAATGAATTTTACTAAAAGAGTTCATTTTATGCATATCATAGAGTTCATGGTCATTCTACTAATGAGTGTAAGGATTTGAGTAAAAAAATTCAACATCTTAGGGATTGTGGTGCTCTTCCTTGTGTTGAAGCACCTAGTCCCTCTAATTGAAACTTATTTTCATCCTATTTGGCTCATCCTCGTCCTACACTAAGTGGGGGAAAAGGGGTTAGGTAGCCTTGTCCTTGTATGTCACTTGTCATTGACTCTTTTGGCTATTTGACTGAATTTCATGTAAATATAAGAGCAAGCTTGGGATGTGGATGACATGCCTTAAGTTGGCTCACATCTAACATACTTATTCATGATGTAGTTCAATTCAGAAACATATGACTTGGCATAGGGCTTTCCGAATAAGATTTCATGTCTTCTTCTAATTTAAAGCAATTTCTCACAATAATAGTGTTAGCAACCACTTTAAAGTGGGGGCATACATCGACACTCATGTTTCATTGTGCAATTTTCTTTCTTCTTGCGATGCATCCTTTTCTTGGTGGTGTCATTGGGCTTGATTTCCTTTGAGAGCATGATATTTCTTTGTCTTATCCTCTCTTGGAGACATTGAGCATGATGTTCCCTAAGAAGAGACCTTAAATGAACTAAGAAAAATACCTTTGAACGTACCCTACACTATTTTGCATTTACAACATCGGTTATATGGCCACCTTGCATAACACACTTTGCATGCCTGTGGAGCCATCTTGTTTTTTTAGTTTCAAGCATACAAAGTTTTGCTTGCCTCATGAAGCTCAAAGTTTGTTATTGCGTGGCACCTTATCAAAGTTATCAGGAGGTATAACTTTGGTATGGTTTGATGGGAAGCCCAATCGAGGCATGAATTTCCCTTAGCCACTCACATGTGTGTGTGAGCACATACCGACAGTGTGTGTATGTGTCTCACCTACTTGGATTACTCACCCCGTGGATGACCTAAAATTCTATGGCCCTAGAGTGAGCGCATTTTTGTTGGAGCTTGATCCACCTTTTCTTTATTTTTCTTTCATCTTTGGTATTGTATGTTTGTGTATCATGTTTTGCTGCAAATTATACACCTTGTGCGTGTCCTTTTGTGGTTATGTCAGTTTGATGTAGGATCTCAGAACCTGGAGGCTTGACCACTCCTTTGATCCTTGTTATCCTAAACCATCAGCATCGGTACATGAGGACCCCTCTTGAATGTCTACTTTAGTGTGAGTTTGAACTTGAAAGTATCCCTTTTCTTAAAGTGGGGGATAAATGTGGAAATGGAAAAAGTATCCCTTTTCCTTGCTTAATTTGGGAATGTTTAATGTTAAAATGAACTTGATATCACCTTGATCTAGTGTTGTGATGAGTTTCACACATCCACATTAGGTCTTGGGCCCTTTTAAAGCTAAATAAACCTAACTTTTCCTTAATTTAGTGTTGTAAAGTGTATTTATTTACACCTTCACATTAAATTTAGGAGGCTTATAAACTAGGTGGACCTAATCTAGTGTTGTAATGTGTTTTACACATTCACATGGGATTTAGGGTCCTTTTGAGCTAAATTGACCTAATTTTTCCTTAATTTAATGTTGTAAAATGTATTTATTTACACTTTCACATTGGATTTTGGGCCCTCTTGCATTTATGACCTTAATATCATCATTAATAGGCCCCTAAGACCCTATCTTGTGCATGCTAAGGAATATTTTAATCAAAATCTAGACATAGACCCCATATAAACCTAATTTCTTGACTCCTCGACATTCTCTCTTTTTAGAAAGGCCTTGTGGGACCCATACACCACCTTGGGCATATGAGTCACATTTAGGTGGGACCCATATGCCATTGGTGGCGTATGAGTCCCATTTGGCCTATTTTTAAGGTTTTGAGCATGAAAATTTGGGTTTTAAGTTCAAATTTCATGTATGTCAACCTTTGGGATCTAATACATAGGATATTAGATGGATTGTCTATATAAATGAGGTCTCAAATAATTATTTCATATAAGGCCTACATGTTATCAAGTCAAGAATTCAAGAGTTAAGCATTCCAAGACTTCACAAGATTGTTAGGAGAGTTTTCAAGATCATTTCTAAACCATTCAAGAGTAGATTTATTCATCAATTTTTGCAGCAATCCAAGTTCCATCCTCATGTCAAGATCATCAAGCATCAAGCATGTTGTTGAGCTAGTGTTGTGAAGTAGCATTGAAGATCTAAGAACAATCGTTGTTCTATACTTTATCTTGAGATCAAGATCTACATTCTACATGGCCACTTTATGTTAGATTACTAATTCATGTTACAAGACATCATTCAATGTATTATTATTCATATTTTGTGTCCTTGTTTCATTGTTTCATCATTTGGTTTAGTTATCTAAAAGGGGTTTGACCAAGGCAAACCCCTATTCACTAACAATCAATAATTTTTTCTCCTCTTTACATGTGTAATTAAAGATCTAGGTGCCTTGGAGCTTGAAGAATCCTTGAGGATTTAGCTCAGAAGCTTGGAGAAAGTTGTTGGAGTTATCCCATCATTGGTAAAGTTGCAATCTTCACAAAAAGTCACCTATAGCCCTGTAAATCAGGGTTTCAAATTTAAAAACAAAGTGGAATAGAAAGAGTAGACATTGAAGATCAGTTTTATACTTTGAAGATCTAGAGAACCCTAACTGGACTCATACGCCATTCTTGGCATATGAGTCCCATTTTAGGTCATTTTTCATATTTTTGCAATTTCAGATACCCTTTTTGGTGTAGGAGCACCTAGGTAACATTAGGCATTTAAGCAGTCTAGTTTGAATTTTGTTTGGATATGTTATTTTGAAGGTCATGTTGACCATATAGTTAGCATTTGAGGTTTATGAATAAGTCTTGATTTGTTGTGATCAGTAGAATAAGAAGTGAAGAGGATGGATAAGTTTAGGAACAAAACTTGCTTAGGTTGCTAACATTTGGCAAAAGTTGAAAAACACAGTGCATTTTACAAATTTTCCATTTGATGTCTTACATGACTGACCTAAGGAGTTTAACTATTTTTAAAATCTATTTAAGACATACCTCGACTTGAATGTTAGGTTGGAAGCATCGACATTGTAGAGTGACTTTGTGAAATTGAAGAAAAGACAATTTTTGTGGGTCATTTTTTTGATTTTTGCTTCAAGAAGAGCTCTAATGGGTTGAATTTATTACTGTTTTGTATGGAGGATGTGGTGTTGTTAGTCTTCTAGTCTTGTGTGCCATTATTTAGTTCTTTTGTTCATTTCTAATCACTATATGTAAATAGTTTTGTGTGCACCCTGTTGCTGGTCTGAATCAGACAGGTTGAAAAGAATGGAGTGCTAGACCACTTTCCCACTGTACAAATTGTATGGACCATTGGGAATAGTTCCTAGACTCCATGTTTGTACATATGGTAGGTTGTAGGGTTTGGGAAAGGTCAGGAGCTGTTAGAAAGATCTTGCCCTAGGTGAGCCAGAATGGTGCCCGGCTAGGAAGGCAAGAGGTGCAGAGCACAAAAAAGTTGCAAGGGTCAAGTTCTTGGAAAAATTCCTTTTGGAGGTGGTAGGTAAGTGTCTTACCTAGTTATGGTATGAAGGAGAAGGCTCCATCAATTCATTTGATGTGAGAACTAGTAGACAAAGCAGCCAAACAGTGGCTTAAAAAACCCTAGGAAATGTTCATTTTCAAGTTCAAGCTTTGTACGGTCAGTTGAGGCTTAAGACCTCAAAAATACTTGAAAGGTAATCATTTGAACCAAGAATCTCAAAGAAATAGTGAGTGTCCTTTGGGAAGTTTTTGAGCAAAGACCATTTTTCTCGGTGATGGAGGCCTAATTGGGGCTCAAGGGCTAGTAGCCTTTTTAACCCTAGTTGAGGGTTTGGTGAGAGCGATGGAAAGGAGGAGTTTTGGTGAACCTTCAGGAACCCTAGGAGGTTGGTTTGAGGCCACTGAAGACATTTCTACACCCCTGCAAGATGAAATTGTGTGTTGAGGATAGGTTCGCCTTTAGGGTAGATTAAGGGCTAAAGAAGTGTTGAAGCATTGCCCCAAGGTTGGTTTGGTTGGCAGGAGATGACTTGATGGTTGGGTTGGCAAGGTGAACCAGGGGAGTCTACATAAGTAGTAGGTCCTATAGGTTAAGGTGGTGGAGTGTGACACCATAGGGTCTTCCCAAACAAGATCCAAAGAATGGAATAGTGAGTGTTTCCATCCAATCCACCCTATCACTTTTTCCTAAAACTTGTTTCAAACTAGAAACCCTGATTTGGGGCTGATACACCTAGATTGGCATATGAGTCCTAGTGTGCCAAAATTTTAGGTTATTCAACATTTTAGGCCTCCATTCAAGATCTCTCAGGTTTCCAGCTACTCCTTTGTACCTTTTCTAGTTTGTTGTTCTAATTTACTTTCATTTATAGTTCATTTAGTGAAGTTTTATGCATCATTGAGTTCAATCATTAGATCTTGCATTTCATATATTTTTCCAAGCCTTAGCTTGGTGGTGAACCACTGAGTAATCTCTAAACATACCTTAGAACAACCCTATTGTAAGATCTCCTTTCATTCCATATTGGGAGTGAGATCTCCTGGGTTTCCTTGAATGAAACTTGAGGGAAATAGGTCTAGGTCTCTAAACAACTAGTTTGTGTTCTACCTCCTAAGAGGTGGAACACCTATTTCTGTTATTTCAGAAATAATGTTATAATTTTCTAATTCTACTAATTCTGCTCTTGACTGCTCAATTGCTCAATTTAAAATGCTAGGATTGCTTCACAAAGTTGCTAGGATTTCAAATGATGAAAAAGATTTGTATTTATATAAATTTTTTAATTTCTTAATAATTAATTAATGATAGCCAGAAAATGACTTTTGATTTTAAAATATTAAAATACCGACATTGACATATTTGAGTTAGGTCCAAAATAGGCTAGAGAAGGGAAATAGACATCCTAGCCCGGACCTATTTTGGGGCCTCAAGCATCTTAAATAAATATTAACTCCTTAATCTCAATTCAACTTTTGATTTTCCAAAGATTATTATAAAGTAGGAAAATTAAACATGCAATTAGGTTTAAGCACATGAGTGGGAGCTAAACCTAGTGTGAAATTGTGAGGGGTGACAACTTGTGATGCTAAATTTAGCCCCCACTTTAGTGAAAGAATGAACTTATGCTCAAATTCACACTAAAGTAAGGATAAGCCAAGAAGGGTTCAATTATGCAAACATTGAAGATATAGGATGACATCAAATCTAGGGGATACACTAACTCCCAAGATCAATATCCTATGGAAAAATAATGTAAGGAAAAGGAAACATACACAATTGAGGTTCAATAAAACATGAAAAACACAAAGCATACAAGATGAAAACAAGAAAAATAACATTTAATGTAAAAATGAAACATGATGCAAATACAATACAAACATAATACAAACATAATGTGATCATTCAAAAAGGGGTATCAACACTTTGTATCATTCCCAAAATAAAATACAAGAAAAAATGTTCACAACATAAAGACGAATAGATATACAAATAAATGCTAACAAACAAAAATACACACAAAGAAACACATCATGGGGAGATCACATCACACACAATAAAGCACACAAATACACACAAGAGGTACTACACATGCAAGCCGATCTAAAGAAAATTGTTCGCATCCCAATCTTGCTCATTATAAATAGAAGGAAAAAAATACAATGAAGGAACTACAACAAGTGTAATAAAAGGAGCAACATAGAGTTTAATTCATGGTGGATCACTCTCCTCAAGAGGGTCGTCATGGTTTCCCTCATTTAAATTCATTGATTTGGAAAAAATAAGAGCTAATTCATTATGGTATTCTTTTTGTTCTTTTATTTTAGATTTTATTCACTATCCGAATGTATCACGATAGGCTGCATATTAGTGCTATCAACATGATTGTGAGCATTATCATTTGTATGAGCTTCTTTTATTCTTTTCTTAGGTTGAGATAGGTAAGGTTCAACTTCATGGTTTGGTGAAGGTGGTAGGGTGGATTCAAGAGATGACAAGGATGGATGGGTGGGAGGTATTTCATTGGGATTGGCTTGGATGGATGGATACTCATTAGGTAAGGTGTTATGCTCCTTAGTAAGTTGACAAGCCATAGCACATCTTTGTTTATGCTCTTTTTCACTTCTATTTCTTCTTGCATGAGTTTCAAATTATGAAGGGGTAATTGAGGTGTTCCCAAAATTGGTCTCTTGTCTTCCTATGGAGGAGGAATCAAAGGGACCACTATTGGTTGAGATACCACTAGATTTTTAGGTTTTGGCCTAAAGACTTGTTTTTATTTTGGAGGCATAAAGCTAATTACATGGTTATCTCTAGGTCTTTAATATGATGGTAAGGGTGGAATCATAGCATATTTTCTAGATTTTTCAGGGGAGGATACTTGGTTTGGACTTAGGTTCATCCACTCCCTGTGGGGTAGGAGGGACAACCATCAAAGTCACTAGAGACTGAGGAGCCTTAGGCAAAATATTACTAAGGGATAAATTGGCTATATGTTTAGCTTTAAGATTTTGATATGACACAAATGAAAATTCCTCATGGGGTTTAATTGGTTAGACTAGTTGAGGCAAAAAGTAATCTAGAGAAAAAAATCCACAAGAGGCCAAAGGCTTAAATTCACTATGGTAAATAAAATGCATTTCTTCATCAAATGGGAATTTAAGATATTTATGAATAACTGATGGGACTGCATTCATGTATCTAGCCATGGAAGGCCTAACTTTACATGAAAATAGTTTGACATTGGAATGATGGTAAATGAAACATCCAATTTTTTAGGGCCAACCTTAACTAAAAGAGTTATAGAATGAATAATAGGGAAGATAGAACTATCATGACCCTTTAAATTTTTTTTCCTATTATTCCTTGCATAACTACCCCATTTCTTTTTGGTTAAAATGGCCCCCTTTGCTATTTTTATCTTTGGTGTTCTTGTTCGAGCCTTGGGAGTTGTCTTTTTCCTCCCAATTATTTGTTTTCCTTTGTTTGTTAGATTCAGGTTTCAGACTGTCACTAGCACTTGACACCTTTAAACATGTGAGTTCTAGTTCTCATCCCGATTTTGATCTTCACTCTTTGCCTTATTTTATTTTTGTTCTGTTGGATTTAGGTATTGGATTGAAATTGTCACCTTGCACCCTTAAAAGTATGAGTTTTAGTTTCCATCCTGATCTCGACTTTCACTTTTCTTCCTTGTGTGCTTTTCATTTGTCGGAATCAGATTTTAGGATGAAACTGGAACTAAGAACTTTTCCAAAGTTCTTGTTCCAATTTTAATCTCGATCCCAATTTTTGACCCCTTTTGTTTTTCCTTGTGTCTAGAATTGAAACTAATTTTTTTTCCAAAGTTCTTGTTCCTGGTTCCATCCCAATCATGATTCTTGCGTTTATTCTTCTTGCTTGTCAGGTTCAAATTTTAGAACTTTTTTGAAATTTTGCACTTGCTGAAGGTTTTGATGCTAAGTTTTTTCCCAATCCTGACTTCTGACCTGCCTTTGTGTTTTGTGTTGGTTTTACCCGAGTAACTTCCTAAACCACCTCGCATTAATGGCCACCTGTTCGCACATGTGAATGAGTTTAAATTCTTGTCACTCCTCGATTTTCGCTCATTATTGCTCGTGTATTTTGATAGAGTGAACCAGAGTGGAGCAAAGGGTTTCGAATTAAGGTTGATCTTGATGATTTTGTTCTGTATTTCAAAATTTTCCATCACATTTATCGAGGTAGGTGTTTTTGTGTTTGCGTTCTTCTCTTTTCACTTTCCTGTCCATTGCTTGTTTATTTTTCTCTCTGTTTTTGTTCTTTTCTTTTGTTCTTGTTCTTGGTGGTGTTTCTATTTCTCTTTTCTTGTTTTCCATGAACCATCTAGTTTGTTGATGTTTCTTTTGTTTTGGGTTTTTTTTGTTTTTTGTTTTTCTCATTCTTTTTGCTTTGTGTTCTTTTGGTGCAGGTTTCTTGTTCTTGCCAAAACCAGAGTTTCACTAGGGTTTTCATATTGTCTGGTTGGCTATATTCAAATTTCATGAGCTTTCAAGTTTTTTGACCATTGTAAAATGTATTTCAAAACTTTATGTTTTCTCGCTTCTGATTCCCGCAAGAAATGGAAATATGGTCAAGTGTTTAAATTGATCTTTCTGAGGGTTTCAAAACTTTTCTCGATCTCGATCTCGAAGGTATGTTTGAAAATATTGTTAAATTCATTTACTTTCCTTCATGTATGGTTTTATCTTGACTCTGATTCCTGCATTCCTACCAGAATCAAGATTTAGAACTAAACTTTTCCTATTACCACTACCTAGGTACAAGTCCTATCCATGTCCTGATTCCAATTTTTGATCTTTCATCGGAATCAAAGTTTGAGTCATGACCTTACTCTATTAAGAGGTTTTTGTCAAAGTACCAACTCATGCTCCGATTCTGATCCCCACATTGCTATCAGGATTAGATATTAGAAGGGCACTGAACCCTTGACATAGTATTAAGTTCCAATGCCAGGTGCCATCTTGATTATGAATTTAGATACAATTTCATGATCAAAACTTGAAACTAACTCATACCCACTCATGTCCCAAAAGGTCCAATTTTGAATCGCATCTAGATTCTAACTTCCTAATTGATAGGGAAAATGGATATGTGGAATATCACTATTTCTCCACTAATCACTCAATAATGTCCTAGGAGTCTCAATTGGATTGACTAACAACCTCACAAGGTGAGCCAATTCACAATGAGGAGGACCTAGGAGGTGGATTTATTTGCTTTAAATGGGTTCACCACCAAGAAAATGCTTGAGAAAGAAAATGTTGGAAAACACACTATGATATGAAAAATGACCTAGAATTAGAAATGCAAGCTAAATGAGAGATGCAGATAATGAAATTATGCAACAAGATAGTATGTGTGTACCTGGGAGATTTGGAGATGCTGTGAGGATTCTAGAAATGTAAATAAGCTACCAAAAAGTGTTGTGGAGGACTAAGATGCCCATGATGGTGTATTAGTCCTGTTGTTGTTTTTCGGGGTAAATGCGAAGTCTTTAGATGTCAAAACTAGATCTGAAGGAATCTCTAAAAAATATGCTCAGGAGAACTAAGACACCCAAGGTGACATATTAGTATCATTCTAAATTTCTACAAACTCTGAATTTGATCTTGAGCTCCAAGGTCTGCACTTACTTCCTTCCCGATCTCAGGTCCTAAAACTTCTAAATTCAACTTGTAGGAAAGTTTCTGTGAAGATGAAAACTTTGTAATGCAACTTTACAACTTTTACAACTTTGTACTCCAAATGATCTTCAAGGATTCAACCTAGATCTGCAATCACAAATATGCAAGAGGGAAAAACTTATTGTTTGTTAGTGAATGGGGGTTTGCCTTGGTCAAACCCCTTGTTGGTAATTAAACCTTGAAATGAAATATAATTAATGAAGGAAATGTTGAATGAATAACATGCAATGCTACAACTCACAAAACCCTTATAAAGTTTGCAAACTTGCGTGCAATGGCTGCAATGGATATGGATCTTGAACCAAAGGAATGATCTTGAATTGCTTTGCTTGAATCAAAACCCTACATCACAAATGTTAGCACAACACACATGATGCAAGAAAACTCTTTGATATGATGCTTGAATCTTGATAATGACTTTAAATTCTTGATGAATCTGCTCTTGAATGCTCTCACAAAAGACTTGATTGCTTAGATTGCCTAGGATGAAAAATGAGATAAGGAACCTTGTATTTATACTTATCTATGCTTAATATCTTTAAATTACATCTCACTAAGCTGACATATGAATTCATTAAATAAAGGAGGCTAAATCTCGCCAAAATTTGAAATTAAATCCCAAAAATGACACAAGGAGGACTCAGATGCCCTAGGTGGCATCTAAGTCCCAAGCCATGAAACTTGGGGGACAAACACCAAAAAGGGGCCCAATTAAGATACCTCAAAATCAGGGTCCTGAGACCTTTGGGAGATAAAGATGCCCTAGGTGGAATTTTAGTCCCAACCTAAAAATAAGGGACACATAGATGGAGTCATTAAATTATCATTTATGCATTGGAGAATGTCAGAATTAACTAGAAAAAGATGTAATTCATAGGGCTTGTGGACACAAAATAGTACCAATTAAGCTATAAAGAAGCATAAATAAAGCAAGGAGGGCCCAAAAAAGTGTGAAAATGCAAGGGTATGCATTTTACTACACTACATTTATCCTCCACTTTAGTGAGAGGATGAACTTGCTTCAAAATCACACTAAAGTAGCCAACCATGCAATCAAGAGGGGTTCAAATGTACAAATACTGATAATATAGGATGACAATAATCAAGAGGATGGCCAAGCCCCTAGGATTAAGATCCTATGGTAAATCAACATAGGCACAAAGGAACACACTTGCAGATGATATATGAAGCCATAACTAGATCACAAACATACACCATCAAAGACAAGAAAGAAAAAAAGGAAAAAAGGAAAAAGGGAAAAGGAAAATTGCAACATATCAAGCTTCGATTGGCCGTCCAATGTAGTGGACTGGGTCTAGGCTCTTTTTCCAAAAAGGTTTACAAGTGGAACATGCTATCCACTATGCAAACTAAAACACATGTTTACAAGGGATAGTGAAGCTCGATGTCCACTAGGTGAGCCCCAAGGAACAATATCAAAGCCATGCCTCCATGACTTTAATAGGTGCAAAAATGCATGCCCACATGAGCTAGTGAAGCTAGGTGTTCACTAGGTGAGCCCTAGGGGACCATATCAAAGCCATGCCTCCATGAATTTAATAAGGTACAAAATGCATGCTCACATGGGCTAGTGAAGCTAGGTTTTCACTAGGTGAGCCGTAGGGGACCATATCAAAGCCATACCTCCATGAATTTAATAAGGTAAAAAATGCATGCTCACATCGGCTAGTGAAGCTAGGTGTTCACTAGGTGAGCCCTAGGGGACCATATCAAAGCCATACCTCCATGACTTTAATAAGGTAGAAAAATGCACGCTCACACGGGCTAGTGAAGCTAGGTGTTCACTAGGTGAGCCGCAAGGGACCATATCAAAGCCATACCTCCATAAATTTAATAAGGTACAAAAATGCAACCAGAAAGAGGGATGCTCAAAGGGACTTTGCTTAGTTCATGTGAGGTTTTCCTCTTAGGGGACATCATTCCTAATGTCTCCAAGAGAGGACCAATCAGAGTAGAAAAGATTCACCACTTAAGGGATGCAATGCATTGCATCACCACTAAGGGGAATATAATATGCTAAGATAGATTGCACTCTTGAAGGAAATTACTCCCAATGTCACCACAAAGAGAAAAAAACATCGCGTGAAATAAGAAAATTGCATGAAAGAACATGAAAAAGGAAAAATGAAATCAAAATAATGCCAATGTATACCCCCACTTTAAAGAAATTGCTAACACTATGTTGTGAGCAATTACTTTAAAGTATCCAAAAGATAAAAAAAGGAAAAGAGGGTTGCCCCTAGAACACATAAGGGATCTATGGATTCGGGGTTAGTATTTATCTTTGCTAAATAATATTAGAGAGCTTGGAACTATCATCATTCCCCAAATACACATAGAACTAGAAGAATGACATAAGGAGAGCGAAAAAAAAGAAAAAGAAAGCCTTTTGGGTCAACATGGAAGAGACATAGGGTGTCTTGACCCCTTGCATCATCCCCAAAAGGAAAACACAAGACAAATGAAAAGGTTCAAATGAAAGGAAAAGAAAAGATAATGAAAAAGATTTTGGGTCAACATGAAGGGGACATGAATGTCTCAATGCCTTGCGTCATCCCCAAAAGGAAAACACAAGAAACAAAAATTAAAGCAAAGAGAAAAGATCAATCAAAACGAAAAATTATATGAAATATAGAAGAATGAAGGTACAAATATAGGAATGCACATATAGAGAGAAACATCAAACAAAACATCACAGGGGATCATGTTACGCACATGCAAGCAAAATCAAAAGAAAGTGAAAAGGAAAGCAAAAGAAAAAGAAAAGATAAAAGACTAGTAAAGCACATACAAGTCAACCATCCAATAGGTCATCCACATCCCAGTCTTGTTTAGTATATGCAGAATGCAGATCACTAGTGAGAGGGACAACATCAAGTGATGTACTAGGAGAATCACCAAGTTCAACATATGATGAATCACTCGGTTTAGAAGGATCACCATGGTTGTTGTCATTTAAGATCATAGAAGAGGAAAATAACAAATTCAACTCATTATGCACTTCCTCATTGATTTTAGTTTCCTCATCATCATCCAAGTTAACCACAACAAGAGGACAAATAATAATATCCATAGAAGATGTTGTACCTTGTTGTGGTGGAGACATAGCTTTTGTTTGTTCTGGTAAGAGAGGAGGGTCATCATTTATTGCTTCTATCAATTTCAGATTTTGATTTTCAATGTTGTTCTCTTCATTCATCTTTCAATCAATAACATCTTTCAATCAATAACATGGTGCCTACACCTATGCTCTCTAGCATTTTGGTTCCTTGTGTTTGTGTAGGAGTGGGTTTGTCAACCATAGGTTCCTTTTCTTCTTGTGAGGGAAGAATAGAAGAAACCATAGAAGGTTGTTCAACCACTTTCTCTTTGGATTTATAAATTTTCTTAGGAGGCAGATTAGGACTTGTTTGGTTTTATATAGGCCTCTTGTAGGAAATAGGTAAGGGAGTTTTCATGGATAGGTCTTGGTTTGTTGGAGGGAATTTAGGTTCAACATTGTTTTCTTTAGGTGGCAGAAGTTCAAGCATGGGTGGAGGCTAGTTTTCAAGGGATAGCTTGGATATGTATTTTTCTTTGAATTTTTGGTAGGATAGGAAAAGGAAGTCTTCACGAGATCTTATATGTTCCATAGGTTCAGGCCAAAAATAATCTAAGGAGAAATTTCCATGAGAAGATAAGGGTCTAAAGACACTATGGTTCACTGTGAATATTTCATTGCTAACTGGAAACTTTAATCACTTATGGATTATAGATGAGACCACATTAATGGAGCAAAGCTATTTGTAGCCTAACTTCACATGAAATTGGTTTGAATTAGATATGATAGAGAATGATACATTTGATTTCTTCAGCCCTACTTGTAAAGGGAGTGTGATCGAGCCCATCATAGCACGAGCAAAACCACCATGCGTTTTAAACCATTCTTTTGATTTATCATATCTATCTTGAGTAAGTTCATGCACATATATAATTTCTTCTGTGATCACATTCTCTCCATAGATGGGATCAATTGAAATCCTAGGAGTGGGCTTGTTATTGATTTTGTCGGCTATGTAAAGAGGACCATTAGGTGCATGTTTAATCATTTCTTTTGAAGAGAAAGTAATGTCAATGGTTTGCTATTTATGAGGATCGATGTCAACCACTCCTATCATTGTATCAATAAAACTTTGTTCATTAGTATCCATAGGACTCTATTCATCATCCATAGGATTTTTTTCATGATTGCTCATATTCTCATCATCCGTGTCAATGTTCATCACATTGGGCTTAGTTTCACTAGCCTTAACAAATGAAATATTATGGTTGGGTATGGGATTGGTAAATATTTGTAAGTTTTGGTTGGGAGGAGCCACAAAATTATTACCTTTGTCATTTACACCTCCAATTTGGATATGATTATAGTCAATGAGGACTTGCACAAGATGTTTAAGATGATTACAATGTTCTGTATCATGTCCTTTTTGTTGGTGATAAGCACAATAGGCATTGTGTCTAAAGCTCGAAGGTAATGGCTTGCTAGGATCAAGGGGTCAGACGGGAGGTAAGGTAAGCATGTTTTTGTTTAAGAGCTGGGTCATAATGTTGTGAAGTGTGTCGGGTAAGGGTGTAATTTTCCTTTGCAGATCCCCAAAGATATAAGGATTACTCTTCTTTATAGTGGCATCTTGGGTATCAACTGGTTGGGTAGGTTAAGAGGTGGAATTTAGTTGAAGGAAACTTTTATTTTGTCTTTTGAAAGGTTGGTAAGTGTTTTGGTTTGAAGCTTAGGCCTTTTCAGGATGGGTGGGGGTGGGTTTTGATTCACTACTGGTTACGAAACTTTGATGGTCTCGAAGGGCAATGCATAAATGCATGAAGGGGGAAATTTCATCATGGTGAGCTTATCCCTTATCTTGATTTGTAAGTTTTCTACAAACATCTTTTGAAGGTGGGAATCAGGAATCTTCACATTGATTTGGGAATAAAGCAATTGGTAGTGTGAAATAAAGTCAATGAATTTTTGACCCTCATTTTGCTTGCATCTCATCAAACTAGCTAATATCATTTTAGGAACCATGTGCACTTGGAAATGGTTAATAAAGGCCTCAACAAGTTCATTGAATGAATGAATTGAGTTATTCAGTAATGCAGAAAACCAATCCAAGGCAACGTCTTTCAAGGATCGAGGAAAAAGTTTAGCCAAAAGTTTATCTTCAAGGATAAAGTCACTACACAAAGTAGTAAAGGCATTAACTTGATTAGTAGGATCTCCATCTCCTCCATATTTCACAAATCTAGGGATATCTATACCTTGTGGCACTAGAGTTCTTAATATCTCCAAGGATAGTGGGTTGCTCTTGACATAGTATGAAGGTGGACCATTTTGATTTTGATTTATGGTGGAAACTTGGCATTGAATGGATGAAATACTTTGTAAGGGATGGTTAATGATAGGATCATTGCTTGTAGTGTGTGATGGAGATGGATATGGTGGTGGTATGTATGTGTTAGAAGGACTAGTGAATGAATTGCTTATAGGAGGAGATATAAGATTGGATGCCACATAGGTATAAGGAGCACTAGTGGAAATATTCAAGGTAGGAAGGATGCTACTAGTTGGTTGCATTATTGTGGTCATTTGAGGGTTGATATAGGTGGGAGTTGAGGTTATGGTTGAAGAGGGAGGAGTTTGACTTCCTCCTTGGTTTGGCATGTTGTTTGAGCCTTGATCACCATTAGTGGTGGAAGGAAGATGTTTTGCAATGATTTGAGCTATGTTACACATAACTTATAGTCCCTCATGACTTTCCATCATGCGGTGAAGGTTATTTATGGTAGGTATAACAGTGTTGGAAATGTTTTCAATACTCACGCTATCTTGTAAATGAGCTAAGTTTTCATGCATTTTTATTATATTTTCTTGAGGAATATGATCAACCATTTTTTGGACATTTGGCACAACACTTGTAGGTAAGGTAGGCATAGAAAAAGAGGTGTCAAAGGTATGGTACATACCTAGTGAACTAATGCCAACACCAAAAGTAAGAGAGCTTGATAACCCAAGATCCACAATGAGTTTTTTTATTGTGGGATGTCATGAGTCTTGCACTTCGTCTAACCATAGTATTAGTAGTAGGATACAAATTACTACAACTCATACAAGGAATAAACCACAAAAGTGCAATGAACACAATGTCCTATGCTTGCAATTACACTTGAAATGAAATAAATTGGAAGAACAACAATTTAGGAAAGTGAAACATAAAACTAAAGGAAACCCATAGAAATACAAAAAATAAATTTTAGATCCTGAAAAAATGGAGAGTCAAATTCAATAGGGACTAAGATGCCAGGAAGGGCGTCTTGGTCCTCCTGGTGAGATTCTAAAGTTCCAGGACTGAAATAGACAACACACAACATAGAGAGACTTCTGAGGCAAAAATCCTGAGAAGGACCAAGATTCCAAGAAGGGTGTTTTAGTCCTAGTAGAGGTTTTTTGCAAAAAAGTAGTGAATTCTAGAATGTCAACAGTGTTTACAAATTGCCTATCCAAGATACTAATGTTTAGAAATAGAAAAATGTGCAAGTGCAAGCAAAAGTAACTAGGAACAAGCAATTAAATGCAATATGGAATGATTTTTTTTTTCACTTTTGAATGCAATAAGAATATTTGTAAATGTAATGAAGATGAAGAACAATGCATTTTTCAGTTTTTTAATGAATGAAATGATGCAAGAAAGAAAAAATGCAACCTATATGTACTTTCACTAATGCGAATATGAGAAACCCTAAATGTAATTTTCACTAAATATGAGAAACCCTAGATGCAATTCCACTAATGCAATATGAAATGCAAGAATGAATGCAATCTAAATCTAAAGTTTTAATGGACTCCAAATAAAAAATGAATTCTTAAAAGAGTTGGGTTCACCAAAATGATTAATAGGGAAAATGGATATGTGGAATATCACTATTTCTCCACTAATCACTTAATAATGTCCTAGGAGTATCAATTGGATTGAATAACAACCTAAAAAGGTTAGTCAATTCATAATTAGGAGGACCTAGGAGGGGGATTTCTTAGCTTTAAAGGGGTTCACCACCAAGCAAGTGCTTGGAAAAGAAAATGTTGGAAAACACACTGTGATATGCAAAACAACCTAGAATTAGAAATGCAAGCTAAATGAGAGATGCAAATAATGGAATTATGTAATGACAAGATAATATGTGTGTACTTGGGAGATTTGGAGAATCTATGAGGATTCTGGAAATGTAAAGAAGCTGCCAAAAAGTACTATGGAGGACTAATATGCCCAGGATGGCATATTAGTTCCACTGCCATTTTTTGGGGCAAATATAGTCTTTGGATGTCGGAACAAGATCTGAAGGAATCTCTAAAAAATATGCTCGGGAGGACTAAGATACCCAAGATAGCATATTATTCCTTTTCTAAATTTCTACAAACTCTGAATGTGATCCTGAGCTCCAAGGTCTGCACATGCTTCCTTTCTGATCTCAGGTCCTGAAACTTACAAATTCATCCTGTAGGTGAGTTTCCATGAAGATGACAACTTTGTAATGCAACTTTTCAAATTTTACAACTTTGCACTCTAAATGATCTTCAAGGCTTCAACCTATATCTGTAATCACAAATATGTAAGAAGGATTTTTTTTTTGTTTGTTAGTGAATGGGGGTTTGCCTTGGTCAAACCCCTTGTTGGTAATTAAACCTTGAAATGAAATAGAAATAGTGAAGGAAATGGTGAATGAACAACATGCAATGCTACAAATCACCAAACCCTTATAAATTCTACAAACTTGTGTGCAATGGATGCAATGGATATGGATCTTGAACCAAAGGAATGATTTTGAATTACTTTGCTTGAATCAAAACCCTACATCACAAATGCTAGCACAACAACACACATGATGCAAGAAAACTCTTTGATATGATGCTTGAATCTTGATAATGGCTTCAAATTCTTGATGAATCTGTTCTTGAATGCTCTCATAAAATACTTGATTGCTTAGATTGCTTGATAGATTTCCTAGGATGAAAAATGAGATAAGGAGCCTTGTATTTATACTTATCTATGCTTAATATCCCAAAATTACATCTCACCAAGATGACATATGAATTCATTAAATCAAGGAGGCTAAATCTCGCTAGAATTTAAAATTAAATCCCGATAATGACTCAAGGAGGACTAAGATGCCCTAGGTGGCGTCTAAGTCCCAAGCCATGAAACTTGGGGCACATACACCAAAAAGGGGCCCAACTAAGATACCTCAAAATCAAGGTCTCGAGACCTTTGGGGGATGAAGATGCCCTATGTGGCATTTTAGTCTTGACCCAAAAATTAGGGACACATAGATGGAGTCATTAAATTATCATTTATGCATTGGAGAATGTTGAGATTAACTAGTAAAAAGGTGTAATTCATAGGGCTTGTGGACACAAAATAGGACCAATTAAGCCATAAAGAATCATAAATAAAGCAAGGAAGGCCCAAACAAGTGTGAAAATGCAAGGGTATGCATTTTACTACACAACACTTTTGATGACTCATCAAGATTGGAACTTGGGATGAATCCTAAATCAGTTTTGTTTTATGAAGTATCAATGCTAGGTGACTTCCCGATCTCAAATCTCGACCATTGGGGCACATTGGGGCATGATCTGAACTTGATTTTCTTCTTTATTCTTTGACACAATGCTCAAATCACATTATGTCAAAGAGGAGAAAAATGTAGACACTGAAAAATGTCTTGATCTGTGAGCATCATTTTTCCATCGTCTTGGTCTTCTTCATGACATAATTAAGTAATTTTAATTATTTAATTATTATCTTTGATCACATTCCTCTATTAATAAAATAATTTTAATTATTTAATTAATTCATTTCTTGATCTTTATTCTCCTCTGATCAATTAAATTATTTATTTAATTGCAACATCATTAACACTCTTTCCTTCTATAATTAAATAAATTATTATTTAATTATTTTCTCTTCACTATTTGTCTATAGTCAAATAATAATTATTAATTGTTTGTCTATTCAGTAATCTTTTGATTCTTCTATAGTCAAATAAATTTTAAATTACTTGACTATCTTTTGACATTTCTCCCTTATTAAATAATTTATTCAAATTAATTATTTAATATCTCTTTTTCTATTTCCTCCTATTTAATTAAAATAGTTGCATAAATCATTTTAATTAAATGCCCACTTTCCTTTTCCTCAAATAAATAATTTAAATAAATAATTTATAACTCCACTTGGTCAAAGATTCCTTCTCATGAATTAAATGATTTTAATTTTTAATTTCTTCATTATCTCCCTCCACTATCTCAATTTTGAATCTCAATTGTCGATTGACTTTGGCCTCTTCTCAATCTTGTCCGTTCATTTCGTAAACTGCATCCTCTGTGTTACATGTCCTCTCAACCATTTATCTTGGCATCTTTCTAGAAGATTGATCTTGTCCATCCGTTCAAAATATTTTCTATAAAAGAATGTCTTCTCTTCCATTTTGTTTTTAACAATCACATTTCTCCAAAGTTCTTGCTGTCTTGTAATTATCATTTGCAAGTATTCTAGCTCTTCAAAATTTGAGGGAAATTCTTTGCAACTTGAAAAAGAATGAAGGAGAAGCAAGGGAGATGAATCAACAATGATAGGTGAGTTTTCTTTTGTACTTTTGTTCTTTTTTGCTCAATTTTGATCATTTGTACTCTCTTGTTTGGATTCAAAATTTGGTCTTAGATCTTTTGTAGAGTGGTTGCTACTTGACCTTATCCATTTTTAATTTTTGAATCTCACATTGAGTGGTTGTTACTTTTTCTTAGCCATTTTAAATTTTTGAATCTTATAGAAAAAGTTGTCAATGTTGTTTTCAAATCATATAATCTAATCTATAGATCTAGTTTCCAACTTTCTAGCACTGAAAGCTGGATAAATTAGAAGCTACAAATCAACATCAAAGGCTCCCAAAAGTTGTAGAAAAACCTTGACAAAGACCCATTCATCCATGGGCGAATGAGTCCTAGTTTTCCTTCAAAAACTTACTTTTGGTGATTGGTAAACACCCTTATGACCTTCTTAGATCTACAATCTATTTTTTGGTTTTGCTAATATTGAGTTTCATATTACTGTTTCAAGTTTGAATTGGCATAATTAGGTTGATTTGCTATTTTTATTTTTTCTCCCAAAAGGGCTGTTTGACCTTGACCCTTGTCCTCAAAGTATAAGGAACTCTGAAGATTCTCACATTGGGTTGATTCACCTAAGGGTTGTTAGTCAATTTATTGTGAGGATCTCATTTCCTAATGAAAATAGAAAGAAAGGGTCTATTCTCAATCTCTTGACTTACCTTTCTATTTTGGGAAACCCTTATTTTTCCATGATTCAAGAAATAATTGACTGGATTTATCTTACTGAATGAAATATTTTTGTGTGGGGCTTCTCTAATACTTCTAGGTTTTTGAACCTAATAGGAGAGAGGTACAAAAATCTTAATGGCTCACTCAAGAACAAACCCTTGGGATTCCAATGCAAAGGGGATTGTCCTAAATGTTGAAAACTGATAAAAGAGAGTCATTACCAAATTTAAACCTAGAAAATGCAAGATGTTTGAAAACACAATGTGATATGCAAAAAGACCTAGAAATGAAAGTAAACTGTAACAAAAAGTTATGAGATTAAAAGTGTGCACCTGGAAATTAGAGAGAGATAGAATGAAGCTCTGGAATCCTAAAAAATTCACTGTTGATGCCAATTGGGACTCATACACCAAGCTGGGCGACTTAGTTTTGCTTTGGGAAGATTTTTTTAGAACAGGTTTCAGACAATTGGGTACTTAGATCTTCAAAATTACTATTTAAGCCTAGGCAGTGGGACTCATTCTCCACTAATGGTGAACCAATCCACCTTTGGATTTCTAGAAATTCAAAATAGGAATCTGTAGCCTTTAGTCTGCCCTTTTGCTCCTAATTTAGATCTGGGTCCAAAACTATCAAATTTGACCTATAGGTGTTCTCCAAGCTTCTTTTAGGGTTTTGAAAAATTTGAATAGCTTTGATAATTTGCTGAGAACTTTTCTAATCTTGGTCTTTGACAAATCTACAACCTACACTTGCAAATCACATGCAAAGAGAGGGAAACAAATGTTGTAGGGTTAGTGAATAGGGGTTTCCCTTGGTCAAACCCTGTCTTGGTAATTAAACCCTTGAAAATGAAATGAATTATGGAAAGAGAATGATGAATGAAAAAATACAATTCTACAACTCACCAAACCCTTGAAGTAGAATGTTGCAGACATGCAAGTGATAACTTCAATGGATGTAGACTTGAAGATGCTTGAAATACCTAGAATGATTAAGTGATTGATTGATTAATTGGTTGGGGGTGAAATGAGTAGAAAAATCCTATATTTATACTTAATTATGCAATAATTCTCGAAAATACATCATAGGCCGACCTTAGATCTTAGGAAATAAAAACCCACTAGAAATTTGAATTGATTTTGAATTTTGGGCCAAAGGGGATTCATTCGCCCCTAATGGTGAATGGGTCCCACCTAAGGCATTTAAAGTGGGTTTTAGAATTTAGATTTTTTAAATGATGTTTATCTAGATTATTTTTAAAAATACACTTAAGGCCTGTAAATGTAAAGTGGGGCCAATTAAAGCATAAGAAAGGTCCAATTATTAATGAAAAGCCTAGAAAAGTGTGAGTTTGTTACAACAGTTTACAACACTTTGAAATAAGGCTTGGTAAATGATAAAAGGAGGTTATTTAGGTGAAATATACTAATAATATCCTAGAAAGGTCTGAAGGTGTGTTACAACACTTCAAAACACTTTTTCAAGGCATCATCAAATTCTTATTAGTTCACAAGGGCCCAAGACCTAATGTGAATGTGTTAACCACATTGCAACACTAAATCAAGGCAAAACTAAGCCAACATCCACAAGAAGGACCCAAATGAGTGTGAAAATGTCCAAAGATCCATTTTCTATGCTACATTTAGCCTCCACTTTAGTGAGAGGATGAGCCTACTTCAAACTCACACTAAAGTAGCCAAACACACACATTAAGAGGGATCTAAATGCACCTATGTTAGAAAGATGAAGCAACAACAATCGAGAGGGGTGATCAAGCCCTTAGGATCAATATATCATACCAAACCAAACATAAGCACAAGGGAACACACATGAAAATGATATAAAGAGTAGCGACAAGGCCAATCATACACTGCCAAAGATGAAAAGGAGAAAAGGAAAGGAAGAAAGAAAAGAGAGAATTGGATCAAGCTTCAATTGTTTTTCCATCTCGATGTGGATTAGATCTAGGCTATTTGTTAGGAAAATGCATACTCACTCTGAGGCGACGAAACTCATGGCTTTTCGTCGGGTGAGAAGTCTTAGAAGGTGAGAAACATACACTCATGGTTGGTATGAACTCACACACACGCAGGTGGCTATGGGGAAATTCATGCCTCAGAATGGGCTTCCTACTCAACCATACCAAAGTTATACCTCCTGATAACTTTAATAAGGCGACACAAAATAAAATGGCTTTTTGAGCTTCATGAGAGAAGAAAAGCTTCATATGCTTGGAGCTCATGAACAAAATTTATGGCACCACAAGCATACAATTTGTGCTATGCAAGGTGGCCATATAACAACAAATGCAACATGCAAAGAATGTTCAAAGGAGTATCAATTAGTTCATGCAAGGTCTTTAACTTAGGGAACATTGTGCCTTATGTCTCCAAGAGAGGACTGATCAAAGAATAGAAAATTCACAACTTAGGGGATGTAGTGCATCGCATCTAGCCACTAAGAGGAATGCAATATGCTAGGATAGATCACGATCATGAAGGACACTATACCCAATGTCATCCACAAAGTGACAAACACATAGTATGAAGTAAGAAGGTTGCACTAAGAACTAGGAAAAGGAAAAATGCAAAAGAATAATGCCAATGTATGTCCCCACTTTAAATGAATTACTAACACCATACTGTGACCAATTGCTTTAAAGGAGAAAATGAAAAATGCAAATAGAGAAGACATGAGAGCCAACTTGAAAAGCCCCGTGCCACGTCATATGTTTCTGAGTAAGGCTACGTCATGTGAAGGAAAGGAAAAAGAAGAGGAAGGGTTTGCCCCCAAAATGAAGACACCAATCACATAAGGGATCTATGGATTTGGGGTTAGTATGTTTGTTGCTACAATGTTTAGCAAGGAGCTTGGAACTGTCGTCATCCCCCAAATACACATAGAACTAGATGAATGACTCAAAGAGAGCGAAAACAAAGAATTTTTTTTTGGGTCAACATGGAAGAGACACAGGGTGTCTCAATGCCTTGTGTCATCCCCAAAAGGAAAGCGCAAGACAAATGAAAAAGAAAAGGAGAAAGAAAAGGAAAAGTTTTTGGGTCAACATGAAGGAGACATGAATGTCTAAATGCCTTGCATCATCCCCAAAAGGAAAACACAAGACAAAAAGAAAAAGACAAGGGAAAAAGGTTAAAAAAAAGAAAAAGGCCTTTTGGGTCAACATGAAAGAGACATGAATGTCTCAATGCCTTGTGTCATCCCCAAAAGGAAAACACAAGACAAAAAGAAAAAACAAGCAAAAGGGTAAAAGAAAAGAAAAAGGCCTTTTGGGTCAACATGAAAGAGACATGAATGTCTCAATGCCTTGTGTCATCCCCAAAAGGAAAACACAAAAAAAAAGTGAAAGATCAAAAGCAAAAGAAATGCACGACATAAAGAAGAATGAAGGTACAAATAGAGGAATGTCACAAAGAGAGAGAAAATCAAATAAAACATCATAGGGGATCACATTACACACATGCAATCACACAAAAGAAAAAGCAAAAGACTAGTAAGGAAAATGCAAGTCAACTGTCGAGTAAGTCATCTACCTCCCAATCTTAGTATGTATAAGCGAAAGGTGAACAACACAGCTAAGGGACATTGATAATTGCATTACTAGGACACGACTAACAAATTTGTGCCCTCACTACGTGAGAGTCAAGAAATGAGCTGAGGGAGGTGATGGGAAAGGTTATGAAATAGTGAAAATGGAAGATTCTACAACTATTCCATGAAAAGGAGTAGTAGAGTATATTATGTGATCACTGGATAGAAATCATTGCCATCAAAGTGATACTTGCTCAATATTTCTTTCAATGTACAACACTGATCATTACTATGTCCAAGAACGTGATGATATTCATAATTTGGAACTTTGGCATCTTTAGGATATATCAGGTCAACCTATTCATAGGTGGTAATATTATGAGTTCTTTGTTTAAAAGTATTTGTAATTTCCTTTCACTTTCAAGTGGTGGGTGGAGAGGAAACTTTAGTTTTGTAACTTGTAAGGTCTCTTGTGTTTGTTGGACTCACCTTTTTCAGTGGTTGAAGGAAGAGGATCCAATGGGATCTTGTCATTCTTACCATTTTTATTATTCAAGGGTTGCTCCCTAGGAAGAAGGGTATTTAGATTAGGGGGAGAATCAAAGATCACCATACCATCATCACAAATCCTTAGATATTCTCTAGGAGGCTTGCTGTTATGAGGGGGGATCTTGATAGCCTATCCCCTTGGTATTTTAATTGGTTGGTAATTGCTCTAAGAGTTGATGTATTTCATGTTCACTTGTTGTGTTACATCCTTGTTTGCTCAAGATAGTGAAGCCTTTTCCATTAGTGCCTTTAATATTGATGGGAGTGTTTGTTACTTTTTCATCATAAAATGGTTAAGTGTTTGCTTGTTTAGAGGAACTACGTTCACCTTGTGTAGGAAACTTAGGTTCAAATTTTGTTTTAGTACGTAAGTAACCAAACAAATCAAGAGGTGGTATTGTAGGAAGGTCTTATTATTTCATGGATGGATAAAAGGATGCATTAGCTTCAAGGTTGTCAAGGCAATCATTTAGGAACTTATCCATACTGTCATCATCTTCTCCAATGATGTCAACATCATGAGGAGGACATTCATTAGGAGTTGAAGTAGCATGAGTGAGTTCAATGTCATTAGGATCAGTTCCAAAGGCACAACTTGACACATCCACTAAGGACTTTAATGACATCCAAATCTTATTAAAACAAACATGCATGATGCAAATTTTAGATTGCACAAGATGAATGAAATTAAACTAAATGAAAGAAATTGAATGAAACAAAAAATTTAGAAATAGAAACAAAAAGGTAATAGCAGAAAACAAAAACTCAGAAAATAAAGATTAAATTCCAAAGAATGCAATGCAGAATGTGCAAGGGGACTGATTCGCCCTAAGTGGCGAATGAGTCTTGGTACTAATTTTTTTGAATTTTTTTAGAATTTTAGAATTGGTTTTTATGATTTTTAAATTTTTTGATGCAAATATGACATGAAAATACAAAATTTTTCTATTTTTTTTAATGAAATTAAGTGCAATAATGCAAGCTAAATGAACTTTTCACTAATGCAAATTGTGAAATCCTAGAATGCAAATTAGACAATGCAAAATGCAATGCAATGTTAATGTAAGCTATTCCTAGGATGTAAATACACTCTAAATAAAAAATATGATGTTCTAAATGTAGGTTCACCAAATTGAACCAAATATTTTTGTGTGGGGCTTCTCTAACACTTCTAGGGTTTTGAACCTGAAAGGAGAGAGGTACAAAAATCTTAATGGCTCACTCAAGAAAAAACCCTTGGGTTTCCAATGCAAATGTGATTGAAATATGTCAAAGGGGATTGTCCTAAAGGCTGAAAACTAATAAAAGAGAGTCACTCCCAAATGTAAACCTAGAAAATGCAAGATGTTTGAAAACACAATGTGATATGTAAAAAGACCTAGAAATGCAAGTAAACTATAACATAAAACTATGAGATTAAAAATGTGTACTTGGAAACTTGAGAGAGATAGAATGAAGCTCTAGAATCTTAAAAAATTCACTATTGATGCCAACTGAGACTCATACACCAAGCTGGGTGACTTAGTCCTACTTTAGGAAGATTTTGCCGGAATAAGTTTCAGACAACTGGGTACTTAGATCTTCAAAATTCCTATTTAAGCTTGGGTAGTGGGATTCATTCGATAGTAATAGAGAATCATTCCACCTTTGGATTTCTAGAAATTCAAAATAGAAAATTGTAGCCTTTAGTCTGCTCTTCTGCTCCTGATTCAGATCTGGGTCCAAAACTGTCAAATTCGACCTATAGGTGTTCTCCAAGCTTCTCTTAGGGTTTTGAAAACTTTGAATAGATTTGATAATTTGTTGAAAACTTTTCCAATCTTGCTCTTTGACAAATATACAACCTAGACCTACAAATCACATGCAAAGAGGGAAAAAATGTTGTAGGGTTAGTGAATAGGGGTTTGCCTTGGTAGAACCCCATCTTGGTAATTAAACCCTTGAAAATGAAATGAAATAAGGAAAGAGAATGATGAATGAAAAAAGACAATGCTACAACTCACCAAAATCTTGAAGTAGAATGTTGCAGACATGCAAGTAATAGCTCCAATAAATGTAGACTTGAAAATGCTTGAAATGCCTAGAATGCTTAAGTGATTGATTAATTAATTGGTTGGGGGTGAAATGTGTAGAAAAACCCTATATTTATGCTTAATTATACAATAATTCCCAAAAATACAACATCACAAGCCAACCTTAGATCTTAGAAAATAAAAAGCCACCAAAAAATTGAATTGATTTTGAATTTTGGGCCAAAGGGGACTCATTCATTGTTGGAAATAGGATGCCATTTAATTGAAATCCTAAATATTATTTATTTCATGTATCTCCTAAGTCCTTGGAATGTGTTCATCAACACTAGGATTAGGAAGAGATTAATATATGAAGAAATAATCATGTTGATTGAAATTTGTAATTAATTCTAAATGTTAGGATCATGTGAGGGTGTCCATTTTGAGTTCCTAAATAATAGGGGTACATGGGGTGCCCACATGGTAGGTGACACTCACCTTGAGTTCAGTTAACTATTCAGAGTAAGAGATAACACTTTTGAATGCATGTAAAGATCCTAGGAGTTAGGGTTTGATGTTTGCATGCATGAAGTTCAATTCAGTTCAGTTTAGATCAATTCAGTTTAGTTCAATTTAGTTTAGTTTAGTTTAGTTTAGTTCAAAATCAGTTTAGTTTAGTTTAGTTTAGTTATGGTTCAGTTATCTTCAGTTAATTATAGTTGAATGCTAGTTGACTTCAGTTAACTTGGAATGCATGACTAATGACTTGAGTTGCATGACAGATAATAGGGACTACCTTCAGTTAATAGGGGATAACCATTCTTGTATAAATGGTGTTGAGAAATGTTTCAGTTAATAGGAAATGACTTGGACCCAACTTGGGCGCCCAAGTTGGCTTCTTGGAATTAAACCCTTTGCATGTTAAGATATTTCAAAAGGCTGAGTTAAGTGGGCCCTCTCTTGGATGCCTACTTTGATGATGAAGCCTTGAAGACATTTACAAAATGAAGGTTGAGTTGCTACTTCAGTTTGGGATGCCCAAATGCATGAAGATGAGGATTTGACATTGTTCACAACATAACTTTACTTGCAAGAGATAGGCGTACCTTTTAGGGATAGGGCTTGAGCATTGTAATTGTAACTCATGTTGAGTTTACAAAGTTGATCAAAGCCTATATATCTCAAGCAAGTTGAAGAGAGTTATTATCAGTTTTATTGTAGGTTGTGAAGAAGATTTGGTGAAGGAAAAAGAAGCATTCTCAAGCAAGAATTGGAGCTATTGTAATCTACTTCAAAGATTGAATAATAGATTAATTCTTGGTGGATTTTTTTCCCAAAAGGGTTTCTCCATGGTATATGTTTGTGTAATATTTCTAATATCTTGTCTAATTCTTTTGAAACTTCTATCTTCATTCTACAAACAGTAAAATGGATTAGTCAGATGATCACCCACAAAGAATCTGTAACAAAGGAAAGCATATTTATATTAGCAATCTTAAATTTTTGCAAAGTATTAAGCTAAGAAAACACCTCAATTTTCAATATTTGGTATTAGAGCTGAGGTTGGGTAGAGTATTGGGTTGCCTTTCTCTCAAAGATTGAAGGATTTATTGGCTTAGGGGGAGCTTTTATTATTTTAGTTATTTGTTGATTTTGGAAATAAGTTTTGTTACAATGAATTCACATTTAGATATTGAAAGGTTCAATGGATCTAACTATGAAATGTGGAAATTAAAAATGGAAGATCTTCTTGAAGAAAGAGATAAGTGGTTACCTATTAATAATCAGACATGGACATCTACAACTATTTCAAATGAGGATTGGGCTAAGTTAGATAAGAAGGAAAGAGGAAAAATTAGATTATGTCTTGCTGATGCTATTCTCTTGAATGTTTTAGAAGAAAATACTGCATATAAATTATGGAAGAGAATAGGTGATTTTTATCAAACTAAAAGTCTCACCAATAAGTTGTATCTGAAAAGGCAGTTGTATTCTTTAAAAATAAAAGATGGTGATTCTATAGCACAACATTTAAATGCTTTCAATTTAATTCTCATTCAATTAGCATCTATAGATGTAAAGCTAGAAGATGAGAATACATGCATTTTGCTACTTTTTTCTTTACCAAATTCTTGGGAAAATCTAATTGTTACAATCAGTGGTACTGGTGCAGATCCAAAGATGGACAATATCATTCCTACTCTCCTATCAGAGGAGATGAGGAGGAAGTCTAAAAATGGCTCCCAAGATGCCTTGTTTGTAAGAGGTAGGCCTAAAGAGAAGGAATCTAAGGCAAACAAGAAGGAAAGGGTAAGTCACAAGGATAGTCTAAAACCCATGGTAAGAGTAAGGTAAAGTGCTAGAATTGTGGAAAACCTCGGCATATGAAAAAGGATTGTAAGAGCAAGAAAAATATTTTTGATGCTTGTACAGATAAATCCAAAGATGACAACAATGATGCATTAGTCATTTCTTCTAATACTATTGTTGATAACTCTTGGCTTATTGATTTAGGTTGCTCCTATCGTATGACTCCTAACAAGGAGTGGTTCACTAAGTATATTGCATATGATGGAGGGGATGTCTTCTTTGGAGACAACAACACAACAAAGGTTGTTGGCAAAAGAGAGGTAAAATTGTGTTTCAGTGATGGTAGGGTTAAGACCCTTAATGATGTTTTAAATATTCCAAGACTTGCTAGAAATCTACTTTCTATCTCTAAGTTCAATAATTCTGGAATGCATGCACCATTTGACAAAGGTGGTTGTAGATTGGTGAAAGGGAATATGGTGGTTGCTAAAGGATCTTAGGTTGGGACTTTGTTTTAGTTGAATGCCTCCAATGTAAATATTTTATCCAATATAACTGAAGCTAAAAATACATGTATGCTATGGCACCATAGATTGGGTCATATAGGTGAAAAAGGTCTTAGGACCATTCTTAATAAAAATTTGGTTGATGGTATTCCTAATTATAATATTGGAAAAAATGACTTTTGTGAGCACTATGTGTTTGGAAAACAATTTAGATCTAAATTTCCTAGTGGTTCAAATAAAGCTAAAAGATTATCAGAGATTATTCATTCAGATGTAATGGGCCCTATGGATAATGACTCTATTGGTTAATCTAGATACTATGTCACATTTATTGATAATGTCTCAAGATAAACTTGGATATATTTTATGCATAAAAAATTTGATGTGTTTAATAAGTTCAAGGAATTTAAGGCTTTGGTTAAGAAACAATCAGATCATAAGATAAAAGTGTTGAGATCAGATAATGGTGGTGAGTATTGTTCTAGGGAATTTGATGATTATTGTAAGCATGCAGGAATAGTGAGACAAAAAACTACTCCATATACACCTCAACAAAATGGAGTAGCAAAAAGGATGAACTGAACCTTAATGGAAAGAGCTAGGAGTATGTTAAGTAGTGCTAAGCTAGATCAATCCCTATGGGATGAGGCAGTATGTACTTCTTGTTATTTAATCAATAGATCCCCTAGTTCATCTATTGAAGATAAAACTCCTTATGAAATATGGTTAGGAAAGAAGCCTAGTGTTGCCCATTTAAGGATCTTTGGTTGTGAGGATTTTTTTCATGTGCCTCAAGAAAAGTGATCTAAATTAGATCCTAAAGCACATAAATGTATATTCATAGGTTATGGTGAAAATGTAAAAGGATACAAGCTTTGGAATCCATTAACATGAAAAGTTTCTTTGTCTAGAGATGTGATTTTCAGGGAATTTAGAGCTTATTCAGGAGAAAAACAACCAAAGGAGAATGATACTTCTTGAATAGTGCATTTTGAGATAAATAATCAGAAGCAACAAGATGCACATGTTGAAGAACAATTGAATGGATTGGAAGAGGAGAGTTCAGAGAGTTCTTTTGAAATAGATGCTCAAGATGAGCATATTGAAGAACAAGTAGAAACCCCTTTGAGAAGATCCACAAGACAATGAAATCCCATTGATAGGTATAGCCCACCTAATTTTTGTTGTATTTTTGCTTTAATGAGTACTAATGATGAACCCAATTCTTATAGGGAAGATTTGTCCTCAGATGAGAACAAGCTTTGGTCACAAGCTATGCATGAGGAAATGGAATCCTTGGATACTTGTGACACATGGGATCTTGAGAGTTTTCCCAAAGGAAGAGAGGACATTGGTTGTAAATGGATCTTTAAAAAGAAGATTGGTGCAGATGGTAATTTTGAAAGGTACAAGGCTAGATTAGTAGCCAATGGCTACTCCTAGAACGAGGGAGTTGAATTTAATGAAATATTCTCTCATTGCTAAACTAACTTCTATTAGATTCTTTTTATCAATTGCTGCTACTTATGATTTTGAAATTGAGAAAATGGATGTGAAAACTACATTTTTGCATGAGAATCTTGATGAGGAGATTTATATGAAGCAACCTGATGGTTTTGTTGTAAAAGGAAAAGAAGAATTGGTTTATAGGTTAAAGAGATCTTTATATAGATTGAAATAGTCACCCAAAATGTGGTACCGAAAGTTTGATGCTTTCGCATTGAAAATTGGTTATGCTAGGAGTGAGGAAGATCATTGTGTTTACATAAAATTTATTGATGATCAACTTTTAATTATTATCTTTTATGTTGATGACATGTTGTTTATTGGTAACAACAAGGTAATGATCAAAGAATTGAAAGCACAACTCTCAAGCACATTTGAGATGAAAGATCTAGGGGCTGCAAAATATATCCTTAGTATAGATATCATTAGAGATAGAGGTAACATAAAGCTTTGCTTAAGTCAAAGCAATTATGTTGATACTATTTTGAAACAGTTTAACATGCAGGACAGTAAAGCAATTAATATTCCTTTACCAGTTGGCATGAAGCTAAGTTTAGACATGAGTCCTAAATCTGATTTTGATTATGAGGAAATGTCTGAAATTCCATATGCTAGTGCAAATGGTAGTTTAATGTATGCAATGGTCTGTACGAGACCATATATAGCCCAAGCAGTGGGAGTTCTTAGTGGGTTTATGTCTAACCCCAGGGTAAAGAACATTGGAATTATGTTAAGAGGGTGTTTAGATATTTACGAGGGACTTTTGATTACTGTTTAGTTTATCATGGTTATAATGATATTGATATTATGCATAGATCAATGGAAATATAGGGTTTTGTTGATTCAGATTGGGCAGGAGATCTGAATAGTCAGAGGTTGACAAGTGGCTATGTGTACACTTTGTTTGGAGTTGTGGTTAGTTGGATGAGTAAGAGGCAGCCCACAATTCCTTTGTACACCATAGAAAACAAGTACATGGCTACCACACATGCCTCTAAAGAGGTAGTTTGGTTACAGAGACTTGGAAAAGGTATTGGTTTTAATTGCAAGCAAGTTAGACTTGAATGTGATAGTCAGAATGCTACTTTTTTAGCCAAAAATCCTATGTATCATGCTCGTACTAAGCATGTTGATGTTTAGTATCACTTTGTGTGAGATGTGGTTGAAGGTGGGAAGGTATTAATTGAGAAAGTTTACACTATGATTAATGCTACATATTATCTTACGAAACCAACTCCTACAAAAAAGTTCTCATGGTGCAGGAAGGCCATTGGACTTGAGTCATGTACTTGATTTAAAATTATTATTCCTTATTTAGAATAATTTCAATGTATAATGTCAAGTGGGAGAATGTTGGAAATAGGATGCCATTTAATTGCAATCCTAAATACTATTTATTTCATGTATCTCCTAAGTCCTTGGAATGTGTTCATCAACACTAGGATTAGGAAGAGATTAATATTTGATGAAATAATCATGCTAATTGACATTTGTAATTAATTCTAAATGTTAGGAGCATGTGAGGGCGTCCATTTTGAGTTCCTAAATAATAGGAGCACATGGGGTGCCCACATGGTAGGTGACACTCACCTTGAGTTCAGTTAACTATTCAGAGTAAGAGATAACACTTCTGAATGCATGTAAAGATCCTAGGAGTTAGGGTTTGATGTTTTCCTACATGAAGTTTAGTTCAATTCAATTCAAATTAGTTTAGTTCAGTTTAGAATCAATCTAGTTCAGTTATGGTTCAACTATCTTCAGTTAGTTTTAGTTGAATGCTAGTTGACTTCAGTTAACTTGGAATGCATGATTAATGACTTGAGTTGCATGACAGATAATAGTGAATACCTTTTGTTAATAGGGGATTGCCATTATTGCATGAATGGTGTTGAGAAATGTTTCAGTTAATAGGAAATGACTTGGACCCAACTTAGGCACCCAAGTTGGCTTCTTGGAATTAACTCCTTTGCATGTTAAGATATTTCAAAAGGCTAAGTTAAGTGGGCCCTCTCTTGGGCACTTAATTTTAGGATGAAGCCTTGAAGATATTTACATAATGAAGGTTGAGTTGCTACTTCAGTTTGGGACACCCAAATGCACGAAGATGAGGATTTGACACTATTCTTCATGGCATAACTTTACTTCCAAGAGATAGGCGTACCTTTTAGGGATAGGTCTTGAGCATTGTAATTGTAACTCATGTTGAGTTTACAAAGTTGATCAAAGCCTATTTATCTCAAGCAAGTTGAAGAGAGTTATTATCAGTTTTATTACAGGTTGTGAAGAAGATTTGGTGAAGGAAAAAGAAGCATTATCAATCAAGAATTGGAGCTATTGTAATCTACTTCAAAGATTGAATAATAGATTAATTCTTGATGGAGTTTTTTCCCAAAAGGGTTTCTCCACGGTATATGCTTGTGTAATCTTTCTAATATCCTATCTAATTCTTTTACAACTTTTGTCTTCATTCTACAAACAATAAAATGTATTAATTAGATAATCACCCACAAAGAATTTGTAACAAAGGAAAGCATATTTATATTAGAAATCTTAAAGTTTTACAAAGTATTAAGCTAAGAAAACACCTCAATTTTCAACATTCGCCCCTAATGGCGATTGGGTCCCACCTAAGGTATTTAAAGTGGGTTTCAAAATTTAGATATTTTAAATGATGTTTATCAGGATTATTTTCAAAATACACTTAATTAAGTCTTGTAAATGTAAAGTGGGGCCAAATAAAGCATATGAAAGGTCCAATTATTAATGACAAGCCTAGAAAAGTGTGAAAGTTTGTTACAACAGTTTACAACACTTTGAAATAAGGCTTGGTAAATGATAAAAAGAGGTTATTTAGGTGAAATATACTAATAAGATCCTAGAAAAGTGTGAAGGTGTGTTACAACACTTCACAAGACTTTTGCAAGGCATCATAAAATTCTTATTAGTTCACAAGGGCTCAAGACCTAATGTGAATGTGTTAACCACATTACAACACTAAATCAAGGAAAAACTAAGACACTATCCACAAGAAGGACCCAAATGAGCATGAAAATTTCCAAAGATCCATTTTTCTACACTACACTTATAATAACTGGAACTATCATTTTTTATGTTTTGGATTGAAAATACTATGCAAATATTTTCTTTGTCAATGATTTTTATCATAATTTTCATGCATACATTGTAAATTCAAAGTTTTTCAAGTTATATTAAGGTTTTAACATGATCTAATGAAGATTGTAGAAGATTTGAAGCACTGCACAAAAATAGGGTTCACAAAATGTGATGTGGGAAAAAGGTATCTAGGTTCTAAATCATAGTTTTTCTAATATCATAAGGGAAAGGACTAAAATTGATCTCATACACACACTTGGCTAATAACCTCAATGGAAGAGTCAAAATGGTAGATCAAGGTTTCTATCCATTTGGTGGGTGTTTGGGGAAATGATTAATTTTATTTTTAATTGATTTAATTTGATGATACAAAGATGTACCAAGGTTAACTATGAAAATACAACAAATTGAGATGATTTCTAGAAAATGCTAAACTAGAAATTAGAAAAAGAGTTCAAAAGAGTAAAGTGTAGACACAGAGGAACTTGCCATATTTAAATATGAGCTTGAGATGACTAGATAGGGGAACTAGGGGCCTTAGACTTGAAAACCAGATATTTTGAATCAAATTTTAGTCTCATGTTGCTACTTCTCTATAAGATCTCCTCTTTTGGAATTAGTTTTAGAACTTCATTTGTCATTGACAAAATTCACTTTCCCCAATTTGTTTACTTGTATGACTTAAATTATTTAATGAAAAATTAGGTCTCCAATCCTCTCAAATCTTACTTTAGATTTGCAACCTATACACAAGAAAGAGGGAAAAAGGTTGTGCCATATAGGGGCTTGCCTACGTCAAACCCTGTTTTGGTATTTCTACCTCTACAACAACTGTGATGATGCAAAAGAGATCTTACCATCAATAAGACAAAGGCTAAATGATAAATAAGGGATAAATTTACAATTACTACAACTCAACACTTAGATATGTATTTCTTGATGCACTGAATCATTATACTCATCACCTTTAAGGACAATTGGATGCTTCATTTAAAATCCTGTAAGTGTTAGTACTCATAATTTATAATAGAAATGAAACATTAAAAAACTCAAATGAAAAAATGAAGCATTTATAATATGTTGCTTGTCTAAAATAATGTTGTGTTTGGTGGGGAAAGGTGAGAACCTTAGGGTTTAACTAGGGTTAGTCACCTTTTCACTAACTAAACATTAGGGAATTAAAGATGAGATTAACTTACAACTTGAAAGGTGAGTCAACCAATACTTGATTTACATTTCCCCTTTTTGTGGGTTATTGATGTGGAAGTGATTTGGAAATGGTATTATGATGAAATGTAATGATGCAACTAGCTAACTATGAAAACAAATTGTTCTAAGACAAATGCATACAATCTAGAAACTGATAACCGAATTTAATGACTAGAAATGGATAAAGAAGATATGTGCACCTATGATTTGAATTTGAGCTTGATTTGAGTGGAAAAGGGTGCCCTAGAGTGGAGATTTGAAATTGAAATATTCTTTCATAATCCTCAGGTCCTTAGTCAGTGTCTTCTTCCTTTTGGATTTTGTTCTCAGATCTTTGTCTGTCATTTAGATAATTGAGTTTCCATATCTTGTCAATTATAGGACTTGAATGCATAAACAAGTGAATTATCTTCAATCTTCTACCAATCCTCTTTAGATCTATAAAATACACATTTAAAAGGAGAGGAAGGGTTGTGCCATATGGGGGCTTGCCTCAATCAAACCTCGTGTTGGTATTTCTACCTCCACAATGGAGAAATTTATGATAAAGAGAGCTTATCCTTTTGAGGGATATAGGATAAATGATAATGGAGTAACGAATGAACAACTTGCTTGCTACAATCACCACTCAAATATGATATCCTTGAGGGATTGAAGTCATGCACATCACCTTCAAGGATTGATTACAATTTGGCTTGATTTGACTTGAAGACCTACAAGTATTAGTACTCACATAAAACTTGACATGATGCTTGGGTGCTGAAATGTTGCAATATTTCTACAAATTATGCTCTTGACTACTCTTGAATTGATAATAATTGTACTTCAATATTTCTTGATAATTATCCTTAATTGAAAATTTGAAAATACCATGTATTATATGAAATTAATCTAATTTCCCAAAAAATAAATCTCGATAGCCAACAATTAGGATTTGAATTTCAAATAATAAATTAACAACACTGGCATATTTAAATTTGGGGCCATTTTAAGGGGACAAGGGTGCCCTTGTCCATACCCACTTTTTTGGAATCGAAAGTGTCGAGGGAAAATATTAAATGCATATTTTGATTTTACACATTTTATATTTTGATAATGACAAAATGGGCCACATAATGCATTTAATTTAGGGAATTAGGACCATAATTAGGTCCAAGCACAAAGGAGGGAGAAAAATCTAGTGTGAAATTGTCAAGGGTGACAATTTATGATGCTATATTTAGCCCCCACTTTAGTGAAAGTATGAACTTATGCTCAAACTCACACTAAAGTAAGAATATGTCAAGATGGTTTCAATTATCCAAATATAGAAGAGATAGGATGACAATGAATCTAGGGAGAAGCACACAAGTCCCCAAGACTCAAGATCCCATGGAAAACCAACATAAGGACAAATGAACACACATGTATAAAATGCGGTATGACAACAAAAAATATATACATGAAGAAAACATAACACAAACATAAATTAAATATAATGTAAGCATTGAATATAAACATAAGAAAACACATAAACACAAACACAAGGTTAGTACTAAAAGGATTTGAGTCAATAAGGAAAAGAGACCTCAATATTAAATTTGTCTCAAATACCAAACACCATATCTCAAATGTATGTTAGATAAGAGGATTCTCTCATGAGGATTGGAAAGCTATGCTATGCTAAATCACTCACAAGCTACATGGATCTACTAGCTAGCAAGTTACGTTATGCTAGGTGTCCATAAAATATGATGGGTTTCACAAGGATAAAAAATTAGATTATGATAAGACACTCATGAAACATATTACTCCATTAGAAAGAAAGTTTT
This sequence comes from Sequoia sempervirens, assembly GCA_007258455.2. Taxonomy (NCBI): domain Eukaryota; kingdom Viridiplantae; phylum Streptophyta; class Pinopsida; order Cupressales; family Cupressaceae; genus Sequoia; species Sequoia sempervirens. The sequence continues at coordinate 27,146,133 of VDFB02353493.1, read as the reverse complement.
GTTATGCTAGGTGGCCATGTTGAAAAGGGTGCTCAGGTTCATGAATCAACAAGCTGTGTTATGCCAAATCCATGGAATATCTTGAAAAATCTCACTTTAGGGAGCACATAAAGCTTAAAATCATAGGGGATAGAAAATTACCATACGGGATGCACAAAATTTAACATCACAAGGGATGAAAAAAAATCATCTCAGGGGGTGCACAAAATTTAACGTCATAGGGGATGAACAAAAATTACCTCAAGGGGTGTACAAAATTTAACATCACAAGAGATGAATATCATAAAGCCACACATCAGGGGGTGTTATAAACAACACCACCACAAAGGGGGAATTATAAATATCAAAGGGGCATTGCTCTACACATGGGAGGTCACACGTTAGGGGGTATCACACATGAAACCACCACTAAGAGAGGAAAAATCATGAAATGAAGGATCACACTTTAGGGCATACTAGCCATAGTATTACCACCAAAGGGAACATAACATGCCATGATGAATCAAAATTATAGGGGATATCAAGCTTAATACCACCACAAAGGAGAAACTAACATAGATTGAGGAAATCACACTTTGATTATCATTCATGTCATATTTTTGTTAACAAGATCACACTTTCTAGGAGATGTATGACATCATCACTAAAAAGGAATTATTTCTTACATAATGATTATGCGGGGTAATATATGTACCCCCTAAAAATGTTAGTGTACTTGCTACACTATATTTTAAGGAGATACAAAGGGATCCCTTGTAGCAAAAAATGTGTCTAACATAAGGCTATATTACCCTTTCCCCCCAAGTGTAGGCTTACTTATGAATGAATTCATAAATAATGCCTTGCCTAACTAGAAGGTGAGTCAACTAATCCTTGATCTCTAATTCCTTTTTTTTTGGGGGGGGGTTGGTGTAGAAGTGATTTAGAAATAGAATTATGATGAAATGAAATGATGAAACTAGCTAACTATAAAAATGCATTGTTCTAAAATGAATGTAGATAATTTGGAAACTGATAACCAAATTTAATGACCAAAAATGGATAGAGAAGATATGTGTGCACCTATAATTTGAATTTGAGAGGACAAGGATGACCAATGCACCCTAGACTAAAGATTTAAAACTAAAATTAGCTTTCATAGTCATTAGGTCCCTAGTTTATGGCTTCTTCCTTTCGGATCTTATTGTTTGATCTTCATTTGTCACTGAGATAATTGAGCTTATGTATCTTGTCAAATTGCAGGGATTGAATGCGTAAACAAGTGTATTATCTTTAATATTCTTCCAATCCTCTTCAAATCTGTAACCTGCACACTCAAAAGGAGAGGAAGGGTTGTACCATATAGGGGCTTGCCTCAGTCAAACCTTGTGTTGGTATTTCTACCCCCTAAATGGAAAAATTGATGATAAAGAGAGCTTATCCTTTTGAGGGATAAATCCTAAATGATAATGGAGTAATGAATCAACAAATTGTTACAACTTACTAGACAAATATGATCTCCTTGAGGAACTAAAGTCATGCACACCACCTTAAAGGATTGATTTGACTTGAAGACCTACAAGAATTAGTTCTTGAACAAAAAAAATGAATGTATAAACATAATATACTCACATAAAACTTGACATAATGCTTGGATGTTAAAATGTTGTGATAATTCTATAAATTTTTCTCTTTACTAATCTTGAATTGATAATAATTGTACTTCAATATTGCTTGATAATTCTTGTAGTGTAGGAAAATGCATACCCTTGCATTTTCACACTTATTTGGGCCCACCTTTCTTTGTTTATCCTTATTTATGTCTTAATTGGTCCTATTTTGCATCCACAAGCCTAATAAATTATATATTTTTATGGCTAATCCTGACAAACATCAAAGGGTATATGATAATTTAATGATTCTAGCTGTGTGTCCTTGATTTTTGGATTGGGACTAAGATGCCACCTAGGGCGTCTTTTTCCTCCAAAGGTCTTGGGACCTTGATTTCAAATACACCTTGAATGGGCCCCTCTTTGGAGTTTGTGCCCTGAGTTTCAACCCTCGGGACTAAGACACCACCTAGGGCACGTCTTAGTCCCCCTTAAGTTATTTTTGGGATTTAATTTAAAATCTTGGAAGGATTTAGCCTCCTTTAATTAATTAATTCATATGTCAGCTTGTTGTGGTGTAATTTTGGGATATTAAGCATAGATAAGTATAAATACAAGGTTCTTTCACTCATATTTTCACCTAGAAATCTAACAAGCAATCTAAGCATCTAAGCATTCAAGTATACAAGAGAGCATTCAAGAGAAATTCATCAATCATTTGTAGCCATCATCAAGATTCAAGCATCATATCAAAGATATTCTTTTATCATGTGTGCTTTTGAGCTACCATTTGTGATGTAGGGTTTTGATTCAAGCAAGCAATTCAAGTCAAGATCCATTAATCATTCATACAATTCAAGATTTGCATTCAAGTTAGCCACTTCACACAAGTTTGTACATTTTATAACAAGGGTTTGGTGAGTTGTAACATATCATTTTGTTTATTCATCATTTACCTTCATTATTCTATTTCATCCCAAGGTTTAATTACCAACAAGGAGTTTGACCAAGGAAAACCCCCATTTACTAACAATCAACAAGTTTTTCCTCTCTTGCATGTTTGTGTTTGCAGATTTAGGTTGACGACTTGAAGATCATTTGAAGTGCAAAGTTTCAAAGTTACATTGCAAAGTTTTCATCTTCACGGAAACTCACTTATAGGCTAGATCTGGAAGTTTCAGGACTTGAGATCTAAGAAGAAGGAAGTGCAAACATTGAACATCAAGATCACATTCAAAGATTTCAGAAATCCAAGATGGTACTAAGTCAGAAACAAAGGCGTCATAGTCCTCCCAAGGGTATTTTTTTAGAGATTTTTCCAGATTTTGTTCCAACATCCAAAGATTCTGCATTTGCCCCGAAAAATAGCCATGCGACTAAGACAACAGTAAGGGAATCTTAGTCCTCCCTAGCATATTTTGATAGTATTTTTGAATTTCTAGAATCCTCATTACATTCCCAGACTTCCCTGGTACATGTACATCCTAACTTGCTGTTACTTAATTTTGTCATTTGCATCCATCATTTAACTTGGATTACTAGGTTTTGTGAGTTGAATGTTAAGTTGTCTTTTCTAATATTTTGCTTGGTGGTGAACCCTTCGAAGCCTAAACAACCCCCCCTAGGTCTTCCTTGTTGAGAATTGACTCACCTTTATGTTGATAGTCAATCCAATTTGGGCTCCTAAGGAATATTTGAATGATAATATGAGGAGAGTGGTGTTGTATGACCTAGGCCATAAAGCACCCATTTTAAAACCATTGTTCATTTTGGTGAACCTGATGCTTTGGAAATTCATTTTTATAATTTGGAGTTCATTAAGGCCTTAGATCTAGGTTGCATTCATTCTTTCATTTTATCTTGCATTAGTGAAAGTACATCTAGGGTTTCTCACAATTGCATTAGCGAAAGTGCATATAGGTTAAATTTTTTCTTTCTTGCATCATCTTATCTCATTGAAAGACTAAAATCCACATTGTTAATCATCCTAATTACATTTAGAAACATTGTTATTGTATTCAAAATTGAAAAAAATTGCATTCAACTTTGCATTCAATTGTTTGCCATTATTCACTTTTTCTTGCATTCATTTGCATAGTTTTCTATTTCTAAACATCAAGTCCTTTAGTGGGCAACCTAGGAACACTATTATCAACTAAAATTTTGCTATTTTTCTAAAAAAACCTTTACTAGACTAAAACACCCTTACTGGTATCTTAGTCCCTCTATGGGTTTTTGGCTCAAAATCCTATCTAGGTTGTTTACTTTCTGTTCTAGTTTCTGGAACCTCCAAATTTCATCAGCAGGATAAAGACACCCTTATTGGCATCTTAGTCCCTGTGAAGTTTGAGGTTGCAATTTTTCAGGGTTAAACAATGATTTTTTGCGTTTCTGTTTGTTGCCATTGGTTATCCGTTTCAGTGGGTTGACTCTCTGTTTCATGCATTTTACTAAATCTAGCTTACTTCATTCCAAATTTTCATTCACACCATTTCATTGCATAGTGTAATCAGTAAATTACCTTGTTTGAAACCTAAAAATTGCATCTAAACATTTCATTTTAGGCATTTACATTACATTTTGAGTTCGCATAGATTACTTTTCACAAATATTGGTATCGGTCTTTTCCAAGTTTGCAAAGAAAAAGTTAGTTAATAAGCATGCTAGTCATTCATCCAATGCATTCCCTAGTTATGAGAGTCTCTTAGCACAAGAGAGTGAAAATAGTGATGCTTTCCTTAAACCTACACCCCCTCTTATCTATCCTATTTGTGGGAATGATGTGATAGAAGAGAAAAAAAAGAATAGATAACCATGATGATCATGATTGTTCTTCTCCTGATACCTCTCCTGTTAGTGACGAAGGTATCTTGGTGAAAGAAGATACAATCATTGAGAATCATGGAGATATTGTTTATCCTTCTCCTCATCCTCCTTAGAAAGATATTTTGGCACAAGACTGATGAAGGGAGGGGGGTGACACAAAACCCTCTCCACTGAATCAATTTCAACACAAACAAAAATTCTCAATTCACTGTGAATTTCAACAAAAGTATGAAAGAAACTACAACATGCAACTTGCATTAAAATGAAAAATCTGCAATTACAAAATAATAAAGTCTCATTGAGACTATGGGCACCACATATGCCCTTTACAACATCATAGAATTCATTACAAAAATCTGCAACATTCCATAGAATTTCCTGTGCTTCTCAAGCACTACAACCACCCACATGCACACTCTCTCACTCCTCAACAATGGCTGCAATAAACTTATTGGAACCTTAACACTTTGCTGAAATTTCCTCTTAGATAAAATCCACGCCCAAGTTGTGAGTTGTTTTTGCACTTTGAAAACTAACTTCAAAAATGTAAATGAATTATCTTTTATTACCAACTTTCCAAATCTGCCGGAATGAAATAAAATTCAATTTCATTTCTATTTCAAACTCAAAAATCATCCTTCCCAAAAATCCATGCCCAAAAGGAGAGAATTTTTAAATTGAAATAAAAAAAAATAAAAAATCAAACTTCTCACTTGTTGAAGCAACCAGTCTCACATACAGTTTACCAACAGCTTCCAAAATTGAACTCACTCATCAAAGTTGCCACCATTTTGAAAATCCCTATTTTTTTAGGGATTTGTGGCAGTTGAGATTTGATTTCAAATTAAAATCTCAAGAATTTCCGTTAACTTTCAAAAATCCAAATTTTGAATTTTTGCACTTCCATTTCCTTTGCAACACCTACTTTTTCGGGCACAATCATTCAACATGTAATGTTAATGTAATTTAATTTCAAATTACATTATTCTAATAATTACAAATATATGTGGCAACCATTTATTGAAAACCAAACAAAATTAAAATAATTTTTTTTTGGTTGATTCAAGATTGCATGAACCCATGGATGCTCTTGCATCAGAATGAGATCATAGACACATTCCTAAATATTACCTTACCCAGTCTCCATTCATCCCTTGCTTGTGAGAATGTCCTAGTGAAAGAGGATGAAAACATAGATAAACATGATAATCACATTTATTCCTTTCCTAGTTGCAAAGATGATACTATGATTGATGAGAATCTTATGTGTTTCTCTTCCCCTAGGGAAAACCCTATTGAACAAGACATTCCAACCATTGATAACTCCCTTATTTGTGATGAAGTCATTTTAGAAGAAACAACCTTTGAACATCATGAACATGTGGTTTTTAGTTCTCCTAAAAACTCTCCCCCTTTGGAAGATATCATGGTGCAAGAAAATGTGAACATTGACACATGTCCTTGGGTGATCCTACAATACTGGTTTACAATTTTTGGCCAAACTAGACATTGAACTGAATTTTTTTAACTAAATCTTCACTTTCAGGCACCTATAGCAGCTAAACCATGAGAAATTTGAAGATGATACAAACTAGTGATTTGTGACATTTTGTCTATAGATTCTAAATATATTTTTTTCAAATTTTTTTGAATTAGATTGTACTTCTTTTTCTGTCTCCTTCAAAAACTAGTTTTTAACAGTAAACACCATTTTTAAAGAGTGACGTCACTGGCTAACACAAATTTTTTCTATGAAGGATAAAATTCTATTTTTTTCAAATTTATATTTGTAACTTCGATATCTAGTGCATGGAATTGGTTTCATAGAATTTAATTGAATTTTTTTTTCTTAATTAAGTTTCAAAGTTAAACCTTTTACAATTTAGACATGATTCACTAGCTAAAGCATAATTTTTTTTGTATGTATTGATTTTTTTTTTTTGTTGGATCAAGGACATCAATATCTAGTGCACTGATATTTTTCAAATTTTCTTGATAATATGATATTTTTCCACATGTGCTTGAAACAAAGAGCTTGATTTTCGGTGAAAAACCTATGTTTAATCAAACTAAAAAATAAAATACATAATAAAAACAAAACATATTAAAATTATATTCAATGGATATCTCGTTCTGAGGATTACCATCATCCAGTTGAGTCTGTGAAGTCTCCTCCATTTTCATCCTCAACCCGAGCTTCAAAGGGAAAAATTCTACAAAAAATTGGTGCAAGAGGGGGAGAAGGGAAAAAAATGGGGGTTTGAATGAACCCAAGTTCGAGTGACCCCCCCTTGGAGGTTCGCTAGAACTAGGGTTTGAATGAACCTTGGTTCAAGTGAAACCCCCATTTTATTTAATTTCTATTGTCTTCATTATAAAAAAATGCCAAAAAAGTGGGTCCCATCATTTAATAGGGTTCTTTTGAACCAAGGTTCATTCAAACCCCTTTTGGGTCCATTCAAACACCCTATTTCGTGCGAACCCCTAAAAAGCAAACAAAAATTTCATAGGAGTGTTTTTGCAATTTTCCTTCCTCACTGGAATTACAAACCAGTATTGTGGGATCACCCCCTTCAAACACTAGCAATGAGGCTTCCTTAGATGAAGATGACAAAGTGACATTAGACTCCTCTTTACTTAGAGATCATAAAAATAGGGACAAGCTTTTTGAGTTTATGACAACACAAATTGGATCCCCTTTAATGAGCAAACCTTCTAAGTCACCTCCTATTAACGACCCACATAAAAAGAAGATAATATATTTCTTGAAATCTATAATGCAACTTGATAGTCACAATGTTTTGCAACAAACAAGTTATAACACAATTTCTCAAACATGTAGACAACCACAAACCATTCCCACAACATTACCATTACCTCAACATATTTGGTCTAGTTCTTCTCATTCACCTTTACACGATGTAGTTGAAGACCTTAAAAAGACCCCTGCTAAGATATCCTTATGGAGTCTTATTCAACTATCACCTACATACAAGTGCCTATTTCAAGAAATATTGTAAATAAAGCAAGAGGAGATCCAGTCTTCTATGAATAATGTAACATCCCCTTTGATTGTATGCAAGTCACATAGTTAAAAATCACATTCCCTAAACATGAATTGTACCCTCACTTGAGATTCAAAAAAAAATGAAGCCTTGATGATAAAGGTAATCATTAATGAAACTGAAATTATGCACATTCTAATAGACAATGGAGCAACTACTAATGTTTGTAGCATGGACTTCCTAGACAAAATTGGCATGGCCAAGAGGTTTATCCAACTTAACGATGTTTTCATTACTTTGACAATATTAATAGGCAACCTTTAGGAATGATCACATTACCTATTGAGGTTGGACCTGTAGTGTTTCCTACCCCTATCCATATCACGCCAAGACCTCTTTCATACAACCTTCTCCTAGGGAGACCATGGATTCATGCTATGAAAGGAGTCCCATCTACCCTTTATCGTGTGATGAAATTTGAATACAATGTTCAATAAGATATATGTACAGTTGAATCAAATGAAAGAAGCTATAAATCACATGACCAAAACACTCCTAACCCTCCTAATCCTTTCATTCCAAAATCAAAAGTTGAACCTATACAAGTTGATCCTAATTGCCTTTCACCTACAACGAAACTCTTTAGTGATAAGTGGGGATCGTTAGATTTTATGCCTCATTTTAATACAAAATCCAAAATCTCACCCTCAAATTCCAAAGAGTCATATACAAATGATTCATTTTCAGACAAAATTTCTATTGATGATTGGGGCTCATTAGATTTTACACCCTTCTTTATGGGAGAATGCAAAACCTCACAATCTAAACAAAAACAACCTTTTGTTTCATTTGTTCAACTTGATCCTATGTCAACAACATTACCCCATGGTGGTGATGGGGGCTATTTAACCCCCATCCCTCATGAAGGGAGGATGCACAACTTTAAGAAACCTAAAAAGGATTTGTGTTCTCATGAAGAAACCAATCCTTCTTAGAAGCATGAACCCCCTTCATTTGAATTAAAATATTTTTATGTTATTGAATACAAACTTCCTCCCAAACATGGATACAATGAACATAAGAAGCAAAATGATATACCATACTATTTCAAGAAAGATTTAGGTTTACCACCTTTATCTCCATTTTCATCTAAGGCCTTATCATCTAGTGTTTGTATGACATCTTGTGCAAATAACGAAACAACATATTCTACTCTTCATCAAGAAAGTATCTTGTCCAGAATCCTACAAGATTGTTTGATTTCCCTCCCTCCAAGAACACGAAATCAATTTTACTACAAGATTTCATTTTGTGCATATCATAGACTTTATGGTCATTCTAGTAATGAATGTATGGCTTTGACAAACAAAATCGAACACCTCAAGGACTGTGGTGCTCTTCCTTTTGTTGAAGCACCTAATTCCTCTAGCTAGTACTTTCATCCTATTCGGCTCATCCTTGTCCAGCACTAAGTGGGGGCAAGGGGTTAGGTAGCCTTGTCCTCATATGTCACTTGTTGTTGCCTCTTTTGGCTAGTTGACCGCCTTCCATGTATATGTAAGAGCAAGCTTGGGATATGGATGACATGCCTTAAGTAGGCTCTCTTGTCTTCTACTTTAAATAAATTTCTCACAACAATGGTGTTAGCAACCACTTTAAAGTGGGGGAATACATCGACACTCATGTTTCATTGTGCAATTTTCTTTCTTCTTGCAATGCGTCCTTTTCTTGGTGGTGTCATTGGGTTTGATTTCCTCTGAGAGCGTGATATTTCCTCACATTTTTCCTCTCTTGGAGACGTTAAGCACAATGTTCCCTAAGATGAGACCTCACATGAACTAAGAAAAATCCCTTCGAACATCCCTCTTTCTTGTTGTATTGCATTTTTGTACCTTATTAAAGCCATGGAGATATGGTTCCTTGGTGCTCATCTAGTGAACAACTAGCTTCACTAGCCCTTGTGAGCATGCATTTTCTTTCTTTTGTCCTTATCATAGTCATGGGGATATGACTTTGATATGGACCTATTGGGGCTCACCTAGTGGACAACTAGCTTCACTAGCCCTTGTGAGCGTACATTTTATTTGCATAATGGACAACGCGTTCCACTTGTAATTTTTTTTGGATAAATAGCCTAGACCCAGTCCACAACGCGTTGGACGACTGGTCGAAGCTTGATCCATTGCATTTTTATTTTTCTTTTTTCCTTTTCTATCTTTGATGGTGTATGCTGGTGATCTAGTTATGGCTTCATTTATCATCTGCATGTGTGTTCCTTTGTGCCTATGTTGGTCTATTATAGGATCTTGATCCTGAGGGATTGGCCACCCTCTTGGTTGTTGTCATCCTATCTTACTAGCTCATTTGTACATTTTAACCCCTCTTGATTACATGGTTGACTATTTTAGTGTGAGTTTGAAGCAAGTTCATCCTCTCACTAAAGTGGCGGCTAAATGTAGTGTAGGAAAATGCATACCCTTGTATTTTCACACTTGTTTGGGCCCTCCTTTCTTTGTTTATCCTTATTTATGTCTTAATTGGTACTATTTTGCATCCATAAGCCAAATAAATTATATCTTTTTATGGCTAATCCTGACAAACATCAAAGGGTAAATGATAATTTAATGATTATGGCTATGTGTCCCTAATTTTTGGACTAGGACTAAGATGCCACCTAGGGCATCTTTTTCCTCCAAAGGTCTTGGGATCTTGATTTCAAATGCACCTTGAATGGGCCCCTCTTTGGAATTTGTGCCCCAAGTTTCAACCCTTGGGACTAAGATGCCACCTAGGGTGTCTTAGTCCCCCTTAAGTTATTTTTAGGATTTAATTTCAAATCGTGGCGAGATTTAGCCTCCTTTAATTAATGAATTCATATGTCATCTTGTTGTGGTGTAATTTTGGGATATTAAGCATAGATACTTAAGTATAAATACAAGGTCTTTCACTCATATTTTCACCTATTAATCTAATGAGAAATCTAAGCATCCAACCATTCAAGTATTTAAGAGAGCATTCAAGAGAAATTCATCAAGCATTTGGAGCCATGTCATCAAGATTCAAGAATCATATCAAAGATATTATTGCATCATGTGTGTTTTTGAGCTAACATTTATGATGTAGGGTTTTGATTCAAGCAATCAATTCAAGTCAAGATCTATTAATCATTCTTACAATTTAAGATCTACATTCAAGCTATCCACTTCACACAAGTTTGTAGATTTCATAACAAGGGTTTGGTGAGTTGTAACATAGCATTTTTCTCATTTATCATTTACCTTCATTATTCTATTTCATTTGAAGGTTTAATTACCAACAAGGGGTTTAACCAAGGCAAACACCCATTTACTGACAATCAACAAGTTTTTCCTCTCTTGCATGTTTGTGTTTGTAGATTTAGGTTGAAGACTTGGAGATCATTTGAAGTGCAAAGTTGTAAAGTTGCATTGCAAAGTTGTCATCTTCACGAAAACTCACCTTCAAGCCAGATCTGGAAGTTTCAAGACTTGAGATCTAAGAAGAAGGAAGTGCAAACCTTGAACCTCAGGATCGCATTTAGAGATTTCAAAAATCCAAGATGAGACTAAATCGAAAGCAAGGGCATCTTAGTCCCCCAAGGGTATTTTGCAAAGATTCTTCCAGATTTTGTTGACATTTGAAGATTCTACATCTGCCTTAAAAAATAGTAGTGGGACTAAGATAATAGTAAGGGCATATTAGTCCTCCCTAGCATATTTTGACAACATTTTTGTATTTCTAGAATCCTCATTACATTTCCAGACTTCCCAGGTACATACATTTTAACTTGCTGTTACTTGATTTTTTCATTTGCATCCATCATTTAGCTTGCATTACTAGGTTTTGTGAGTTGAATGTTAAGTTGTCTTTTCCAAGCTTTTGCTTGGTGGTGAACCCTTTGAAGCCTAAAGAACCCCCTAGGTCTTCCTTGTTGAGAATTGACTCACCTTTGTGTTGATAGTCAATCTAATTTGGGCTCCTAGGGAATATTTGAATGATAATAGGAGAAGAGTGGTGTTGTCTGACCTAGGCTATAAAGCACCCATTTTCCTATTGTTCAATTCTCCTTAATTGAAATTATGAAAATACTATGTATTTATATGTAGTTAATCAAATTTCTTGAAAATAAAATCTTGATGGTCGACAGTTAGGATTTGAATTTCAAATAATAAATTACCAACATTGAAATATTTAAATTTGGGGCCATTTTAAGGGGACAAGGGTGCCCTTGTCCATACCTACTTTTTTGGTATCTGAAGTGTTAGGAGAAAAATATTAAATGTATACTTAGGTTTTTTATATTTGATTTTTTGATAATTGATAAAGTGGGCCACATAATGCATAATTTAGGAAATTAGGAGCATAATTAGGTCCAAGCACATAAGAGGGAGCAAAATATAATGTGAAATTATCAAGGGTGATAATTTACGATGCTACATGGTACTATAATTCTACTAATTCTTCTCTTAACTTCTCAATAGCTCAATTCAAAATGCTAGGATTGCTTATGAAAGTTGTAAGGCTTTCAAATGATGAAAAATACTTGTGTTTATATGTAATTCTTTGATTTCATGGATGTTTTGATCATTGATGACTACGTCCTAAAGAGTCTTTCCTTGAATGGTCCTTGTTTTTCATCATAGGCTTCTACGCAAGTTTGAATGTCCTTCATCATAGGCTTATATATTGTGTTAGTATCAAATTCAAAATTTAAATTTGAATTGAGTCCTTTTCTTTCTTTCTTAGCCATTCTAGTGTGTGAGAGTTAGCACCTTTGAGAATTTTGGTAGGTTTTTAAGTTATAGTATAAAATATTCCATCTGCTATATCTAAAACTAGTGTAGAACCAATTGATTTCCCTTGAATCCTTAGACTTGACATTTTCCATTTATATTGTGGCTTTGGTTGTGCAGAGGTAGAAGCATAAGTTTTGTTGTCCTTGAAATCTAGGGGACGTTTGCATAGCTACCTAGGGGTAGAACTCCTCTTTGAAATTTTTATTTCTAGAAAATCCTTAGTGAGATTTAATTTTTCATGGAATTTTCTTGAGAGAACTTGAATACGTTGGGTACAAGTTAGTTTGAAAATATTAAAGATGAAAATATATTTTTGTTAATGGTTCATCCCTTTTATAGCCAAAAATTGTGAATTAATAGCTAATTAACAGACATGATGCCACCTCCTTTTAGAGTACATCCACACATGCAAATTTTTGAGTTCACTTAAATCTTGAATCTTTGTCTAATTGTAATTTACGCCGAAGATGTATCCAATTTGAGAAGATCCACCCTATTTTTCCCTATCAATGGCTGAAACTCCTTAGGAGACGATAAAAATCATCTCATCCGTCCAATTTTTCCCGTGCATTTTTACGCGTTAGTTTTATTTTCGCTGCTTTTCCGTCAATTTTTTTAGTTGGTATAACTGCTTTTTCATGCATGTTTTAATGGATTTCCATTGCATCCCAAGCGTGTTCATACAAACAAATGTAGTGGCATTATTCCACCAATAGTTTTTGGTAGTTCAAAGGGCATGTAAAGATTTTTCCACTGCCATTGTATGATTTGATCGATTTATTATTATGATATTGCTATCAGGATTCAACCGTGTAGTTTCGAGTCAAACTCATTGACCCATGTTTCATGAGTAGTGGTTCAACAAGAACCCATCTCTCATGATATCGAATAGTGGTTCAACAAGAACCCATCTCTCATGATATCGAATGGTCCATTCGATATCATGAGAGATGGGTTCTTGTTGAACCACTACTCATGAAACATGGGTCAATGAGTTTGAATCGAAACTACACGGTTGAATCCTGATAGCAATATCATAATTTGACACGCTGTGGAAAAATACCTCCTACTTATCGATTTATTATTTCCAAAAAATGGAGCCTCATTAATGTTTCCACTAAAATATTTGTATTCTTTCTTTTCTTACCTAGTTGTGTTCATAAATGCATTCATTGGGCATTTGAAATAAGTAGTATTTGTTTTCCACGCTTAATGGAGTGAAATTTGATTTCCCCACACAATACTAGAATTGAGAATGGAGAGAAAACGCTCGTTATTTTCATGCCACCAATAGAAGATCAAATGCCATCATGTGGGGCTTTATGGAGTTAGGCTTAAGTCATTAAATTATTCTATAATTTAGAAGTAAAATTAAAAAATGCTACATAGTTGTAGTAGTTAAATAAGAACTAAGTAAGGTTTCGACAAGGGTTTTAGAGTATGTTTATTAAAATGAAAATTACGGCCAAGATGCTAATAAGTAAAATGAAAATTACGGCCAAGATCCTAATAATGTAAAATGAAAATTATGGCCAAGATCCTAATAATGTGCATAATTAGGTTTTATTAAAATGAAAATTACAGAACATCATACTTTTGAAGTATTGATGTCCATCTAAACACAAATAATGGACACATATAACAAGGGGGACTTAATAGTTTAAATATTAGTACAATAATGGAGTTGGAATAGTGAATGTCGGCATTACACATTTACCATTGAGTAGTCAATCATTCTCTCAAAACTTTGATGTAATCACGATGTATGTAGAAAATTGCAAGGTCCGAAAAATAATGATAAAAATGTAAAAGACATTTCATCTGGACATGCTCTTCAAATATCCATCATAAAGTTGAATATTTTAGAGCCCCCACTTTATAATTAAGGTTCTAATCTATGCTTTTTAAGTTTTTTTTACCTTGTTCGCCATCATAGCTGTGGTAGGTGAACTGAATAGATGTTTGAATGGGAGGAATTTCTAACAACAAGAAAGGTTTGAATAAAGTTTGGAGGTAGATGGAGATGGGAGGGGGTAGTGGAGGAGGGGAGTGTAGAAGTGGAAGTGCCATAAATGATGCTTTGTGCTCTTTCTCATCTTCTTCTATTAATGACGTCTTTCCTCGCATGGTAGTGAGTGCATTGTTGATAGTTACGATGGGCTTGTTTAACTTGCAATCTTGAATTTTCCAAATCCATTCAATATTTTTTGTAACTTTACATAAAAGGTGCAACATTAGAAGTAAATTTTCTAACAAGGAAGAGTAATATAATTAAAGCTAAATACATCGAGATGTACCTATAATAACATCAAATGGAAGTGTAAAAAATTTCATTCTTTGACTCCTCCAACCATCCGACTGCTTGATATGTATCTTTCTGCAACAAATTGCTACTGTAAAATTTAACACCCAAGAAAAACCACCATGACATGGTTGCCGCCAATTTTCTACCTTGTGGTTTTGAAAAAGCCATGGAAAATAATCAAAAGGATTGCAAACCCTTTACAAACTCTCAAGCAAATGCAATTGGTAGGTGTAAATCCATACTCCACAACCTCTGCTACCATTCTTCCTACCTGTGCAAAAATGGGCGCTTTTGAATAGCATATGGACATCCATCAAAGCATAAGGGATGGAGGAATTTTATTAGATGTTGTAGTTGCAACTGCCTTGGCAGACATGTATGCAAAATGTGGAAGCATAGACAAGGCACATAAAGTGTTTGATGAGGTGCCTCAAAGAGATGTGGTCTTGAAGACTGTAATGATTGCAGGATATGCACAAAATGGATTTGTTGAAAAGGCTTTAGAAATTTCCAAGAAAATGTAATTTTCAGGTTTAAATCCAAATTCCACAACCTTTGCTAGCATCCTACCTGCCCATGCCAAAAAGTAAAACTTGTGACATACGAAACAGTATCTACTCATCACAAGAAGTTCATTAAGGGATCAAATCTTGTACACAATAAACATCACCAAAAACATGTCATTTCTAATATTGCAATTTATCTATAGATAAGATGCTTTGCTTTGTCAACTGTGGGTAACATTGAATCGAATTACTATGTTAAAACCCTAATATAAATTGAGATTGAAGATCTCAATGCTCCTTTGCTTGTTTAACTCTTTCTACTTGCTTTGTTCGCAATCTTTCATTCCAATGTACACCAAGTGGGGAGTAGAACACATGTAGAGGCTTGATAAGGTTTGATCTTTGATCACCACAAAATTATTGTGCTAGTTGCATGGAGGAGAAGGAGATATTGCCTCCTTTAGAAAATGAGTTTCATTGATTCTATTGAATTGTGTGGAGCTTGGAAGGTACAACATAAATATATTTCATGTTTTGCCTCTCTGCTAAATGCTTTGCAAACACCAAATTACTCTAAAGAAATTATCACTGCATCTCTCTATCTCTCTCCATCTCTCTCTCCCCCGTTCCCTCCCTATCTCGCCTATCTCTTTATCTCTACCCCTCTCCATTTATCTTCTTATATCTCTATCTCTCTCTCTCTCTTTCTCTTGCTATATGTATCTCTCTCCCTCTCTCTATCTCCCCCTATTTATCTTTCCTTCTCTATCTCTTCCTCTCTCCATCTCCAATTGTCTATATCTTTGTCTCTCTATGTATGTCTCTCTATCTATATCTCATCTCTCTGTTTCCCCTCTCTTTGTATCTCATTATATCTATATCTCTCTATCACTCTATCTCACCATCTATATCTCTCTCTATCTCTCCATCTCTATCTCCCTATCTCTCTCTATCTTCATCTCTCCCTCTCCCACTCTCCATCTGTCTATTTCTCTTGTCCCTCTCTCCCTCTCTGTCCCCCTCTATCTCTACACATATCTCCCTCTCTCTATCCATCAATCTCTCTCCCTCTCATTCACTCTCCCTCTTCCCATACCTCTATATAAATATATTTTTGCCTCTCAATCTCCATCTCTCTATATTCCCTTTTCATTTCACATTTTATCTCAATCTCTCCAACTCTCCATCTCTCTCTACCCTTCTATCTATTCCTCTATGTACCTCTCTCTTTATATCACTTCCTTTCTATATCTTTATCTTTCTCTCTTCCTCTCTCTCTATCCACAAATCTATCTCTTCCATCTCTATCTATCCCTCTCTCCTCTCTCTTTATTCTCCCCTTCATTCCCTTCATACCCCTCTTTTTCTCCATCTCTACCTCTATTTTCAACTCTATCTCTTATCTTCTTACCCCCCTCTCTCTTGCTCTTTCACACTTTTTCAACATACACATTGCACCCAACCAATGTGTAGGTATTTATAGCATATTTTGATAATTCGTTAATATATAGTTTTATTTTTAACCAATTTGCATAAATTACAATATATGATTTTAATATAATACAAATTAAATTATACTATTATAATATATGCTATTTTATAATTGATATTATAATTAATAATTAATATACTTATAAATAATACAAGTAAAACTAACATATAAATATAATATAATATAAATAAAATTATATATAATACAATTATACTTTTTATAATAATATATAAATTATATTATTATTACATAGAATATTCTACACTAAAATTTATTCATTAAATTTTTATATATTTAATAATATTCAAATTATATAAAATTTATACAATTTAAATTTATATTATATTATATTTATATTAAAATTTATTTTCCTTACTATTTTATATTATAATGCAATTTATACCATTTTAAATTATATTATATGATATTTATATTTAAAAAATTCCAATTTAAAAGTATTTTTAACATGAAACTAAAAGTAAATAAATTAAGGATATATATTATTTTATTGAAAAAATTATTATTTTTAAAATAATAATATAGATCATGTTTATTTTTAAATTATTTACTGTGTTTTTAAAATTGTCCTAAAGTCAAAATAATTAATTTAATATTGATATCACTCAATTTTTTTTGTATAGATTTACTTATATCTATACCATTTATGTACCTTAGTATCATCTCTCTCTATTTAGATATATATCCCTCTCTACCCCTCTTCATATATAACTTCCTATATCTTTATCTATCTATCTCTTCATCTCCCTCTCTCTCATTGTATCCCTCTTTCTATCTATATTTCTCCCTCTCCCTTTTTCTCTCTCCTTCCATCTCTCCCTCTCTCTCACCCTCTTTCTTTTCAAAGTTATATCTATCTCTCTATCTCTCATTTGTATCATTATCTCTCCATCTTTCTATTTCTCTCCCTCCCTCGTTTTATCAGGTGTCTATTTCTCTCCTTCCCTCTCCCTCCTCTATCTCTCTCTCTATCATATACACACACAATCCCTGTTCCCTCCTTCTCTCCCCCTCTCTAACTCTCCCTCTCTCTCTATACTCCCTATTATCCATATCTCTATCTATCTATCCACTCTATTTATATATCATTATCTCTACCTCTCTATCTCTTTTTATTCATTTCTTGCTATTTATAGGTTTTATTTTAGTCATATTTGGATCCTTATAAGTGGATGCATAATTGATTTAAAGCTATCACTTTTCCATTGAGACCTTTGTTGCACAAAAAATCATTTTCTAAATGACCTACTAATTGATATCATATTTTGCACAAATGTAAGAAAAATTAAACCAATTTTTTCCTTCATTGACCTTCCACAAATCTTCGGCGTACCCATTGCACACCAAGGTGTGATAGCTAGTTCTAATAATTTATACATTAATCTCTCAAAAATGAATAGTTAATCCATAATTTGTGAGATTTCCTTGAAATCTAAATAAATACTAGAAGAGATTTGGATCTATAATTAAATTTGAATTCAAAATTTTAAAGATAAAATCAAATCATACATCTAAACTAAATTGAAAACCTAAAAAAAAAAAAATCTATAAATTAAATTTCAACTCTTCAAATTTATAGAAGTAAACTCACACTAACTTACTAACTTTTATGCAAAACATAATATATATACTAATTATTATATATAAACTAAATTAAATGGAAACAGTAGATTATAAGTTTCCAAAATCATACAATACTCGTATATCCATTAAAAATCATCCACAAATTGTCAAATCGTAAGTCTACAAGAAAGTGATAAAAGAGACTGAAATGCCATTCATGAAGAAGAAAAAAATGAAATAGAGACAATATTAATTTTTTTACATATTTATACAAAGATGTGAATACTCTGGGGACTTTTTTCTTCCCGGGCTTCGGGAACAAGCAAAGTCTTGCCTACTGTACAGGAGGTCAGTTTACAACAGGAGCATGGGCTATCTCATGCTTGAGTATTTTATTTACAAAGAATGGTTGGCATCTACTAATAAGAATTTTATGTGCTATTCTACATTTTGGCTTTTCACGGCTACTTTCACACCAGCTTGTGGTTGGTGGGCATTACCATTTTGCATGTGATGATGATGAGAGGAGTGAATGTGAATGAGATGGTAATGACTAAATCTGCCGTGTTTGAATTTGGGCATGACAAGATGTAGAACGTGCTTGTTAAAGCCCCCTCTGGTGGCGCCCATGTTCACGTCCTCAGGAATTTTGAAAGGCCTTCTTCTCTTCCATGTTGGGGCGTCGTTAGCCATGAGGCACCACCTCCTCTTAAACATTCCCACCTCTTTGCAATAACTTTCTCCACGTAATATCACACTCCTCTCCTTATCCATTTCCACCTCTATTTCATCTGTGCTCAAACCTGCACAACATAAACAATATGCGTCTCTTTAATAGTATGCTTCCTATAAGAAAGGAAACAAAGATTGAAGTAGTAATGTATGATGTATGATTGAAGTACCTTGAAGGATGAGATTGAGAAAGTAGGAGCAGCGAGTCTCTCTCAATCTAAGGTCGCCGTAAAATGCTTGAAGTCGAGGCCGACCATGAGTAGAATTTCTTTTGCGTGCAGTACTCAATGCCAAATTCAACTCCATTGCAGTTTCAGTCCCAAATAAACACAAGAAGAACGAGCCAAGAAATACTTGTAGAAATGGTAATGGCTATTAAATTAGTGAAAGAGTTCTGTTAGAGAGAGAAGTGGAGGGAGCGCATAAATATAGCGTTCGCTTGTGAGGAGAATGATTCTGAACGTGAGTTGATGTTTTCACTTTCCGTCGGACGCACTTTCTTGTTACCCAAGTAAAAGAGAAGCGCCCAAGAATGGAATATGGAAGTACAGTGATGAGAGGGAGTAAAGGAAAAGATACGTAAAGTATAACCTGAGTTAAGGTTTAACAATATGTTCCTTCCAAACTATTTTGAGCAAGCTTTTGCCTTTCCTCAGCGGACTTTTTTAGTCTTTAAGTATGAAAGAAAGAGAATGAAGGATCTAGTGAAGCCTCTATTGAGGTATGTACTTGGGTAGAATCCCATAATCAAGAAGTTATATGGTGAAATCCAATAGTTGTAATCATTAGTATCTTATAGTTTTGAATCTAGTAGATCAATTCCTAGAGTTTTTGTACTCTGTGTGTTGTGCTAAAGCACATTAGCTACTAAAATAATGTATTTGTGATTAGTAACCTAGGTATTGCATGGTAGGAAGAAGAACTAAGAAATTATAATTAATTTCATAAGGCCTCATTATGTTGTATAACCACTCATTAAGGGAGACTAGACCTACATGGTCACTCTTGTGGTCAATGTTGATAATCTTAGTAGATTTATAGATGTCAAATGATGGTCATTATATGAGTGTAGAATGATGGTAATGCTAGTTATAGCTAGGTGGTGTTGGCTTGTTTAGACTTGTGTTTCAACTATTAACTTGTGCTTGGCCCCATTAGACTTGTTGTACAGTTCTTTACATATGTAATTGTAAGTCTAGTGAATTTAATATATAAGATCTTGTAGAAGGAATTCAACTAGCTCTTGAGTCTAGTGGATCCTATGTGTGACAACCAACTCTCTATTTATATGTATGAAAGAAATAAAGCATATAACTAATTCAATACTTGATAAGAATTTGATGTAGAGAATAATAGATGGAAAAGTCTATATACCTTGTCATCACTCCACGAAACAATATGCTTTGTTGTGATGGTATCCAAGTGGAATAATAGACTATATGATTAGATTATAGCTAGAATTTTAGCAACCTTGATCTTATGGTGGCCAAAATTAAGTGAAATCTAATCCCTTACATAAATGATTGAATTTAAGGTTGGTCACAACTTCTAAACTATATGCATTATTCATAGTGAACTCCTAGATTGAACCTATTCAATTTTCATAGGAACATGGGGTACTAAGCATTGGAACCAATGCTAATAGGTCCTAGAGATTGTCACATGGTCATTCGATAGAAAATTGAAAAATCGATGATATTTATATTCTTGTATAAAATTTGGTACTATTGTCTTGCAATATAAAAATATTAAGTTTAGTAGCTAGATAATATGGACCTCAAGTTGATTTTGGTGTTGCACAGACAATTTCCTTGGCACCAAAAGATTGACCTATTAATGCCCAATACAACTGCAAGAGTTAATGAATCCACAAGAGGTAGTTAATCCATATCACGAACCTAAGTGCCACACAACACAACACAAGGAGACCAAGGGCACACACCTTGCAACAATCCCCCCTAATGCAAGCGAGGGGTTCAAACCCATGATCTAGGCTTTGATACCAATTATTACATAGACGGTTGTTGTTGCACCAAAAGATTGACCTGGTAATGCCCAATACAACTGCCAAAGTTAATGAATCCACGGGAGGCAGTTAAGCCATGTCACGAACCTAAGTGCTACACTGCACAATACAAGGAGACCAAGGGAACACACCTTGCAACATTTGGATCCTTAGTGCTTACATATAATTAAGTTATGTTTTACCTTCAAATGAAATCCAAGTATTTTAACATTGATTTATGAATGGATAATAAGCATCCTATTCCATGTACAATACTTGAAATTTGATTAAAGTCGCATCATCCCTTGGAGGATTAACAACCTTTTTCAAATTATTTTATTAGGATTTTATAATTCTAGTTTTATATTTAAGGGAATCCTTATCATTAGTATCCTAAGATTCCAATGTAATGTCATTGTGTTCATGTGTGTGTAGTGTGTAATGTCACATAGACAAAGAATTGACTTAGATCCTTCATATTCTTTTCTAATTTAGGATTGAGATTGTTCAAAAATATCAATCATTAACATGTAAATTAAAAACTTTAAAGGAAACCCATCAAAGCCTCATTGTTAAGGGACAAAGTCTAAGTCTTTTTTAGGTTTGAAGATCTTCTTCATGAGCTTATTTCTTGAGTAAATTTATTTTAAGTGCTTAATTTCTTCCTCATTTACTCACAATCATTTCTTTATTTTTTATTCTCCTTCTTCAACACTTTTCCTATAACAAAATGCACACCACACCTACACAATAACCAACACACTTGAGGACATCCACACTACCTTCTACCCATCCTCAAATTTTATGGAGGATAGAAATCTCTTAGTTGCAAAATTTAGTCAATGCCATGCAATGCTTTCAGCTCTCCACAAACTAAAACTTAGGCTATAAGACTAAATTTGATACAATTGTAATGCAAGGTATCAAGTGATAATATACCTAGTCATATAACATAGAGACTCACAATGAAAAATACACTCGCAACAAGAAAAAAGGTAATCATATACTAAATAATACATTTAAAACTTTAATCCAAAATAATATAAAACTAAAATAAATATCAATCTACACTTATATACTCTAAACTTGAATACCAATGAAAACTAGAAGATAAGGTAGAGTGGCATCTAAAAAAATAAAGTGGAATGAACTTAACATCCTTTTATTTTAAATGTTAATGATATCCTATTTTGACACAAAAAGTATTATTGTTTAGTGAACTATCTCTATTTGAATGATGAATAGAATAATAATCTAAATTAACATTATTATTTTTTCCATTTAAATTTTTGGGACTACTTCTTTGCATACATGTCTAGTAGGGCAGTTGTAGCTACATTTGAAAAAATTCCACTATCTGTGATGGATGTCCATACCTTGTTCCAAAGCTCCCATTTTTGCACAAGCTAGGAGGACGTTGGAAAATGCCACAGACTTTGGATTTACACCTACCAATTGCATGTGGATGAAAGCTTCTAAATCCTTTTTGGAAAATATATTTTGTGCATATCCTGCAATCAAAGCATTCCATGAGTCCAAATTTCTTTGAGGCATTCGATCAAACAATGCATGTGCCTTGTCAATGCTTCTACCTTTTTCATAAATGTCTACCCATGCATTTCCAACTATACTATGTGATAATAACCCCCCTTCTATTATGATTTAATGGATACCCATAACCTATTTTGAAGCTCTCACTATCGCTGCTACAAAAATCATTTGTATAAAACAATTACAGAGTTAGAATGTTTTATGTGATCAAACGCTTGCACAAGACATCGTGCGAGAATACTTTGAATTAGAAGTTAACAATGACTACTATTTGAATGAGAACGAATGTTGGCGAGATGAATGGATGTTGACAAGAGGAAGGGGTCTACATTTTCCACCTAAGTAGTCAAACCAACTTAGAGTGTGCTGGTTAAGAAATGCCAATTTGAGTGGACAAGGGAACCTAGAGCACCCTAGAATGGAGATCTAAAATTGAAATATGCTTTTACAATCCTCAAGTCCCTGGTTTGTGGCTTCTTCCTTACGGATCTTGTTGTTGGATCTTTGTTTGTCACTGAGATAATTGATTTTATGTATCTTGTCAAGTTGTAGGGATTGAATGCATAAACACGTGAATTGTCTTCAATCTTCTTCCAATCCTCTTCAAATTTGTAACCTGGAAATTCAAAAAGAGAGGAAGGGTTGTGCCATATAGGAGCTTTCCTTGGTCAAACCCTAGTGTGTTGGTATTTCTACCTCCACAATGTAAAAATTGATGATAAATAGAGCTTATCCTTTTGAAGGATAGATCCTAAATGATAATAGGGTAATGAATCAATAAATTTCTACAACTCACCACTCAAATTTGATCTCATTGAGGGACTGAAGTCATGCACATCACCTTCAAGGCTTGATTGCAATTTGTATTGATTTGACTTGAAGACCTAAAATCATTAGTACCCACAAACAAAATGCATCTATAAACAACAAACTCACATAAAACTTGACACAATGCTTAGATGTTGAAATGGTGCAATAATTTTGCAAATTTTGCTCTTGACTACTCTTGAATTGATAATAATTGTACTTCAATATTGCTTGATAATTCTCCTTAATTGAAATTGTGAAAATACTATGTATTTATATGCAATTATCTAATTTCCTGAAAATTAAATCTCGATGGCCGACAATTAGGATTTGAATTTTAAATAATAAATTACCAATATTGACATATTTAAATTTGGTGCCATTTTAAGAGGACAAGGGTGCCCTTGTCCATATCCACTTTTTTGGGATATGAAGTGTCAGGGGTAAAATATTAAATGCATACTTGGGTTTTGCACATTTGATTTTTTGATAATTGATAAAATGGGCCACAAAATGCATAATTTAGGAAATTAGGAGCATAATTAGATCCAAGCAAATAGGAGGGAGCAAAATCTAGTGTGAAATTGTCAAGGGTGACAATTTAAATGCTACATGCTACTATAATTCTGCTAATTCTTCTCTTGATTGCTCAATTGCTTAATTCAAAATGCTAGGATTGCTTCTCAAAGTTGCTAGACTTTCAAATGATGAAAAGGACTTGTAAATTTATATGTAATTCTTTAATTTCATGATAATTAATTACCAATAGTTGAAAATTTGACTTTACATTTTCAAATATTAAAATGTCGACACTAACATATTTGAACTAGGGCCAAAATAGGCTAGATAGGTGTGTTGGACACCCTATCCCAAACCTCTTTTAGGGTTTTAAGCATCGTTAAATAAATATTAACTCCTTAATCCCAATTCAACTTTTGATTTTCTAAATATTATTATAAAATAGGAAAATTAAACACACAATTGGACCATCCAAGCACATGAAGGGGAGATAAACCTAGTGTGAAATTATTAAGGGTGACAATTTACAACATCACTAATATCTCATTTTATTTTCTATAACATCAACACAAATAAGTTTGAAATTACGTACTCTTCTGTTATCATCAAGGAAAAAAATAAAGGCTACATAGAATAGACATCTAAATAGTGCTTTGTTGAAATTGTGCTAGAGCGATTGAAAAGGGTGGGAACTCTATATTATTCTTATCTTTACCTAAATCCTTATTTAAAGAGGGGATTTGGGTAGTCTTGGTCTCCTGTATTTTCTATAGGTTCTTGTAAATACAACATGAAGCATCATTATCTAGAAAGGGAGACCTGTAACATCTCATGGATATTTTGATCATTGATGGCTACTTGAAGAGTCCTTCCTTGAATGGTCCTTATTTTTTCATCATAGGATTCTACACAAGTCTGATATGTTTTAGGTATGGATGCAACTCAAGAAATACATATTATGCTAGTATCAGACTATAAATTTAAATTTGAAATGAGTCCATTTCTTTTATCCTCAACCATTCTAGCATGTGAGACTTAGCACCTTCTTTGAGACTTTTGGTACTAGGTTTTTAAGTTATAGTATAAAAAATTCCACCCACTATATCTAACACTAGCGTAGAACCAATTGATTTCCCTTTTCTTAGACTTGATTTTTTCCATTTATATTTGTGGCTATGGTTGTATAGGGGTAGAAACATAAGATTTGTTATCATTGAACTCTAGGGAAAGTTTGACTAGCTACCTAGGGGTAGAACTCCTTCTCTTTGAAATTTTTATTTCTAGAAAATCCTTAGTGAGATTCAATTTTTCATGGATTTTTTTTTTGAGAGAACTTGAATATGTTGAGCACAAGTTACTTTGAAAATATTAAAGATGACAAGGTATTTTTTGTTAATGGTTCATCCCTTTTATAGCCAAAAATTGTGTATTAATGGCTAATTAACAAACATAATGCCTCCTCTTTTTAGAGCACATCCACAAATGCAGATTTTGAGTCCACTTAAGTCTTGAATCTTTGCCTAATTGCAATATTACAATGATTTATACATTAGTCACTCAAAAATGGATACTTAACCTTTATGAGATTTCCTTGAAATCTAAATAGATAATAGAAATGATTTGGATCTATAATTAAATTTGAATTCAGAATTTTAAAGATAAAATCAATATTGTACATCTAAATTAAATTGAAAAGCTAAAACAAAAAATAGATAATCTATAAATTAAATTTAAATTCTTCAAATTTATAAAAATAAACTCACTGCAATAACTTACTAACTTTTATGCAAAACATAATACATATACTAATTATTATATATAAACTAAATAAATCAAGGCAAACACACAAAAATTTTAATCCATACAATTCTATAAATTAAATGCAAACTAAGTAGATTATAAATTTCCTCGTATATCCATTAAAAATCATCCACAAATTGTCAAATCCTATGCTTGAAAGTAAGTGATAAAGAGATTGGAAATGCCTTTCTTCAGTGGACTTTTTAGGTCTTTACTGGATTTTAAAATTTTATTGTCTATATAAAGTGACCTTTCTTCTATACAAACACAAAATCTATATGAAGTGATATAATTGCTCTTTTTTTTGGGGTAAAAGAAAATTCATTGGTATATTAAATGGAAAATAAGCAATTCCTTATCTTTTTGGCTCTTTTTATATGAATGTAGGTTAACTAAATACCAATTTAGTAATTAATTTATATTGATTGGAAGTTCGGGGTTGATTATTGCTTAACTGTGAATAAATGTAGAACTAAACTGAATTAAAAATAATATTTAGTTAGATTTTGATAAAGAGGAAATATTATAGAAGATGTTAAAAAATGATTTATTAATATTTTATTTTTTAATGTGATTAAAACACTTTTGATTTAAAAACTAAAAATAGTTTGTGTCAATTTAGTTTAGATCCACATCTATTGAACTAATCTTCATGTATTTAGAAGTGATGTTTTGTGTGAAAGTGATCATGTAGCTCATGAGATCAATATAACACTTCTCAAATTATTGCATCTCACTTAATTTAATTATGATATTTAAAGGATTGCGAGGATAAGTAGTGTTTACAAAAACTTTTAGGACTTTTTCAAATTGTAAGGTTCAAGTTCTCTTTAATCAAACCCCTAGATGGGTCAACTTTACAACTCTAAAAGAAGATTTGAAGATATAAAGTATCTTGTGGTCCTAGAATATTGTCACAAGAAAATAATGTAGAGTAGATTCTCTTTTTTACTCTTAGATCTAGATGTTGTTTCACATTCTAGCATTATTTCAAAATGATTGAGTGAGTATACTTAAATATGTAACAACTAAGCCCAAAAATCAATATAATGTGCCACATCATTTTGCAATAACTTGTAAGCAAGGGGAACATGAGCTTGAAACATAGAAAAAGAGATTCACCAAAATGAATTAAAAAAATGATGAACCTAATCTCCATTCTATTTCATTCAATATGTAAGAAATAATGTGTAAATGAGTAGCAAAAATTAAAACTAACTGCTCTAACAACAAATAGGAAGGTTTTTAGATGGTAAAATGTTGTGTACCTTGTCAAAAAAGTGATGTTTCAGACCTCATTAAGGAATCATTCGCCAAGTGGCTAATGGGTCCCTGTTAGGGTTCTAGAAAATTAGTTTCGGGATCTTGTTCTTCAATGTCTGCACTCCCAGATCCTAGGTGCTCAATTCTCAAAAGTTAGAAATAATTCCTATAGCTTAGTTTCCATGATCTTGCAACAAAGATGGAAATTTTTATAACTTTGCAATCTTGACAACTTTTGCAACTTTTGTTCTCCACTTGATCTTCATTCTAGAACTTGCAATCACACATCAAGAGGGAAGAAAAATTGTTGATTGTTAGAGAATAGGGGTTTTCCTTGGTCAAACCTCATTTAGGTAATTAAATCTTGTGATGAAACAATGAAACATGAACATGAAATATGAAACATGAAACAATGATACCTTGGATGAAGTCTTGGAGTATAAATTAGCAATCTAGCATGAAGTGGCTTTAAGGAATGTAGATTTTGATCTTGAATTTGGATGTGAAATAATGCTTGAATTGGATATTCAATTATACATCAACACATAAGATCAACAACATGCATGATGCACTATGCCTTTGATACGATGATATGACCTTTGATTGCCACAATAAAACCTTGATAAATCTGCTCTTGAATGCCTTTGAAATGCTCTTGAATATCTTTGAAATGTTCTTGAATACTCTCTAATGCTCTTGTGAAAGTACTCTTGATTACTTATGAATATCTAGTTGAAAACATAGTGAAATAACCTTGTATTTATACTTAACTTAAGATTTAATCCCAAAATTCAAATGACACAAGCCAACATTAGATATAGGATTTGAAATCACTAAAGTACTACCAAGAATAAGTTAAAAAGGTGTGTCCTAAGTTAAGGAGGACCCATTAGCTAGGTGGATAATCGGTCCTAGCACACTCAACTAGGAGATGCTTCGGGGATATGAAATAATATG
This sequence comes from Sequoia sempervirens, assembly GCA_007258455.2. Lineage (NCBI taxonomy): Eukaryota > Viridiplantae > Streptophyta > Pinopsida > Cupressales > Cupressaceae > Sequoia > Sequoia sempervirens. The sequence continues at coordinate 27,118,381 of VDFB02353493.1, read as the reverse complement.
CCAAAAAGGAGTCCTAGGACCTAGGAAGGGCCCATTCACCAAGTGGCTAATGGGTCCTATGTCACTAGCCTAAGACTCAAACCTTGTAAAATTAAGTGTTGTGAAACATTATTAATGAGTGTTAGGATTTATCCCTCAAAAAATGTAATAAATTAGGCTTGGATTTGAATTTAAGGGGCCAATTGAGCTCAATTAACCTCAATTAATTAATTAAAGCCCTAAATTAGTGTGAAAGTGTAGAGATACACTTGACAACACCCTAAATAAGGCACCATTAAGTCCATTTTATTAAAAAGGGTCCTAGACTTAATGTGAATGTGTAAAACACATTACAACACTAAATCAAGGCGACATTAGGCTCATTTATTGTTAATTATTCCCAAATTAATGATTTAAAGGGATATTGTTTTTGTTACTATAGAGCTTATTTTATTAAGTTTAAATTTAAAAGTTTAGGGATCAAATCGATCACTTAGAAAATGGTTTGGGTTAAGTCTTCACTTAAAAATTTAATCTAGGGGGAGAAGAGTAAATTAGAGGATTAGGGTTGAAACACTATGGATAGAGACTAGTATATGAGTCAAATGTATACCCAAATAATTCAATTTTAAGATAATTATTATGTTGTCATAATAGTGGTTTACAATTCCTGAGAGGAACAGATTTTAGCTGAAATCACATATTTTTAGAAAATATAATGATTTAAGCCTTAAAATGTTCCATTTTAAGGATTCCAATTGAAGAGGGTTTGATCAAATCACCTTAGATCAAACCCCCTTAGATAGAACCTTGCTAGTTTTAAACCATACCTATAAATGCGTCTCCTTTACACCTATCAAAATGCTGATAAAAAATCACTTTTGATTTAGCTTTTGGGGGATCAAATGAATTCATTTAAAATTTATTTCAAATGATTATGGTATTCCTCAGAACAAGCTATCTAATGAATATAATTTTAATATGTTTTGGTTTTTTTATATATTTGTTTTTAAGTTTTATTAAACATAGGTTTTTCATCGAAAATGAATTTCTTTGTTCTTCACATGTGGAAAAATAGAAGATTATCAAAAAAAAAATTGAAAAATATGAGTGCACTAGATATTGAAGTCCTCGATCCAACAAAAAAAATTAAATTAAATTTTGACATATACAAAAAAAGTTACGCGTTATACGGTCGCGCTGTGTTTGAATTGTAATTCATTTGACTTTGAAACTTGATTAAGGAAAAAATATTCAATAAAAAACTATCTAACCAAGTGGAAACACTAGATATCAGAGTAACGAATCTAAATTTGAAAGAATTAGAATTTTATCCTTCATGGAAAAAAAGTTATGCGTTATACGGTGTGCATCACTTTTTAAAAATGTTGTTTTCTGAAAAAAATCAATTTTCGTGGGAGATGGAAAAAGAAGTGCAATTTGATTCCAAAACTTTTGAAAAAAATATTTTTAGAATCTACAGACAAAATTTGATGAGACTCTAGTTTGCACCATCTTCAAATTCCTCACAGTTTAGCCGCTATAAGTGCCCGAATGTGAAGATTTAGTTAAAAATAATAATTTCAGTGTCCAGTTTGACCAAAAATTGTAAACCACTATTATAATTAGTCTAACAAAGCAAACCCAAAACAAAAAGGAAAATGGGATGGGTATATAATTTTCAACATTATATTTTTCTCCCACTTTGCTATGCATGTGAACTACTAGGTGGATGTGTATCAAAGTAAAAAATGAATAAATACATGTAAAAGAAGATATTTCAAATCTAGTAAAAGGATGCATAGTCCATGCAAATTAATGGATCATTCTTCAATAGTATTTTCATGAGAACTTCCTTAGAACATATTTAAAATAGAGAAAAATTATATGAGTAACACTTTTCATAGTACTTTAGAGAAAATATTAATTTCAACTTGCCTCATAAGGAGCTATCTTCAAGAAAGTAAAATAGAGAGAGAGGATAATAAATTATATATATTACATAAAGTGATACAAATCTCTAACTAAATATAGAAATGTAAGACTTTGACCAAGATGATAGGTTTGTAAAGCTTCTTTATAACATGTGGGAATAAAAAGAAACTTGTTTAAGACTAAAAGCATCCCAGACTATAAAATAAAATTTATTTGAAGAAAGATAATGCAACATAGTGCATTCTTGATTCATATGATTTTATTAGTCATCAATAATGGAGTTCAAAATCCCCAAAACCTAGTATCAGAGCATAGGTTTTTTCTTGGGTGGTTACTACTTAATTGATAATCAAAACCATAGTGAGTGTAGTGGTAAACCATACAATAGTTGGTTTATGGTTCATGTATAACTAAAAATAAAAGAAAAATTTAAAGGAATTTTTTAAAAAATACAATATTAAATCTATAGCTAGCATATAGAGTTTTAAATTGAGGGATTCAATAGAAAAAAATTAAATTATTGAAATTAAATATGGAGGATATTTTGGTGGTGACATAACAATGGGCTACAACATCATCTTCATCTTAACCCTCAAGCATGCTTGATGAAGACTTTGTAGAATTAAATAAGAAAGTAAAAGTTGTAATCTAGTTATGTTAATTATATTCTATGTTGGTGAATGTGTCTAAGGTGACAATAAAAAAATTATTATGGAAGATGTTTGGTACATTATATTAGTATTTAAAGAGTCTTTTTAACAAACTCATTTTAAAGGAGCCGTTGGAATGGCATAACAAAACCACATGGAATTTTTTCAAAGGCACCAGGGTTTGCAGTATGATGGAGGCACTCAACCTAGATGTCTTTTCAACAATAGAAAGGGAAGAAACATTCATAATTCTAGAAGGAATGAATCTTATTGGGAATGGAAGGGTTCAACTAACTAGTGTTTTAGAACTAGGGGCATTGGAAATGAAGGGTGAAAGGCTAGTCAATCAATGCAGAATGATGGGAAATTTAGGTCGCTATTCTCAAATGGAAAGGTGGATTTCAGATAGTTGGAAGGAAAATTTTGGTGCCCAAAACAACAAGGTGGGAAAGCGGAGCCAAGCAAGGTAATTCCCAACTTTTCCCACACCACTATGGTTTCTTTGTTTTTGGAAAATAGAGAATGGAGTGAATCTATCAGTTTCCTTAAGGCCTGTGCTTTTTTTATGAAATGGGGTGGGAAATGGCCGACTTTCTCTAAGATTAGGGCTTGGTGCGATAAAAAATAGGGCAAAGACTGTGGTCTTAAAACCTTGGAAAATGGGTTCTATTTGGTGATTTGTCAAACGGCCTAGGACACAGAATGGATCATCAATATTGGTGGCCCATTCATGATGGAAGGGAAGGTTTTTTTTTATATTAGACTAGGCACCAAACTTTGATCTTAATAAAGCAAACGTAGAGGAAGTGCCAATGTGGATTAGGTTGAAGAATCTACCTCAAGAATATTAGGATATATGGAAACTCTCAAAAGCATTGGAAACAAATTAGGTGTTTTTGTGAAGTCGGAGGAAGCTATGGAAAAATTAGATTATAGCATGTTTCCCAGGATTTGCATTTTAAGACAAACAATCCATCCTCTTCCAAACATGATAGAGATAAAAATGGGGGAAGGTGTTTGGAAACAAAAGGTGAAGATTGAGGAGGCAATGATATCTTGCTTGAAATGTTCAGGGAAAGAACACTTAGAAGTTCATTGCCAAAATGTGAAGAAAGGAATTTAAGGGTTAGCCTAGGATACCCTTGCCGAGGAGCTAATGATCTTAACTGAATCTGATGCTTGGGAAGATCATTGGAACACACAAGAATGGGGGCTTCACTGAAGGCAACTGAATAGCTCGTCTTGTTTGATAATAGGGAAAAATTGCTTTTGGGATGGGAGTCAAAAAGAGGAAATAGATTTTCTCTTTGAAAATGGTTCTGAGGCAATTTATCAAGTGTGGAATCATCATGAACCCATCCAAATGGTGGAAACCTTCCCTATCAAAAGTTCAGATAAAGCTAAGTTGGTGCTGGTCTCAGATGGGAAACTGGTTGAACTGATTGCTCAAATAGATAGAAATGTTGAAAATGGTGGGCTGAATGAATCTCCCCGAATGGGTGAAGTTATTGCTTCAAATAAGAACATCCACATAAGAGTTGAAGGATCTGAACTTGAACCAGTTTTGCAAGGAAACTCCCACTCCCCAAGTAAAAAGGAGAGTGTTAATAGACACTTGCATGGTTGAGATGAAAAGCATGGGGAAGATTGGGATCATAACTCTCCATGCAGTAATAGGCAAGATATTGAGGTAGAGGCCAAGCTGCTTCAAGATGACATTTTGTTGGAGAATGAGGACATCATTTTAAAGGATATTCCCATCTCCCCTATTCAAAATCTAGAGAGTTCTTTTGAAGGTGTCAGAGATAGCGGTGGTAACCTGAAAGATTCAAATTTAGAGATGGTGTCAGATGAGGATAACAGTGGTGAAGATATGCTTTGTCTGCAAGATAATATAGGGATTGTTGAGAATAGAACAATAGAGCAATCTTCAACTTTAATTAATAAGGCTAAGATTGGAGAGAAGAAAAAATGTAGTCCTAAAACTAATAGAATGCATCTTCAAATGGATGGAAATGCGACTGGATATAGTAAATTGAGATTGGGAAAAGGCTATGCCTTTTTGTGGCAGCCATGAAAATATTCTCATGGAATGTCAGGGGCTACAATGCCCTTGACAAAATCCATTTGATCAAAAGATGTTTTGATCGAATGAGGCCGACCCTGGCTTTGCTTTAGGAAACAAATATTAAGGAGCCTGATTTTGATTCCTTTTATAGATGCTTTAGTAGATGGAAGTGTTTTCTTATTGGGGTTGTTCATGCTTCAGGGGGCCTTGGTGTCCTTTGGAATGAATCAGTAGTTGATGTACAGGTTGTCCGTTAGGATAGATTTTGGGAATAGCTGAATGTTGATTCTAAACAACTTAGGGTAAGCTTTTCAATAGTCAACATTTATCGTCCAAATAGCTCAGCCTAGAAAAAGATGCTTTGGCAAGAACTTTAAGAAATTTTAGGTCTTGTGGATGGAAGGATGTTTCTCCTAAGAGGTTCAATTTTAATGCTATTTTGATGCCTTCAAATAAATTGGGGGGTGTGTTGGGTAGAACAAAGTCAATAGGACTTCAGTGATTTTTTTGTGAATAATGGGCTCTTTGAATTTCCCTTCAAAAATGGCAATTTCACTTGGATGAAACGGAGAGGAGGTTTTCTTAATTTAGCAGAGAAGTTGGATCATTTTTTGTTAGCAGGGGATTGGGCTGCTCAATAGCAAACTTGCAAGGCTGAGATCATTCCCGTAACTAGATCAGACCACTATCCCATAGGTCTGAGAATTCAAGAAGAAGCCGCACCAAATCGTTGCCCTTTTAAGTTTGAAGCAATGTGGTTTCAGGCTGTAGGGTTTAAGGATTTGGTAGTTGATTGGTGGAAAAGTGCCCCAGAATGGGTAGGTAATAAAGCTTTTATTTTTTTCAAAAATCTCCAATTCCTGAAGGAGCAGCTTAAGAAGTGGAATAGGAAATCCTTTAAGAATATATTTGCTAAGAAGCTCACGGTGGAGGAGGAGGTGAAGGTTTTGCACACAAAAGTAATTGAGAAGGGAATGAAGGAAGATGATTTTTCTTTGGAGAAGTGTTTGAACAAAGAATACTTAGAAATTTTAGCTTGGGATGATTTTTTTTTGAGGAAAAAATCTCGTGAAAGTTGGCTAGAAGATGGAGACAGGAACACAATTTTTTTAAATAATTCCGTAAAGGTGCGTAGATCAAATAACAAGATTTTCTTGATTAAGGACATTAATGGAAATGTTTTGAATGATGCCGACCAGATCAATAAGGAAGCCATAAGTTTTTATTCAAATAATTTTGTGGACAATTCTGATGCATTGTTGTCTGACTTAAGCATTCTAGATGTAATTCCTAGTTGTGCGTATGAGGCTCAGAATTCAATGCTTACATGGAGGAAATTTCATTAAAAGACTTATCAAAAAGGAATTATTTTGTTTGGGTGGAGATAAAGCCCTTGGCATGGATGGATTTCCGGATTTATTCTTCCAAAAATTATGGGATATATTTGCTCAAGATCTATGGGAGGTGGTTGAATAATCAAGGAAGGGAGGTTTCATTGTTAAATATTTAAACAACACCTTCATCTCTTTAATTCCAAAAAGGTCGGTGGTGAATTCCTTTGAGGACTTTAGACCAATTTCCTTGTGCAATATGGTCTATAAAATAATATCTAAAGTCATAGCTAATAGGTTGAAAAGGGTTTTGGATTCGGTGATCTCACTAGAGCAGAGTGACTTTTCCTCAAATAGATCTATTTTTGAAGGTGTTATTTTAGCTCACGAGGCTATTCATTCTATTTGAATGGAAAAAATTATAGAGAGAATGATGGTAAAGTTAGACATCAAAAGGGCCTATGATGAGGTTAATAGAGGTTTCCTACTGAAAGTTTTAGAGAAATTTGGTTTTTGCAATGAATGGGTGGCTTGGGTTCAGAGTTGTATCTGCACACCTCATTTTTCTGTCTTGGTGAATGGTAGTCCACAAGGCTTATTTGGATCTAGTAAAGGGATTAGGCAAGGTGATCCTATATCACCATTTATCTTCATTATCTTGGTGGAGACTTTAGGAAGATTGGTTTCCAAGAAACGTAGGAATGGTCTTTGGAAATGCATCAAAATTGTAGAAGGTATTGATCCCATTTCACATCTTCAATTTGTTGATGACACTTTTTTGATGGGAGAAGCAGCCTTTCAAGAAGCCTGAATAATGAAGGAGACCTTAGATGAGTATGGTAGAGCTTTCAGGAAATGAATCAACTAGAGGAAATCATAAATTTTATTTTTTAATACTCCCATTCAAAAGCAACTAGAAATTTGCAGAATTCTTGGGATGAGATCAAGATCCCTCCCAAACAAATACTTGGGTATTGTGCTATAGAAAAAAGGACCCTTTGCTTGACATAGGATTAATTCATGATAAATTGGACTTAATGAGGCCTTGATTCAATTTTTGTGAGGCATTTTATGCATCCACACTAGGTCTTGGACCCTTATAAGTTGAATAACATGCTTTTAACGATGTCTTGTAAAGGTGTTGTAAGATGCTTTCACGCTTTTCTAGACATAATAAACTCATTTATCCCTAATTCAACATTATAAAATGTATTTTTAATACATCCTTACATCAATCTAGAAGGTTTTTGAAATAAACTTAATGTTAAACTAGTGTTGTAATGTGTCTTGCACATTCACATTAGTTCTTGTGCCTTCCTAGGCTATGTGGACCTCATTTTAGTGTTGTAAAGTGTATTTAATCACACTTTCACATTGATTTCTGTGTCCCAATCCCTATTTGACATTTACATCATCACTATTATGCCCCTATTAACCCATATTGTGCATCCCAAGGCTTTAATTGATCAAATATTCAACAAAGTTGCAATTTAAACTCTATTTCCTTATCTCCTAGCTTCTGAGGTGTCAAATTGGCCCCTATGGGACCCATTCACCATGCATGGAGAATTGGTCCCATCCAGGTGGGACCCATTCACTGGATGTGTGGTGAATGAGTCCTATCTAGCCCCATTTTGACCTTTGAGAGGGAAAAAGTGAAATTTAAAGTTTAATTTCACTACATGTCAGCTTGTGATGAGGTATAATCGGGATACTAGGGAACAATTGTCTATAAATAAGTGTTTTTATCCTCATTTTACATCTAAAAATTCATTTTTTTTACATCTCTCATTATTAATTCATCATCTATCTTCTCATCCAAGTCAAGCAAGCTAGGGTTTCTTCATTAGAAGTCATCAAGTTAGCTTTCTAAAGCATTCAAGGGTTGAATCTTCATATATTGCTGCAGAATTTCAAGATCAATCATCATGGAAAGGTAATCAATTCCATTGTTGCATGTTTCAATCCTTTCTTTCATCATTTTGGTTTAATTACCTAAATAGGGTTTGACCAAGGCAAACCCGCATGCCCTAACCTTCAAAATTTCTTCTTCTCCTCTTGTGTGTTTGTAGATTTAGGTCCTTTGGAAGCTTGGAAATAATTGAAGATCAAGTTGTAAATTCATTCAAGTCATCTCTTCATCATTCAAGTCAAAGAGTCAAAAAAAGTCACTTTTAGACCCAAATTCGACAATTTCAGAAGCAAACACTTGTAGGGCATCAAAGTGTAGATCAGAAGCTTCAAAATCCACCTTTGAAAATATAGACATTCAAAAGTGGACTCATTCACCATGAGTGGCGAATGAGTCCCACCACAGGGTCAATTTTGAGTCTTCTACATTTTTGAGCACCCTTTTGTTAGAAATAAGTTCCGACACAGTTTACCAGAACTAGGACTGATTCACCCAGAATGGCGAATGAGTCCCTCTAGGCCTAAAAATCAACATCATCAACATTACAACATCAATTTCTCATCCTCCTCAAAGTTCCAGGTGCACACTTTCAATCTGATTCACTTTTGTTGCATTTTCCTATTCATTTGTAGGTGATTTTGTAATACACAATGTGTTTTCAAACAATTTTTTTCTCCTTTAGTTTCTATTCATTAGTCAATCAATATCATTTTTTTTATTGCATTCAAGCATTATATATAGGCATATTACATCCTTATTATATCCATATTGCATTGAATTTGAATGTAACATAAGCATCTTTGGCCCATCTTTCTCCTTCTAGGTGAAAAACCCTAGGAGAGCTAGAAAGCAAGTGGGTGCCAAAAATCTATGCTACATTTTGGTGAGCCTGCTTTTTGAATACTTCTCTTTTCTGATTTTAAGTCCATCATCATAGATCTAGCTTGCATTATGATTTGCATGATTCATTTGCATGCTAGGTGTTAAATTTTGCATTCATAAAAGTGCATAATAGGTTGCATTGTTGCATCTTTAATCATTAAAAATTTCTAAAATTCTACATTTTTCATTTAGGTCTACATCATAGCACTTAGAAAGCATCAAAATCAGTCAATTTTTTTTGAATTTTTTTCAAAAGTGTATTTAGGGACTCATTCGCCACCCTAGGAAAATCAGTCCCTTCTGACCCCTGAAACAACATTTTACAGTATTTAGAACCTTGTTTTTGGGCTTCTGTTTGATGCCTTAACCTGTATATATCAATTAGTTGAATTTCTATAGCATGCATTTCATCAAATTTAGCCTTAATTACCTCATTTCATGCATGGTTTCACTTTCAACTTTGCATTTTCCTCTTGTTACATCTCATAATCAGTTAATGGTCATCTTTGAAATTTGAAACATTATTCTTCATTCACATCTTTACTTTCACATTGTTACATTTCAAGATTGTCGATTAATCATTCCATCATGTTTTCATTACAAAATTCTATAGTTCTCATCTCGAATGTTCTCTTTTTGGATATTATTGTATGTTGTAAGCAAATTTTGTTAAAGGCATATGAATATGAGGTCCTTTCCCCTCTCTTTTTGTTCATCATAGATCCCTCTCCTAGTTCCCCTTTGGATGGACGAGGTTGGTTTAGGGAAGGAAACCTTGGATACTCATAACACTTACATTTGTTCTTCTCTTATTATCTCTCACACTTGAGATATTTTAGTGCTAGAAGAACCAATTGATGAGAGTTGTGACAATCTGAGTTGTTTCTATCTTCTTACCTCTCCTATTAGACATGACATTACTAAAGAAGAGGACATCACACTAAGTAATCATGATGATCACACAACACAACATGACGATGAGGCCATAGATTCATCTCCCAACTCCTCCCCTATTTGTGAGAATATTTTTGTGAATAATCATGGCAATCACATTATTTGTGAAGAGGATATGCTGACATTACATGATCAAATATTTAAGACCTATGACAATCCTCTTTATTTTTCTTCCCCTATTTTGGAAGAAATTATTGGACAAAGGGAGGTAATCAAAGATAATCATGAGAATCTTCTTGCTCCCTTTCCTAATGTTTCCCCCATCCAAGAACACATAATTAAACACAAGGATCCAATCATTGAAAAACAAGAATGTGATGCTTTTTATTCTCTTGATGCCTCTCCCACTTGTGATGAAGCTACTTTGCACATTTCAACCTTAGATGAACATATTACAAGCTCTCTTCGTAGGGTAGATAATATGGAACAAGAGAATGAGACATTACAAACACCGAATGATTGCATAGAGTCTTCCCCTAATCAAACACATTCAACCATTAATAACCCCCTTGGTTGCGATGAAGTTATTTTGGATGAACCAAACCTTAATTGTCATGAACATGTGGTTTGTTGTTCTCCTAAGAACTCTCCTTCTAGGGAGGATATTATGACCCAAGACAACAATAACATACCCTTCAAAGACAATGAAGACTCTCACTTGTCATGACATATTAACAATATTCAACCTCATTATGTACACCCTTTACCCAACCTCACATAACCTTCATCCTTCCAATAAACCTCGCTACACACTTTACCCACCTTCACACAAACAAAAAACTCAAAATAAACCTCAACTCATTCTTTACCCACCTTCACATCCACTTCATCCTTCCAATAAACCTCACTACACCCTCCGCCCACCTCAAACCAATGTGTTGCAACAATCTAGTAATGATACTGTTGCTCATACATATAATACTCAAAATAATCCACAACTGCCGCAACCAATCCCACCCTCCTTACCTTTACCCAATCCGCTTAGCGCTCCTTGTTACATCCCACACACAAAGGAGTATGATCTTGTTGAACAATTAAAGAATACTCCTACAAAGATTTCCCTTTGGGATTTACTTCAAAACTCACCAAATTACAACATTCTTCAAAAAACCTTAAAAGAAACAACAATTCCTCCTGATACCACTCTAAATGATGTGGCATATCTTATCCACAAAAAGAACCTTGACAATACCTTCCATCAACATGAGCTCCCTCCTTTGGAGTTGCGTAAACAACATGATGCCTTTATGATAATTTCTTGATTTAATCACACAGGTATCAAACACACTCTCAAAGATAATGGTTCTACCCCTAATGTGTGTAGTGTGAGTCTCCTTGATCGATTACATGTTGAAAGGTCACAAATAATACCTGATTATGTCTCTATTTGTGGATTCGATAATACAACAAAGCAACCGCTCGGTGTAATCACTTTTCCTATTACGGTTGGGGTGGTTACTTTGCAAACTCCTATTCATGTCATGCCTTATGATCTTTCATACAATCTTCTTTTAGGTAGGCCATGGATTCATGAGATGAATGTAGTGCCTTCAACCCTTCATCGTATAATGAAATATGTCTATAACAATAACATTTATCAAATTGAAGCAAATCCCGAGCCTGAAATTTGCTTGCACCTTGAAAAAGGAGCTACAAGTCCTTTGAAAACATTGATTCCAACATCCAACATAGATCCTCTTGAAATTGAACACAACAATGAGGGATCACCATCTAAATTATTCGGTGATGATTGGGGATCCTTATATTTCACACCATCATTTATGGGCGAATACATAGTCACACAAAAGAAAGGTGAGACACAAGGACAACCAACCATCATGTCAACATAAAATCTGAACAAGCTTTCAAAAGCATCTACCTCAAACACTTTAGACAACAAAGAAAACTCCACAATAACCATTGATGAACACAATAACGAACAACCACCCAATTCCAAAGGCATGAAACAAATTTATCAAAAAGGGTATGAAGTCATTAAACAACAAGGATATTGTGGAAAAGGATGTGGTGCTCAAGAACAAGGTATCCACAACCCTATAGAGCTTAACACACAACAAACAATTCATGGTCTTGGCTATTTTCGTATGATCGGGATCACCAAACCTTCACTCACCATCAATACTATCACACAAGCCTCTTCCAATATTCTTCCTTATTCACATAAATAACATTATTTGCTGCTCCTTGCCATGCAATAGTTGTAGGATCATTACATACTCACCATTGAATGTTTTAAATCCATCACAAGGGGCAACATACCCTCATCCATTCTAGGCTCACCTTTGTCCGACACTATGTGGGGGGAAAAGGGTTAGACAACCTTAACCCCGTATGTCACTTGTCATTGTCTCTTTTGACTAATCATCAACTTTTTATGAATACATAAGAGCAAGCTTGAGATGTGGACGACATGTCTTAAGATTGACTCGCTTGTGACATACTCTCTTTCTTCATGACATAGCTTATTGGAAACATATGAGTTGGCATAGGGATTTCTGAGTAAGCTCTCATGTCTTCTTCTTCTTCTTCTAAGTTCTCTTCTACTTTAAAGGGTGATCCCACAAATTTTGTTTACAATTTCTAGGAGATTTTTATTTTTGTTGAAATCACATATTTTTAGAAAATATAATGATTTAAGCCTTTAAAAGTTCCATTTAAAGCATTCCAATAGAAGAGGGTTTGATCAAACTACCTTAGATCAAATCCCCTTAGATAGAACCCCGCTAGTTTTAAACCATACCTATAATAGAGTCTCCTTTACACCTATCAAAATGTTGATAAAAAACCACTTTTGATTTACCTTTTGGGGGATCAAATGAATTCATTTAAAATTTATTTTTGTAAGTATGTAGTCCTTATTATAAGCTTCCCAATAATTATAATTTTAAATAAATTTAATTTAATTATTATATTTATTTTTATTTCTTATGAATGTAGGTTTTTCATCTAAAATCAAGCTCTGACATGTGGAAAAATAGTAGATTATCAAAAAGAAAAATAAAAATATGAGTGCACCAGATATTGAAGTCCTTGATCCAACAAAAATAAAATTGAATTTTGATACATAAAAAAAAAAGTTACGATTATATGGTCGTATGTCAATTGTAATTGGTTTGACTTCGAAACTTGATTAAAGAAAAATATTCAATAATAAACTATCTAACCAAGTAGAATCAATAGATATCGGAGTTAAAAATATAAATTCAAAAGAATTATAATTTTATCCTTCATGGAAAAAAAATTATGCGTTATACGGTGAGCGTCACTTTTTAAAAATGTTGTTTTCTGAAAAAAACTAGTTTTCGAGGGAGATGGAAAAAGAAGTGCAATCTGATTCCAATTTTTTTGAAATAAATATATTTAGAATCTACAAACAAAATTTCATGAAACTCTTGTTTGCATCATCTTCAAATTCCTCACAGTTTAGCTGCTATAAGTGCTCAAAAGTGAAGATTTAGTTAAAAAAATTATTTCAGTGTCCAGTTTGGCCAAAAATTGTAAACCGCTATTGTAGGATCACCCTAAAGCAATTGCTCATAGAATGATGTGTTAAAATTCCTTTAAAGTGGGGGGCATGCATTACCATAATTCATATGCATTATTGATTCTTAGTGTAGCCTTGTCATTTATATGATGCGTTTGTCACTTTGTAGATGACATTGGGTGCGATGTCCTTCATAATTGTGATCTATCTTAGCATATTACATTCCTCTTGGCAGCTTGATGTGATGCACCGCATCCCCTAAGTTGTGAATATATTATTCTTTGATTGGACCTCTCTTGGAGACATTACGCACAATGTTCCCTAAGTGATTGACCTTGCATGAACTTAACAAGACTCCTTTGAACACCTTTTACATTTTACATTTTTGCATTTTATATTTTACACTTTCTTTTTTCCACCTTGCATAATGCAACTTGCATGTTTGTGGTACGGTCCTTGCTTTTTGTTTATGAATATTCTTTTTCTTTGTGGCACCTTTTTAAAGTTATCAACGAGTATAAATTTAATATGGTTGAGCGGGAAGCCATACTAGCGACATGGCTTTTCTCCATAGCCACCTTTGTGTTTGTAAGTGCATACCAACTGGCGTATGTATTTTACCTTTTGGTATTTCTCACCCCGCGGATGACCAAAAGTTTCATGGCCCCAAAGTGAGTATACCTGTGGCCTTTCTCACCCAGTGGACAACCAAGAAGTTCCGTCGGCCCAAAGTGAGTACATCTTTTCTACCTCGTCTTTCATTTTCTTCATTCTTGCCATTGCATGATTTTGTATCTTAATAGCTTGACTTAGGATCTTCGATCCTAGGGGCTTGGCCATCTACTTTGATCTTTTTCATTCTTTCTCATCTACATTTTTACACTTGGATCTCTCTTGAATGTCTACTTTAGTGTGAGTTTGAAGTAAGTTCATCCTCTCACTAGAGTGGGGGCTAAATGTGCCATAGAAAAAAGGACCCTTTGCTTGACACATGATTAATTCATGATAAATTGGACTTAATGAGGCATTTTATGCATCCACACTAGGTCTTGGACCCTTATAAGTTGAATAGCATTCTTTTAATGATGTCTTGTAAAGGTGTTGTAAGATGCTTTCACACTTTTCTATACTTAATAAACTCATTTCTCCCTAATTCAACATTATAAAATGTATTTAAATACATCCTTACATCAATCTAGAAGGTTTTGAAATAAAATTAATGTTAAACTAGTGTTGTAATGTGTCTTGCACATTCACATTGGTTCTTGTACCTTCCTAGGCTATGTGGACCTCATTTTAGTGTTGTAAAGTGTATTTAATCACACTTTCATATTTATTTTTGTGTCCCAAGCCCTATTTGACATTTACATCATCACTATTAGGCCCCTATTAACCCATATTGTGCATCTCGAGGCTTTAATTGATCAAATACCTGACAAAGTTGCAATTTAAACTCTATTTCCTTATCTCCTAGCTTCTGAGGTGTCAAATTGGCCCCTGTGGGACCCATTATCCATGCATGGTGAATCAGTCCCATCCAAGTGGAACCCATTCACCATGTGTGGTGAATGAGTCCTATCTGGCCCCATTTTGACCTTTGAGTCAGAAAAAGTGAAATTTAAAGTTTAATTTCACTACATGTCGACCTATGATGAGGTATAATCGGGATACTAGGGCACAATTGTCTATAAATAAGTGTTTTTATCCTCATTTTACATCTAACAACTCATTTTTTTACATCTCTCATTATTAATTCATCACCTATCTTCTCATCCAAGTCAAGCAAGCTAGGGTTTCTTCATTATAAGTCATCGAGTTAGCTTTCTAAAGCATTCAAGGGTTGAATATTCATATATTGCTATAGAATTTCAAGATCAATCATCATGGCAAGGTCATCAATTCCATTGTTGCATGTTTCAATCCTTTCTTTCATCATTTTGATTTAATTACCTAAACGGGGTTTGACCAAGGCAAACCCCCATGCCCTAACCTTCAACATTTCTTCTTCTCCTCTTGTGTGCTTGTAGATTTAGGTCCTTTGGAAGCTTGGAAATAATTGAAGAACAAGTTGTAAATTCATTCAAGTCATCTCTTCATCATTCAAGTCAAAGAGTCAACAAAAAGTCACTTTCAAACCCAAATTTGACAATTTCAGAAGCGAACACCTATAGGGCATCAAAGTGTAGATTGGAAGCTTCAAAATCCACCTTTGAAAATCAAAAAATTCAAAAGTGGTCTCATTCACCATGAATGGTGAATGAGTCCCACCACAAGGTCAATTTTGAGTTTTCTACATTTCTGAGCACCTTTTTGTCAGAAATGGGTTCCAACATAGTTTACCAGAATTGGGACCGATTCGCCCAAAATGATGAATGAGTACGTCCAGGAATGAAAAAAAACATAATCAACATTCCAGCATAAACTTAGAGTCCTCATAAAAGTTCTAAGTGCACACTTTCAATCTGATTTGCTTCTGTTGCATTTTCCTATTTATTTGTAGGTGATTTTGTAATACATAATGTGTTTTCAAACAATATTTTTCCTTTAGTTTCTATTCATTAGTCAATCAATCTCATTCATTTATTGCATTCAAGCATTATATCTAGGCATATTTCATCCTTATTCTATCCATATTGTATTGAATTTGAATGTAACATAAGTGTCTTTGGCCCATCTTTCTCCTTCTAGGTGAACAACCCTAGGAGAGCTAGAAAGCAAGTGGGTGCCAAAAATATATGCTATAGGTATATACCTCTTTTTGGGGGTGCCAATAAAGCTAGGGTTTGGAAATATTTGGTAGATATTTGTTTAAGCCGAATGGATGGTTGGAAGAGTAAATGGCTTATTGCTGCTGGTAGAATCCTAATGTTAAAATTTGTTATCTCGACGATCCTAGTTTTTTCAATGATGTGTTTAAAGATCCCAAAGAAGGTGATTAGAGATATTGGGCAGTGACTGTGATTTTTTTTTGGAATGGTGCAAGTGAACATGACCAAATCCCTTTGTTAGCATGGGATAAAATTTGTCACTCCAAAGACAAAGGCAGGGCAGGTTTGAGGGATTGACAACTCTTGAATGAAGCTCTAGGTGCAAAGCTTGTTTTGAGTATATATTGAAACCTTGAATTATTATGGGTTAAAGTTTTGAAGGCTAAATATCTTGATTCAACAAAGGATCAACAGATCTTTACTATCCTCAATCCACCTAAAGGCTCAACCATTTGGAACTTTATTGTTTCATGTAGGCCGGTTATTCTTAATCATATCTCATGGAAAATTGGTAATGGTCTTAAAGCAAAATTTTGGGATGACTCGTGGGATGACTTGCCAATCTTGCATGATGAGGTTGATTTGCAACAGCTTAGGCTTATCTTTCAACAAAGGTGTGGTGACAAGGTTTGAGATTATCTTGAACCAAAGCAAGGCCCCTTTGGATAGGAATGGGTTTGGAAGGAGTTATAAAATGAGGGCTTATTAGTTCAACAAACAACGAGGATGAAATAATTTTTTTAGAACAGGAAAGTGCTGCTCCCATAAAGTGATGATAGAGTTTTTTGGTGTGGGTCTATAAATGGGAGTTACTCAGTCAAAATTGGGTATCAATTATTGGACTCTTTAGAAGGAGATATGTTTTGGGCTAAGAAGCTTTGCAAGAATAAAGATTGTTTACCAAAAGCTGGCGCTTTTTCTTGGTTAGCAGTGAAGTGAAAAATTTTGTCAAGTGAGAGGAGGAAGAGGCTTGGTTTTGTAGGTCCAACAAAATGTGTGATGTGTGAGGCTACTAAGGAATCAGTAGATAATTTTATTCTTCAATGTGATGTTGTAGTAGGATGTTGGGAGAACTTAAGGTTGAAGTTGGGGTGACAAGGACCTCTTCAAAAGATATTGAAAGAGGTTTTTGAGGGATGGCCCACCTTTCAGAAAAAATCCCTACTTTCAAGTATATGGATAGTGAGCCCCTCTATTGTAATTTGGGAAATATGGAAAGAGAGGAATAGAAGAATTTTTATGGACAAGAGAGAATCTCATAATAGGCTGCTGAGTAGAATAGATCATATGATAGAAGAAGTAGTGGGAATTGCTACCTCACAATTACAGTTTTTGTGAATTTTTTTTCTTTGGATGATAGTAGAATTCAAAAAACTTGGCTAGTGATTAAGACAAGGACAACTAAGGAGTGTGAGGATTCTACTACTAAGAGGGCAGGTTCTAAGGAAGTGTGTTGGGAAAAGCCTTTGGCAAAAGGAAACCCTGGCTCATCTAGGGCAGGAGAAATTGTTAGAGATAGTCTTGGGAATACAATTTCCTTAGGAGAAAAAAATATCAAATATTGGACAAAAAATGTGGCTGAGGCGAAGGAAGCCTTACTTGTTGTTGGATTAGATTGGTTAGTGGGAGTTCAAAAAATTCACTTAGAAGGGGATTCATTGATAATCACTCAAGCTATTGCAAATAGGGAGGCAAAGGCGTGGCATTTGCAGGTTTTCATTAGGAAAATTATTAAGGAGTTAGAATATTTTGAAGACTTTAAGGTGAGTCATATTCATCGTTATGAAAATAGAGAGGCTGATAGCCTATCCAAGTGGGCAGTTTCTTTCATTAACATTGGCGATTCTAGGTTGGAAGACTTTAGACACGTACATTTTGAGATGGATGGGTAGAATGGTGGTAGTTTTCTTCAGTTTTTTGGCGTTTTTTTTTATTTAAGGTTTTGAATTTATGGGAATAGCTAGAATTAATGGCTGTCAGAAGGTAGTTGCAAGTTGGAGGGCTAACGGTAAAAAGATCTTGGAGTTTTGAAACAAAATCTAGAGGAGATTTTACAGTGAAGGAAAGCAGGTATTTGTTAGAGCGAGGGTAATTATTAAAAGGAGTTGGGGAATGATGACCGTCCTTTCGAGCTCATGGGAAAAGTATCACATTTCTCATAATTAATGAGCTTGGTGTTGTTTCGGCAGCAAAGGAAGTAGTTACATTGATGAATTTGGGATAGGTAGAAGTAGGATGACACCATTGGCATTGATGGACAATTTTTTAAAGGATGCAAAATGGGGTGTAGTGTGTTCAAAAAAAAGAAAAGAAGTTTGAAAGAGAGTGAGGGAATTCTATCAGCGCGAAGATGGAGGCCATGTATGTGTTCACAATGCAGAAGCAACATAAAGGGTTTTTCGGTCTAGTCACATAATTTAGGTTGAAATTTCTGCTGAAATGTCCGCATAACAATGTCATTAAGGTAGTGTTGGAGATGTTGGGAGATCATTTTATGGGAGCCAAACATAGGGGAAGGTTGAATGTTGATATAGCATCCATGATTTTTGCATGGGGTTTAGAGTTGAATGAAGATGTTGAGGTGATTAAGTGGGTAATGCACTCACTTTTTGAAGAAGATTTGCTGCTAGGAATGGAATCCTTTCTTGAATGGGAAGTTCTAGGGGTTGGGTTTGATGTCTTAGAAGGGATTGAAGAAATGGATGAAGAAACTGAAGAGGGTTTGATTCCATTTGTGAGGTTGCGAAGGAGAATTGACATAGATTCCTATAAGCTGGAAATATTGACTGTGTGGGAAAATTTGAAGTTGGTGCTTCGGCGGCATGAGAATGTAACAAACCAGGTGGAATCAAATATCCCACAACAAATCCCTCAAAGGAAGAGTTTGGACAAAAGAGGAGGAGTTAGGAGAGCAAGGGCAAGCAGGAGTGGAGTTTAGGGGCAGAGATGGCAAGTTGACTTTTTGGGTAGGTCTTTGCAATTTTTTTGCAACTTCATTTCAAATGTGCTTTTTTTTGGAAAAAATGGCAATGGAAGGCTCTGCGAAGAATACTGGAATGACACATTTTGGTCGAGGAACGAAATAGGGAAAAAATGACTTCTAAGAATTTTTGTTGCAAGGGTGGTTCAAATCCATGTAAATTTGTATTTTTTGTAAAAACGTAGCCTTTGTAGAGATCATTTTGTAACTAGATAGTTGAATGCGGTGTTGATTTTATGAAAATTGTAAAGGGGTGTATTGGGTTCTTATCTAGGGGGTTTAGAAGCCATTGGCGATGGCTTTTTTGTATACTGGCAGGTTGGAGGAAGGTTGGGTTTTGTTGTTTTTGGTTAGGCCTGGTTAATAGGCATTGAGATTTGGTGGATCTTAATCTAAAGATATAATTATCTGTAATGAATTTTTTATATATATTAATAAAATAAACTTATTACTGATAAAAAAAACAAACTCATTTAAAAAAATAAGTTATGTCATTTAAAAATGAAGTAGGGAGACTTAGTAGCTATATATTTAAATAAATTTAATGTGATTTTAATTCTTGTGTTAATAGGAGTGAAGATAGATGAAGAGGAAAATATCATTATATTATTTTATTCCTTACAAAATTTGTGAGAAAGCATAATTATTTCCATTGATAGTGATGTGTCATTGAACTTGCAAAATATTGTTGACATTTTATTAAGTGAGGAAATTAGGAAAAGGTTAATGGATAGTAAATCTTATGATGCCCTATTTGTTAGAGGTAGGTCTAAGGAGAAGAAAGGTAAGAATAATATTACATGAATTCTTAAGGTAGAACAAATATTTAAATTATGGAACTTGAAGGGTCACACAAATGAGCATAAGCCCAAGAAGAATTCCTATAATGAAGAGTATATTATTGATGTATTTATTTTTCTAATTTATCATTGATCGTTAATCCTAGTTTATTGGCTTAGGTCCTTCTTTTCATATGAAAGCACATGAGAAGTGGTACTCAAAGTATACAAAGTGTGATGAAGGGTAGGTGAACTACTAATAAATAATAGTTCCTCGAAGATAGTTGGTCAAGTAAAGATGAAAGTTTCCTTCATGGATGGTAGAGTAAGAACAATCTAAATGTTCTACTCATTCTAGGTTTATCTAGAAGAATTATGTCCATGTTTAAGATGGATAACTTTATGAATTCACATCTCATTTGATAAAAAAGGTAATAGATAACAAGAGTTGATTTGGTGCTTACAAAAGAGGTGTGACATGTTAGTCTAAATAGGGTAGATATATCAACATTATTTAGGTATGCTAATGTAAATACTATTGAATTAGGATTAGTATGGAATCATAGATTAGGTTATTTGATTGAAAAAGGTATAAAAAACTTGGTGTAGAGTAGAAAAATTGATCCTAGATCTAATTAGATTAACTAGGATTTTTTTTTAAATTTTGACTCCACATTCAAACATAAACCAACTAGGGTATGATGATTGGCTTGATGCCACAAGGGAGAGCCAATCCCCTAGAGTTTGTATTCTCTTGAGTTGTAAAGTGTAGACATATAAAAATGACCTAACACATATCACACATCTTGAGTGACATTTTTCCATTTATCAACATCATTATCATTGATCAATATCACTGCATTTCACATCATTTACATCAAAAACCCTATTTTTTCTCTAGTAATTGAATAATCTTTAAATTATTTAATTAGTTAATTATTTCATCATTTATCTAACTTTACTCCTCTTGACTAATTAAATAACACAAATTATTTAATTATGTTGCTAATATACCCTATTCTCCTAAATAAATTAAATTGTTATTACGTAATAGTTTAATTAAATCACTTTCCCCTTTCTAAACTTGAATAATTAAATTAATTATTCAACATCATTCAAACATATTCAAAAAACAAATATAACCTTATTTTTTAAATTCAAACATGACTTGTACGTTCAACTCAAAATATAAATTAATTAATTTTCTTCACCCCTTTTATGATTGAGTGAATCACAACCACTGATTGCCCACTCTAAACAGTTGACTAACTCATATATTCTTCAATCCCACTAACCTATCAATCTATTTCTTCAATTCCATTGAATACTCAACTTGATTTCATCAATCACACATATTATGCAATCTAAATCCACTAATCTTCCCAATCTAATTCCTCTCAATGGTTTTGAACCATTGTGAACCATAAATTTTTGTAGGTGCTTCTGTCTTACACTTCTAGGGTTTTTCACCTATAAGGAGAAAGGTATCCCACAAAAGCTTGGAGGGTCACTCAAGACTAGTGCTAGTATGATTGAAATATGCCTAAATGCAAATAAATAATAAAATATAATGAATATTAATGCAAAACCGAAGAAATGCAAGTTGTTTGAGAACACAGTGATGTATGCAAAATGACCTAAGAATGCAAGGAAACAATAACATAAATGAACAAGATTGAAGAGGTGCACCTAGAAACTGAAATGTGATGTAGAGAGGCTTTGGAATCCTATAGTGAGTAACATGCAATGTCATATACTCACCAAACCCTTGAAGTTGAAATATGAAGATATGCAATAAGATGTTCCAATGGATGCTTGATAATGCTTAGAATGCTTGAATGAATGCTTGATAATTGTTTTAATGATTAAGTGAATGAATGGGGGAAAAATGAGAGAAAAATCCTTTATTTATACTTTATTTTAGAATATTTCCCAAAAATAACACATCACATGCTGACCTTAAGGTTAAGAGAATAAAATCCTTCTAGAAAATTAAAATTATTTTTATTTTTGTGCCTAGTGGGACTAATTTTCCCTAGGTGGCAACTTGGTCCCACTAGGGCAATTTTACTGGGTGTTGAGGATTGAAGTGTATTTAATAAGGTTTAACTTGGATATTCTAAAAAATACACTTAAGTAGGGTCAGAAAGTGCATTAAGGGGTCATTTAAACTTAAGAAAGGGTCAAATTATTGATGACAAGCCTAGAATAACATGAGAGTTTGTTACAACTCTTTACAACACTTTGAAATAGGACTTGGTAAGTGATAAAAATGAGTTATTTATGTGAATGATATAATGAAAGGGTCCTAGAAAAGTGTGAAAGTGGGTTACAAGTACACTTCACAACACTTTTACAAGACATCCTATAATTCTTAATGATTCATAAGGTTCCAAGACCTAATGTGAATGTGTTGACCACATTACAAGATTAAATCTAGGAAAAATCAAGCCAAAGTCCATGAGAGAGACTCAAGTGAGTGTAAAAATGTTCAACTATACATTTTTTGGTGACACATTAAGCCCCCACTTTAGTGAGAGGATGAACTTGCTTCAAACTCACACTAAAGTAGCCCAACATGCACATCAAGAGGGATCCAAATGCATTGATGCTTGGTAAGATAAGACAACAACAATTGAGAGGGATGATCAAGCCCCTAGGATCAATATCCCATGGCAAACCAAACATAAGCACAAAGGAACACACACAAAAATGATGAAAAAGAATGAAAGAGAGAAAAGGAGAAAGAAAAGAGAGTCATATCAAGCTTTGATCATTTGTCCATCCTGTTGTGGATCAGATATAGGTTGTTTGTTTGGAAAAATAAATGTATACTCACTTTGAGGCGATATAACTCATGGTTGTCCATTAGGTGAGAAGGACAAAAATGTGAGAAAAATACACTCATGATTGGTATGCACTCACACACACACGTGGCTATGGGGAAAAGTCATGCCTTGGAATGGGCTTCCTGCTCAACCATACCAAAGTTATACCTCATGATAACTTTAATAAGGTTCCATAAAAGAAAATTATATATCAAGCTTCACGAGACAAGAAAAAATTCGTATGCTTGGAGTTCATGAAAAAATGCGATGGCACTACATGCATGCAAGTTGTGTTATACAAGGTGGCCATATAACAAATGCAAAATGCAACATGTAAAAGAATGTTCAAAGGAGTCTTGCTTAGTTCATGTGAGGTCTTTGACTTAGGGAACATTGTATCTAATGTCTCCAAGAGAGGACCAATCAAAGAATATAAAATTCACAACTTAGGGGATGCAGTGTGTCACATCAAGCCATTAAGAGGAATGCAATATGCTAAGATAGATCATGATCATGAAGGACACTACACCCAATGTCATCCACAAAGTGAAAAACACATCGTATGAAGTAACAAGGTTGCACTAAGAACCAAGAAAAAATAAAAATACAAATGATAATACCAATGTATGCCCCCACTTTAAAGGAATTGCTACACATCGAACTGTGAGAAATTACTTTAAATAGAAAATGAAAATTGTAAACAAGAAAGAAAGACATGAGAGACAACTTGGAAAGCCCCTATGCCATGCCATACATTTTTGAGTAAGGCTACTTCATGTGAAGAAAAGGAAAAAGAAAAAAAAGCGGTTGCCCCAAAAATACCAAACACATAAGGGATCTATGGATTTGGGGTCAGTATGTTCTTTGCTACAATATTTTGTTTAGAGAGCTCGAAATTGTCATCATTACTTGAATACATAGAACTGGAAGAATGACACAAAGAGAGCCAAAACAAAGAAAAAGAAAGATCCGTTTGGGTCAACATGGAAGAGACATAGGATGTCTTGACACTTTGCATTGTCCCCAAAAGGAAAAACCAAGAAATGAAAAGGAAAAGAAAAAGAAAAGAGGGGCCTTTTGGGTCAACATGAAAGAGAAATTGTGGTCTCAATGCTTTGCATCATCCCCAAAAGGAAAACACAAGAAACAAAAAGGAAAAGAAAAAAAAAGAGGGGCCTTTTGGGTCAACATGAAAGAGACATTATGGTCTCAATGCTTTGTGTCATCCCCAAAAGGAAAACACAAGAAAAAGAAAAAGGTGAAAGCAATGTACGCCATAGAGAAGAAGGAAGGTACAAATAGAGGAATGTCACAAAGAGAGAGAGAACATCAAACAACACATCACAGGGGAACACGTTATGCACATGAAAACACACAAAAGAAAAAGAAAAAGAAAAGAAAATGAAAAAGACTAGTAAAGCAAATGAAAGTCAACCATCGAGCAAGTCATTCGCCTCCCAGTCATGTGCATGATATGTCGAGGGCAAGGAACTATCCAAAGGGACAAGTGCAAGTGCCGAACTAGGGGAAGCACTAGGTTCTACACTCTTTATAGGAGATTTATCATATAAGCTCATGGAAGAGTAGAATAATATATTCAGATCATTATGCACCTCTTTGTCTATTTTAGTGATCTCATCATTGTCATCCAGATTAATCACAACAGGAGGACGGATGATAATGTCTAATGAAGGGTGTACCATGGGTAGTGGTTGTTGTATTGGATCATTTTGTTGTGATTGGGGAGGAGGGTTGTCATGCATTGCTTCTATCAAGTGTGGATTTTGATTTTCTTTGTTTTCTTCTACTTGTAACGTGCGAGTAAGGGCACGACATCTACGCCTATGCTCCGTAGCTCATTTGTTTCTTTTGGTTTTATTGTTGAGTTGTGTTTGTGAAGGAGAAGGTTGATCAACCATAGGTTGCTTTTCTTCCCTAAGGGGAGGAACAAAAGGAACCATGGAAGGTTGTTCATCCACTTTCTCCTTTGCTTTATAAACTTTTTTGACACAAGGAGGCATGGCAGGGTTGTTATCATTGTCTCGTGGTCTCTTGGACAATGTGGGGGAAGTTTCAGGTGTTGGTTGAGTTTGATGGGTTGGTTCTTGTTTGGGTTGAAGCATTGTTTCATCTAGGATAGGAGTTCCAGAAGTGGACGACGACATGTTGCAGAGAGACAATTCTACAATTTTCTTTGCTTTAAACTTTTGGTAAGCAATGAAAAAGAAGTCTTTGTGAGGCGTTATAGGTTCCATGGGCTTGCGCCAAAAGGCTTCTAAGGAGAAGTTTCCTTTAGAAGACAAAGGATTAAAGCCAATATGGTGAATAGTGAATATCTCATTTTCAAGTGGAAACTTTAAACATTTGTGTATGACCAAAGGGACAATTTTCATTGAGTGAAGCTATGGATGGCCTAGCCACAAATGAAACTGGTTTGACTACGGGATGATGGAGAATGTAACATCCACTATTTTTGGTCCTATTTGTAATGGAAGGATGATCAATCCTATCGTAGGGAAAACAAAACCATTGTGTTTTTTGATCCATGCTATTGGTTTATCATAATCATATTGATAAAGATCATGTAATACCAAAAATTCCCCAGTGATCACATTCTCTCCATAGGCGGGATCTATGAGTATCCCATTAGTGGGCTTATCATAAATATGACCGGCTATGTAAAGAGGACCACTAGGGAGATTTGGAAGTATGTCCCTAGAGGATAAAGTAATATTAAGAGATTTCTTAGGTTGGCCCTTATGAGGGATAACATCTATTACACCTACCATTTCATCCATAGGATTAATAGTAGTGGCATGTGGAATAGGATCAAGATGTTCAACATCTGTATGAACATTCATCACATCATTTGTTGGATTTTAACTAGCTTTGACAAATGACACATTATGTTTAGGCATTGGATTGGTGAAAATTTACAAATTTTGATTTGGAGGGGCAACAAACATATTTCCTTTAATATTAACATTTGCAATGGATAGACAACCGAAATCAATGAGGTCTTACAAAAGGTGTTTAAGATGCTTACAATTTTTCGTTTCATGTCCATTTTGTCTATGATAATGACAATAAGAATTGGATTTAAAGCTCAGAGGTAAAGGCTTAGTGGGATTGGGTGCTTTAATGGTAGGTAAGGTGATCATTTTTTGTTGCAAAAGTTGGGAAATTGTGTTATGAAGGGTGTCTGGTAAAGGTGTAAATTATCGGTTCGGATCTCCATAACTATAAGGTATCATAGGTTTAACAACTACTACTTAGTTGTTGATGGGTTGAGTTGGTTGTTGAGGGGGATTGAATTGTAAAAACCATTTTTTTTATTTCCTAAATGATTGCGAATTGTTTGGATTGGCATGTTTAGATTTTTCATCTCGGCTAGAAGTAGACTTTGCATCATTACTAATCACAAAGGGCGGTACACAAGTGCATAAAGGAGGGAAATTTTATCATGGTGAGTTTGTCCTGAAGTTTAGTTTGCAAGTTTTCTATAAACATCTTTGGAAGATGTGGGTTGGGAATCTTGACATTGATTTGAGAGTAAAGTGATTGATACCGTGAGATACAATCAATTATCTTTTCTTCTTCATGTTGTTTGCATCTCATCAAATAAAACAAGGTATTCTTTGGAGTCATATGCACTTGGAAATGGTTTATAAATGCATCAACTAGTTCATTGAATGAATGAATTGAATTGTTTGGTAAGGATGAAAACCATTCTAAGGCAGTGTCTTGGGCGGGTGCATGAAGTTGGTCGCACTTTTGTGGCCAAATGGGAATTTTTTTTTGAAAAGAGATAACATGAGTGCGTTATAACATGCTCACGTTATGTGATTTTAAAAGCAAAAAAAAAGTGAAATCTGTATCATTTTATTTTTACTGTTTCTTAGCTCTGCTTGCGGCCAAAAACCTTCACTTTTGCGCTCGCGTTCTAGGAGGAAGGATTTCTACAAATTTCATCAACAAGAGTTGGATTTTCTTTGCAAATATGGCGCCACGACGACGAAGTTATGTGGGAGGTAAGTATTGTTTGATATTTGTTAGTTTGAAATTGATTTTGTTTGTTTTAGGTTAGATTTGATTGTTTTTTTTTTAAAAATTGTAGGAAATCCTGCAAATCCTCAACGAGAAGAGGCAAATCCTCAACAGCAAAATCCTCAACAAAATACTCAACAAAATCAACCTCCCCCACCATTCTCTCAATACCCTCCTAGCACTCAAGAAAATTTGAGGAGTGAAATTGAGAACAATAGAAAACAACTTGAGGATCTTATCAGTAGGTTGAGTGATCCAAATGCTTCAACCACAAAAAGAATGCTTCTAGAAATTCATTGAAAGACATGTTAAAAAATGTAGATGTAATCACCCAACAAATATCTGGATGGCAAGATAGGAGGCAGACAGCTAGGGCATATTATGCAGAAAAATTATCATATAAACAAGTAAAAGATTTAAAAATTACTAAAGGTGATTTGTGCTCTCTATTCACTGACCCTAAAACAAATCAAAATCTTACCCTAAATGCAAAGAGGTTTCCTATTCATTGGTGCCACCACCAAGAGATTAAGAACCATTTTTATGAAAGATGGTATATGGTCTTTGATTACCCACAGTGCAATAATTGTGAAGTCCCCCAATATTTTCTTAGGAAACTATACAGTGAGTTTTTATTGAACCAAATCCCAAATTATTTTGATATGAGACAGTTCCAGGGGAGAGGTGGGGGGTCAGCTTAGGATAGGACCGGTGCACAGTCGGATCCTACGTGACAAGGGAGATGACCTCTCACTAGGCCGCCTCATGAGCAGATTGTGATGCCTGCCATTGTGAAGGAGAGTGCCGACATAGAGACATTACAGGCGATCACAACTTTGACCCGGAGTGTCATCCATCACACTAGCCCTATTGTACAATGCCATCTAGGGGAGTCTTCAGGTGCTGGCCTTTGAACCCATGTGTGTCAATCTTGCGGGGTGACTTGTTCGTATGACCCTACCGACACTCAGGAGGGTGCTACGCAGGATCCATATGCTACTACGCATCCTGATCCGTATGTATCTATGAGGATGGAGAGGACGACTGACATTTTGCATGATGCATATGGCATTGACACTCAGGTAAAATTCAGCATGTTCATTGAATTTAATTTATTAAATTTTGATTGTGAAATGCAAGATTAACTAATTTAGTTTTATTATTTTAATAAAATTGCAGGGTCACAGTGTAGAGACTGGATACACTAGTCATCCACCTACTTATTTTTGCAGTACACCTATCAATGGGGTATGTAACTAGTAAACAATTATAAATTTATTACCTGTTAATAACATTGTTTTACAAATGGTATTTTAATATGTGATTTTGGATGTTGAACATGGCAATGTTGGAGGTTTCAAGGAAACACCTCCTAGTGCTAGTAGATTTGATCAAACGTTCATGGAGGTAATATAGAATAAAGAGAACTTAACTAATGAATTCTAAGTTTAGTAGATTTGTGTAGTTTATATTCATATTGTTGGTTATGTTGCATTACACATCATTCAAACTCAAAGCATTACTTCAAATTCGATAACTAATAATAAAAAATATATAGTTTAATATTTGTACTCAAAATTTTGTTCATTAGATCTCATACATTATAAGTCATCACGTGGATCGCTATTGTAACTTTTTTGTGATTAAATAATTTGTTGTTTTATTTTCAGATGTTGGTGACAAAACCAATAAAACGCCACGCAGGGTACTGATATTGGTGTTTCCCCAAGACCACAATCCTCGATGCCTCATAGGGAGGGATGAGGCAAATTACTAAATTTCAATTTACATTCGCTATTATAGATGAACTAGTTCTAGTGAAAATCAAACCATTATTGATTCATAGTTTAATTCCTATTTGGATGGTTTATTAGGCTTTGAGCACAACACCTCAACATCACAGGTAAAAATACTTCCCATAGAGGAAAGTGATCGTGGAGATGGCCGTAGGTGATTATTTTGTTAAATATATCAATTTTATAATGTACTTCTATATATTAATGTATTTACTTCTTATTGTAACATTTAAAACTTCACTAGGAGCTAAACACTAGGAGGAGCAGCAGGAGCACTCCTCGAGCACAACAGAAATGGGTGATAGACTTATTGCCATCAGATTGCCAAGCAAAGGGAAAGAAAATTGTATTTGAACCAGAGCATGGAGAGAAATGAATTTTGAATGTAGAGCCCTTTGTTGTATGCCTACATGGCAATTTTGTACATGTTTTGTATCGGATATATTTGACATTGTATGCCTATATGGCATTCTTGTAAGCCTATATGGCTATTTTGTAACTATATTTTATACTTATATCGACATATATTGATGTATGCGTACATGGCTATTTGCTTTTAATACAAATATTTTTTATCGGTAGTGTCCATATTTGCATTATAGATTCATGGTTCAATAGATATGAGTTACGTGTATTCAAGTGTATACTTTACAACTTACACACATATACTTTTTGACTTGCGTGTGAACATCAAAAAGTGTGAAAATTTCTATGTGGAAGTCAAATGTAAGCCAATTTTGCAATTCTCAGTTCTTGCATACTCGATCTTATGGAATTATTCCTTCCTAGCACATATTGTGAATATTTCTCATTTGGTGCAGAAGATAGATTCCTCATTTTTGAACCACTCATAGCAAAGAGATTCACAATAAGACTTTAGCATTGGAACACTACTCCATACTTCTCTTGTCTAGACCATAAAGGATTGAAAATTCTTAATTTGATGCAATGATAGTCCCTAGATGAGAATTTATATAACCATGCTCTATTTTGAAACTTCGCATTCAATACTACATCAACAAGAACTTAAGAAGTGTTGCATAAGAGTGTTAGGGTTTGATAGGCCTTCTCTTCCTAAGGAGGAGAGAGTCTCTATCTTCTGAATTTTGAACAAAAATTTTAAGAAGAGCAAACATTTTACCTAAAAATCTTCAAACCTAGATGACATATTTGGCTAAGTCTATCTTGAAAATTATCAATGCATTCAAACTCTAAAGGAGATTCTCCCTGAAAAGAAAACTTTACCC
Organism: Sequoia sempervirens; assembly: GCA_007258455.2. NCBI lineage: Eukaryota > Viridiplantae > Streptophyta > Pinopsida > Cupressales > Cupressaceae > Sequoia > Sequoia sempervirens. The sequence continues at coordinate 27,088,720 of VDFB02353493.1, read as the reverse complement.
TTTTTTCCCAAGGAAAGAAATTGCAACAAGTTGCATGTGATTTATCTTATTTCTTTCTCACAGTTCCTGGTCAATCATTCATGGCTCATGATAGTTCCGTTCCAAGGAAAGGACACCCAAAAAATCATTGAGATTCTTCTACGATCTGCAATAAAAAGGTTTTGGCTCTTTCACAATGTAAATAATTATGTAACACCTATTTTTCTTGTTTTCCTTCCACACGTAAAAATGTTCACATCTTTCGATTGATCAATGATCAATAATGGTTGACAAACACTTGACATTTTTATTTTTGAACTTTAATTTATAATTTTGTATCATGACATTCAAGTATCACTAATATTTTAATATTTGACTATGAAAGTGGTGGTGTATTTTTGCTATGTTATTTGACTATTAATATGGTGGTGTATTCTGAACTTAATTACTGCTGCAAATATGTATATATTTCTAATTTTTTTATGTTTTTGTATTACTAAACCCAAAACGAACCCAACCCCAAAAACAAATTCTCGAACCGGGCTAACCGCCTCTTTTGAACCTCAATCAACCTAAAACCGCGACCGTAACTTAGTAAAAATAGATTTTGTGTGTTTATATTCATAACGCGATTACATTGCATTGCACATCTTTCAAACTCAGCATTGCTTCACATTTCATAACTAATAACTAGAGGCTGATAGATGACAAAATTTCAATTACAATATTGTTTTTACAAAGTCAATTTGAAGCAGCTTATGCAATTCATTTCACATTGCATAAATTTCACACCAGGGAGCAACTTCCAATTGCATTTGGTTGTCAAGTGGCATTCTATGAGACCATATTGAGGGAATTTTTTCAATCGCCTTGTCTATACTACCAAATTTTTGATACATTTCTACCAAAGTATTTTGTCAAATAGTTCACTGCCTTGTTGTTATGGCTGAAATCCTAAAATAAGTGCTTTCGAACAAGCTATGGATGCTTGGAAAAAATCTATCAAAAGTATAATAGTAAGCAATATCATAGACAAGGCAGTGAACTCTTTGAAAAAATGCCTCAAAGAAATGAGGTCTCATGACCTGATGGAATGCCACATGACAATCAAATGCTTTTGATTGATTCATGTCTGGCATTCCATTTCCATGAGACCTCATTTCTTTGAGGCATTTTTTCAAAGAGTTCATCCTTGTCTCTGCGGCTAACACATTTTTCATAACTGCTATCAAAGCATTTTATCAAATAGTTCATTTCTTGTTGCTATAGCTAAAAGCCTAAAACAAGTTTCAACAAGCTATGGATGCTTAGAAAAAATCTATCATAGCATAATAGTAAGCAATACATAGACAAGGGAATGAACTCTTTGAAAAAATGCCTCAAAAAAATGTGGTCTCATGGTGGTGGAATGCCATGACAAGTGCCTTTAGGATTGTCATGGCATTCCATCACCATGAGACCACATTTCTTTGAGGCATTTTTCAAATAGTTCAATGCCTTGTCTATGCTACTACATTTATCATACATGTTTACCAAAGCATTTTATCAAACAGTTCGCTTCCTTGTTGCTATGGCTAAAATCCTAAAATAGGTTCTTCCAGAAAAGCTATGGCATTCATCATGCCATTCCATCACCATGAAACCACATTTCTTTGAGGCATTTTTTTAAAGAGTTCACTCCCTTGTCTATGCTAACACATTTTTCATACATGTCTATGAAAGCATTTTATCAAACAGTTCATTGCCTTGCTGCTATGGCTAAAATCCTAAAACAAGTGCTTTCAAACAAGCTATGGATGCTTGGAAAAAATCTATCAAAGCATAATAGTAAGCAACAAGCTGATGCAATACAAATATTTCCAAACCACTCAACAACTCAGGGGACTCTTGTCCCAAACTCATCTTGGAGAAGATCAAACAAGATTTCAACATTTCATCAGAAATCTAGTTTTCATCCACTCAAATTCTCTTATCATTCATCATTCGTCCTTCCACAAATCTTTATTCCAATTGAATCATTCAAAGCAAAAAACCATTTTAGAAAACTTTGATTCAATCAATTAGATCAACATGCGTTTCAAAAACACCATTTTCAACAAGGCACTCTTCCATTCAATCAATTCATTCAACTTGTCCCAAATAGTCAATCCATCATTACAATTGGATTTCAGACTTTTACCAAACCATCAAGCACTGTGAACATCATTATTACAACTGATACAAATTAGGAACTTGCTCTCTTAACTTTGTTCTGACTGAACTTACAATTTCGTGTATTATTTTACACCAAGTCTCCTCACTGTCCAACTGTCAAAACAACATATCTCACTTCTAAACCCTATCCAAGACTCCATACATCCCTTACACCATCACTTAGACAACATTATCCCAAAATCAACTCACCGATCACTGTTAGGTCAGACTTCTATTCTCTGAGCAGTCAAGGCACTACTTCTTAATGAGACATTCATGCCCTAAATCGAGTAAACCAAATACACTAGTTTCAAAACCCAAGATCCAAATTTTTTTTAGAGACCTCTTAATGCCCATGTCCTCATATCAAAAACTCAGAATAAATTATATTGAAGAAATAAGTAGTTTTTAGTTTGAATTTTGTAAAAAAGGCTACTAAAATAGGCCTGATTTTCAAAGAAGACCCCCTTCAAACATTCCCAAAACACTTAAAACCTCAAAAAAGTCATTAGACATAACACAAAACTCCCAATTTATCCATTTTCAGGGATTAAAAGAGTCCTTTTGATAGTATATTGACAAACCCTTGTTTATAGGGTGAAAAACTCAAAAATCAATGAGGGTTTCCTGTATAGGCTACATGCAAACCTTAAAAACTCTGGCCAACCATTGGAACATGTCAAAATACATTTGAAAATGCATTTGGAAACATCTTCTAACCCATGCACTTGTTCTTTCTCCACTGTCATGCCAGAAACTGTTCATTTTGATTGGAAAACTCAGAATTTCCTATGTAGCAGCAGCTCCTTCAAGGTATTCTTTCTTTTTCCTCCACTCACAAACATCAAAACATAACAAATAACCTATCCCTAACCTACTCCACCAATCTACCTAACCTACATTGGTGGAGTAGTGTGGAAATGCCTTGTAAGACTCAAAACTCAATGTACAAGATTTCAGACCGAGCCATAAGAAGAATGCTCAAAGAAACATTAAATTTATTGGATTCCTTCCCAAATGGATTCAAACAAATGGTGATTCCCCAACCTACTAGAAACAATCTAAATTTGAACCCTAAACTCTTGCACAGTTCGTACAAGTTAAGAAACAACTGAAAAACATAGAAAATAAGCTAAAACAGGGAACTCTTTGTTAATTTAATTCTTCCAGAATACAATGATCTCTTTTCTCAGCCTTTACAATGCTTTTAAAGAAGTTTCCAATGATAAACTACCTCTTCATATTCCTTGAACAACCTATTAATCATCCTCTTCCTTGATTTTCTTGATTTTCTTGTTTTGTCTCTTCACATTCCTTCTTTTTCTCTCTTTTACATATTTAACATTTTGACAATATTACATTTTGTGCTTTTCAATGCCTTGATTACATTTAATTTTGGCATTACATGGACTTAAATATATTTTTGACAACTTAGCCTTTTGAAGGCATTGCATGACCTAGGTGCTCCTGCACCACAAGCTATGGTCTCATGGTTTTTTTCACATCAACGTGATTTGATTCACGTGAAAATTAGCGTGAACCATATTTTGTATTATGGAGCTATATTAAGCTGCCACTTCGAAAACCAATGTAACAATGATACAAAATAATGTTTGAGACTACAAGAAGGCATCAAAATGGCTAGTGTACTAAACAAATTCTTATGATTTACGAATAATGTTGATAACTCTACTCAGTTGGCTTCTTTTTTCAAAATCATACAAATTGAACCCTAGCATCAATAGACTCTATATATCAAGCTACCACAATTCAAGTTACATCAGGCCCACATCATCGAGACACAACTTGAACAATAGGAGGAATGGCCTATTTAAACATACTACACTCAAACCCTTAAGGGATCGATCCGATTGAATGTAGCTCAGAGTGATTCTGTGTGTTTGGGTGTAAAAGAGCACCATGCCTAGCATAAAAATTCCTACTTAGATGTGTTGGAACAGTCCGTTTGGTCACACGAGTTGCAGAAAAAAAAAAACACCACCTTGCAACTTTCCATTGCTTACATTTGACACTTTTTCCATCAACTGAAAACTGGACACCACGGAAAAGCCACTCCGAGATAAGGAAAAAAAAGAGAGGTTATTGTAGAGGATCCCAATGCAATCCCATAGGATTAGACGAGAAGTTTCTAAGTGTCACAGTGTCCGAGTAACCTCATGTTGAAGTTTGTAGCCATTTTGCCCCTTTGGACCCTTAAGAGATCGATCCGGTTGAACATAGCCCAGAGTGATTCTACGTGTTTGGGTGTGAAAGAGGACCATGCCTAGCGTAAACATGCCTATTTGAACGTGTTGGAATAGTCCGTTTGGTCACACGAATTGTAGAACAAAAATTGCACCACTTTGCAATTTTCCACTGCTTGCATTTGACACTTTTTCCATCAACTGAAAACTGGACACCACGGGAAAACCACTCCGAGATAACAAAAAATGAGAGAGGTTATTGTAGAGGGGCCCAAAATGATCTCATAGGATTAGATGATAAGTTTATAAGCATCACGTTGTCTGAGTAACCTAATGCTGAAGTTTGCAACCATTTTGCCCTTTGGACCCTTAAGGGATCGATCTAGTTGAATGTAGCTTAGAGCGATTTCACATGTTTAGGTGTGAAAGAGGACCATTCCTAGCATAAACATGCCTATTCAGATGCGTTGGAATAGTCCATTTGGTCACACGAGTTGCAGAACAAAAATTGCACCACTTTGCAACTTTCCACTATTTCTATTTGACACTTTTTCCATCAACTGAAAACTGGACACCACGGGAAAACCACTCTGAGATAACAAAAAATGAGAGAGGTTATTGTAGAGGGACCCAAGATGATCTCATAAGATCAGACGTGAAGTTTATAAGCATCATGGTGTCTGAGTAACCTCATGCTGAAGTTTGTAGCCATTTTGCCCTTTGGTCCCTTAAGGGATCGATCTGGTTGAACGTAGCTCAGAGCAGTTCTGCGTGTTTGGGTGTGAAAGAGGACCATTCCTAGTGTAAAAATTCCTATTCAGATGCGTTGGAATAGTCCATTTGGTCACATGAGTTGCAAAACAAAAATTGCACTACTTTGCAACTTTCCACTACTTGCATTTGACAGTACGAGAAAACCACTCCGAGATAACAAAAAATAAGAGAGGTTATTGTAGAGGGGCCCAACAAAATCCCATTGGATTAGATGAGAAGTTTCTAAGCATCACGGTGTCCGAGTAAACTTATGCTGAAGTTTGCAGCCATTTTGCCCTTTGGTCCCTTAAGGGATCGATCTGGTTGAACGTAACTCAGAGCAATTCCATGTGCTTGGGTGTGAAAGAGGACCATTCCTAGCATAAAAAATCCTATTTAGACATGTTGCAATAGTTTGTTTGGTCACATGAGTTGCAGAACGAAAATTGCACTACTTTGCAACTTTCCATTGCTTCCATTTGACACTTTTTCTATCAACTGAAAACTAGACACTACGAAAAAACCACTCTGAGATAACAAAAATTGAGAGAGGTTATTGTAGAGGGGCCCAATGCAATCTCATAAAATTAGATGAGAAGTTTCTAAGCATCATGATGTCCGAGTAACCTCATGCTGAAGTTTGCAGCCATTTTGCCCTTTGGTCCCTTAAGGGATCGATCCGGTTGAATGTAGATCAGAGTGATTTCATGTGTTTGGGTGTGAAAGAGGACCATTTCTAGCATAAAAATTCCTATTCAGACTCATTGGAACAGTTCGTTTGGTCACATGAGTTGTATAACGAAAATTGCACCACTTTGCAACTTTTCACTGCTTCCATTTGACACTTTTTTCATCAACTGAAAACTGGACACTACAGGAAAACCACTCCGAGATAACAAAAACCGAGAGAGGTTATTGTAGAGGGGCCCAACGCGATCTCATCGGATTAGACAAAAAGTTTCTAAGCATCACGGTGTTCGAGTAACCTCATGCTGAAGTTTGCAGCCATTTTGCTCTTTGGTCCCTTAAGGGATCGATCTGGTTGAACGTAGCTCATAGCGATTCCGCATATTTGGGTGTGAAAAAGGACCATTCCTACCATAAACATGCCTATTTAGACGTGTTGGAACATTCCATTTGGTCACACAAGTTGCAAAATAAAAGTTGCACCACTTTGCAACTTTCCACTACTTCTATTTGACACTTTTTCTATCAAATGAAAACTGGACACTACGAAAAAACCATTTCGAGATAAAAATAACCGAGAGAGGTTATTGTAGAGGGGCCCAACACAATCCCATAGAATTAGACAAATTTTTTTTAAGCATCACAGTGTCCGAGTAACTTCATGCTGAAGTTTGCAACCATTTTTCCCTTTGGTCCCTTAAGGGATCAATCTGGTTGAACATAGCTAAGAGAAATTCTACGTGTTTGGGTGAAAAAGAGGACCATTCCTAGTGTAAAAATGCCTATTCAGACTCGTTGGAACAGTCCATTTGGTTAGACGAGTTGGAGAACGAAAGTTGCACCACTTTGCAACTTTTCACAAGGCAAAAATACACCTAACCTTCAAATCTTGCTTCCAAACTTTAACCAAACCTTGGTACACTTTATTCATCTTTATTTTGACATGCAAAAATTTAAAACACCTTCTTACAACACTGTTTAATCAAATTTCACAATTGCTTGCACTAGAAGACCAAATTTGCTTGCAAGTGCTAAAACACTAAATTATGTGTAAAATACAAACCACAATGAATCTTTACAGGATAAATACATTTTAGGGTACCCATTTTGGCCATTAAAAACATATATCATTTTCAGATACATTTATTTTAGAACACATGCATGCTGTCCCAACTTCTTTGCTTCTAAAGAACCCCAAATAGGCCATTTTAACAAAGAAAGTAGTCTTTAATCATCACCAAAATACCAAAAAACCTCAAATAGTCTTTTTCCATGTGTAAAAACTCTCAAATAAACAAGTTTCAAGATGGAAAATGCCCAACAATACACAAAATCTGTAAACCCTTGATTATAGGGTGAAAATCACAAAAAGCAGTGAGGGTTTCAAGTATTTCACTCTAAGAAACCTCAAACACTCCGGCCAACACTTGGATCATGCCTTATTATGTCTAAAAATTCTTTTAGAATCCTTTCCCTAGACATGCATTCATTATTTCTTCCATACCCTGCATAAAACCTCCATTTTTGGATGAAAAACTCATATTTTGGCTCTATAGCAGCAACTCCACCTTTGCATTCTTGACTTCCCTGCACAAAATGACTCAACCAAAACAATAAACTGATGCAGACAAGGATTGGAATCTTTCAACAAACACATTTAGATTAGTCCCAAGTAATTTGCAAAACCCCAAGTATCTATCTTGACAATTATCTCCTTTCAACTAGGTCTACTCTAGTAGCCATACAAACCATGTTTTTAGGCTTTATCATTTTAGCTTCCCAAATGAATTCTCAAATAAATGAATGTTTTTGAAGGCATATCAACTGATGCAGAGTAGAGTGGAGGAATAAAAATTCAGACTTAAGAACCAAGAAACCAACTCAGGTTCATATATCTAATCCAGCTTCCATAAGGTCAACACTATAGTCTTCCAATTCACCACTAAACAACTAAAAGACCAATTCCTTAAAGAGAATTGTAAAAAAATCCATTGATCATCCAAATAACATTCATACTTCAAGAAGATAGATCCAAGCTTCCACCTAAGATTCATCTGCCAAAGCTTAAAGAAACATCAAGGTATCATGCTCAAGGGCTACAAGAACTAGACCAATTTTACAAACAAACCCACCTTTAAAATTCTTGTCATAACAAGATATCCTAGTTATGATATTGCTATCAGGATTCAACCGTGTAGTTTTGAGTCAAACTCATTGACCCATGTTTCATGAGTAGTGGTTCAACAAGAATCCATCTCTCATGGTATCGAATGGTCCACTTAGCACTCATTGCATCTAGGTGATGCTCACAGAGGTGAAGCACTGGTCCATCCCGGGAGGTCACCCATCCCAGTACTGCTCCATCTCAAGCGCGCTGGGAGTTTTCTCCAAGGTTAAGCCCAGTTGACCCCCATTGCAAAACCTTCAAGTGTTGTGCCTTATGAACCATTCATAATAGAGCCCCTTTAGCTCATCAATTGATAAGTAGGAGGTATTTTTCCACAGCGTGTCAAATTATGATATTGCTATCAGGATTCAACCGTGTAGTTTTGAGTCAAACTCATTGACCCATGTTTCATGAGAGTCACAAATTGTGCTTCAAAACCAAAAATTTTCTGGTCTAATACTCTGTACAAGTCTGCTAACCTGCTGCTCCAACAAACCCTCATTTTCCCTCCTAAAATCTAGGGTTTCTCAAGATCTTCACTCAAATAGCCACAATTCACAAAACCAAAACATAAAACATGTTTCCCTAGGTTTTATCAGACCTTCCAACCATTCCTAAACTCAATCCCAGCACAAATCCATGAAAATACAACTTGAAACCAACATTTTCACATAGAAACTTAACATTTTTTGCCTAGGCATCATAAGAGTTCGGACTTAAAGACTCCCCCTCGCCAAGAAACTTCATTCCACACCTAATATACATGCATGTAAGTATTCCCACTGAGTCACATGGATTTATAGTAGGTGGGAAGACAAAAATTACATTTTTTTAATCACAAAACAGTGATAAATCTGTTACATGGGCTGCTACAGAAAAATCAGTATTTCTCCCTCCAAAACGAATATTGGAAGCCCTAAATGGAAGAAAATGCAAGCTAATTCACAATAATACATGAAAACATGAATGAGAAATCCTTCTAAGAATGTACGGGTCCGTACAGGTGAAGGAAACTCTAAAAATACAGTAAAATCAGGAAATACAATGAAAAATAAAAAATAAAGCATTGAAAACTCTGAATCAAACATTAACCAAACTTTCTATATTGAATAATTAGCCTTGAATGGACTTAAAATAGAAATTAAAATGTCTCTTGATCTTCCCCAATGCATATGCTTGCCTTTTTAACTTCTGTCTTTTTGTCTTCCACTAAAATTGCTAATTTTGGCTTTTGGCAGTTTTTACAACTTTTGTATTTTGCAATTTTTCAATATTTCTTATGAAAATATTTAAAGACTCCTTCCTAAAACTCACATTACATGATAAATGATCTGTAAAGCCCTTATTTAACACAAATAACCCTAAAACACTTAAATTACAAGGTTCACCACATGAATCCCCTTATTGATCAACTTCTTTACATCATGACTCAATTGACCTAATACATACAAAAATGGTATTGAATCCTTATTAAATGAAATAGAATGACCTAAAACCATATAAGAACACCCTAAATGATAAAATGACCAAATAATAGAAAGCACAAGGGTTCAAGTGTTGAAAGGATGGAGTTGGTGCTCCTGCTTTGGATAGTATGATTGCCAACAACATACAACGTTCACAAGGCCTTTTTGAAGGCATATCAACTTCCTCAACCTCCTCAAATGACTACAACCACTTTTCAACTTATTTTACAAGTGTGATCCTTCAACTTCTAAGTATTTGCAAAATGACAACTTTTGGTTTGACAACATTACATTGTTATGTGCAACTTTTGACATATTGATGCAAATGACTCCATACCTAAACTAGTGACCTTATGATGGCCTCATTACATCATCTTGACCCTTACATTACGAATTTACATACATTTTCACATTTAGGCGATTCAAGGCTTCATTGCACCAAATTAAGAACATGCTAACATGACATTGCAACCTCATATCCTACCAACCGAGATTGACTTAAAACACTTCCTAATGGTCCTTGTGACCTTATTACAACATTCTTCATGGACTACAAATCAAAATTTACCACTTCACCACCTTGTGGTCCTAATTGTCCTTGGTGCTCCTGTACCATAAACACCCTATTATAACCCTACTCCACTGATCTACAAGCCTAATTTAGTGAAGTATGCTTTATTTCTTTACTTGACTCTCAAAACCTCAAATTGAAGGTTCCAAACTGAATTTCAGAAAATGTGCTCTAACAGTGGAAAAACTCAATGGATGTTCTTCTAGATGGACTCAAAAGAAACCTAATTCTCTGTATTATATTAATCTACAAAGGACAAGGCCTAAATCTACTGTACAGGCAGTACAAAGCTAACAAAATTGAAAGAAAACATAGAAACTTATGAACAGGGAAATTTTATTGCAATATTTTGTTCAAATCAGAATTGAGATTTGTCAAGATCATCAAAATAAGGATGTTGCATTTATTTTTGGCTGAGATTCTCTTTGATGGCTCAAAAATCAACATTTTTTGCAAGGAGGGACCAATCAATTTTTACCAGTTTAGTTACATATACGCAAAGGAAAAGAATAAAAAGAAATTGCTCATCCAAAATAGATGGAAGGCACTTATAGATAGGCATGGAAGTCTCTCAACTTAGTCAGTATTGGTCATACATCTTCACTGGGAGTTCCAAGATACCTATTGCACACAACACCTATCATGAATAGAATTTCTTAAAATTCGAGATGCTCTTATAATGTCTACATCATAGGTGGTCACGATAAGGTTAAATTCAAATGAATAACTTAAAATTGACTCACCAAGATTCGCACGCACTTTTGTAATGGCTTAAAATCATAATTGAGATTTGTCAAGATCATCAAAATAAGGATGTTGCATTGCTTTTTTGCTTGAGATTCTCTTGGATGACTCATAAATCTACATTTTATGCAAGGGGAAACCAATCAATGTTTGTCTGGTTACATACATATACACAAAGTAAAATAAGATGATAGCATTGGCATCAACCAAATTGACGTGGATACAAGTATAAATTAATAAGAACCGTTGTGCATATACTTACAAATTAATCCAATGAACCATCCGGGTCTGCTCTACTCTTTATTGTGTCAAGTATTGCCTCATGGTCAGACTCATGGACCTTCCACAAGGTCTTGTTCAAAGGTCTACCCCCATATTTGGTCAAACGAATATTGGATGCCACGACAATGTTTGAGTAATGAATAATCTTACGATGCATGTCAAATTCCTCAAACAACCAATTTTTAACACTCTTATGTGGGTACCTTCTCAACCATGTTCCAGTAACAACAATTGAGCCTATAGGGTATTCAATATTTTCTCCATCTATAATTGGGGCTTCCAATTTCTTTTTTGCCTCAACACAACAACACAAGTAATAGTCTGTACCCTCTTTGTTGTCTTCATCTGCAATAACTACATAAACATGCCCTACATTTATATGTGCAACATATCTCTTGAAATTAGTCAACATTATGAATACAGTACAAAGTAAGATAACAATATGGAATTTAAAATACTAAGCAAGTAGATATATTACCTAGTTGAACTAGATTTGATACATGGTCAAAGTCGACCGATGATTCCATCTATGTTAGTTCCAATGCCATCGGAGGGAGATACATGTGAAGTGGGCTAAGATAACTTGTCAACCATTTGTCAACCCACTCCCCTAACTCACAATCATTCCAGGCTTGCATTGTACATGAAGAACAAAAGCATGCCATCTTACGTGTATCAATACTCCATGAACCTGCATTTGAGCTAAGGAAAGAGTGCAACTCACTCAATCCTGTTAGTGTACAACAATCCTCATATGGTGCAATGTTAGTATCATCCATCAACCAAAAAAATCTATGAACTAAAGATGTACCTTCATTACCTGGACCCATCGAAGCATTACACCACTCAATGATTGATTTTGCATCTGTTCAACTTGCACTGTCTTTATACTTTAACTCTTCTCATTCTAATGCTCTTTTCACACATGCTCCTGCACCGTCATGCTCCCCCTTTCCATGTCCGGCCTCACAAAAGTTCCACATATGTTGAACACATGTAGTGAGATATGCTGCATCCAATAGAACATGCACGCGTTCTTGAACTTGTGCTGCACAGTTATCTGACCATATTATATGCCGAGTATGATATGCCCTCTAATCCAAATGAATGTAGAACATTTGGAAGCAACCTTTACTGCGAACTATAAATAATGCGATCATCCCTAATATAAAAGTGATACTCCCTCAATAGCTTCCTTTGGTCCTCTGTACTATCAGTTGCATGAATGAATGCTATGTGCAAAAATATCAAAACCTGTGTGGAGTTGTAATACTGTGATTGCACCTCACATTGTGGCTATAGAGTGTAGTTCTCTACAAATTCAACCACTGATACTATGCTGCCAAGTGGAAAGGTGTCCTTGCATAGCTTGAATTGCATGTCCAACCATTGGGCTCTATGGGTATGCCTTGCATACTCATACACTAGATTCTCATGAAACATGGACATAAAATGATACACTGGAATCTTCTGAACAACAAAATCACACCTTTTTTTCTTGAGACTCATCTTTTGTAGCGTATGCCACTATTTTATACTTCCTAAAATCTACTAGTCTATGCCCCACCTCATCTGTGCTTTCCATATGTTGACATACTCGCATTCGTTGCAAGCCACTGCAACGCTTGCATGAACCATCCAAGCATGTTCTCATGTAGAATATTTGGCCATCCTCTATTTGACATAAATTTTTTGATAAGAACTCTCTTGAAGATTTTGGTGGGGCTTCTATGCCACAATCCTACAAAACATCATTAGTATGCAAATCTAAACATATAGAACGATAAACATCATAATGGTTAGCAAATTCAATATGTAGTCTACAACAACAAGTAGTGTGTGTGTGATTTATCTTGACATAAAAGGTTTAAGGATTTCAAAGAATCTTTGAGAAATACTAATTTTAGGATAAGCATTTTGAAATTTATGAAAAAATTGGGTTTGAGTTGTATCCAAAAAATGCTTTGGATGTGGCTCACAGTTTTGACTACCGATTCTCCTTCTTACGACATCCCTTTGATTCGGAGAATGCCTTGTATTATTCTTCCAATAATCTTCAATTAGTGTTTTCAATGCTTCAACAATTTTTTATCTTTGTGTGGCAGTCTCGAGAATGCTCATAATTCATTTGAATCGGTGCCCTCATTTCTTTGCCGCCTTTGAACGACTTTTGATAAAGTTTTTCTACTAATTCCCATTTGTTCACTTGTCTTTTTAATGAGGCAAGATCTCTTTGTTTGATAGCTTACCAAAGTCGATGTAATGACACGTCGGTGACATTACTATCCTTTGAGCATGAGGTCTTACCCACATTGTCATAAGCATCCATTAGATTCTTCACAATAGTGTTTTCACTTGATGCATTCGATGTTCTCAACCCAAGAGTCTTCATGATGTTTTTGTACTTTAAACCCCGCATCATTTGAACAAATGGTTGACATCTTATAGTCTCATTTAGCCTTTCAAAGAACATTTTCCAAATCTTATCAGCATATCTTCTACAAGTGCATTTTGGAATCTTACCTTCCATGTGCTGCAAAATATCCTCATCAATATTAATAAAAAACTTTGGCTTTCTACGCAAAATTCTAGGTGGTGTTCTCTTAAGTACATACATCTCAACATTAGCAATTTCATCAATATTGAATTGAGGTGGGCTAGATTAAGTACCTTCGATCGAGGGTGGAATAGAAGACATACCTTGAGGTTCACATGGGGATGATGGTATACCTTGTTTGTCAACTCCGAGTGATGATGTACTCTCAACTTCAGATGTGGTGGATGGTGTCCAACCATACTCACTTGTGGTAGATGGTGTCCCTCCATATTCGCTTGTGCTTAATGGTGTCCATTTGTATTCACTTGCGGTATCTAGGGTGTGTCTCCAACTACGGTATCTGCATCTCCCCTAGCATGACTCTTTTGCATTCATGCCCTTTGTGCTACCAATTTCTTTTCTCTTTTTTACAGTTGAGGTTCCTCTACAACTGGATTGTTTTCATCAATTGTTCCCAATTTCTGCTTTTCACAATATTCCCTCATCCATTTTTTCTCTTTATCTCTCAAGGCTTGGAGTTGATCATTTGTTAGTTTTTTCCTTTTAACAGTTCGTTTCTTCAGCATGATGAATAATTTTACCTGTGGGACGGGAAGGATGGGGAGTTAAGGTGGGCGGAATATAGAGTTATAACAACAAGTGCAGGAGCACCTAGGTCATGAAATTCCTTCAAAAGGCTAATTTGTTCAATTTGTAATGTTCAAGTAAATATGATGAGTGAAGGTCATGAAATGATGAATTTCAATGTATTTGCACCATGAAATAGGTCACTAGGTGATATTATTGAAACGTTTCTTTTTATAACAAAAGTTATCAATTATTGTAAAAATGTAAAATTGCACAAAAGTAGGAAGGTGAAGAGTCTTTTTTGTGGAAGGGAAAGGATGGGTTGATGAAGATGAAGAGGTAGTTATTTCAACTGATCTAGACACCTTTAAAAAGCATTGTAAGCTCGAGAAAGGTAGATCTTGTATCCCAAAAATCTATAAAAATCAATAAAAAAAACATCTACTCAATTATTTTGGAAAGCTTTTCTATTCTTGTTTTCAGGTTGCATAGTGATTCAAGCATTCTAAGATTTGATTCTTGTTAGGGAAAGAGACTTCTTTCATTCTTGAAAGTTGTAGGAATTGTAATTCAAATAATCAAGAATTTGAACTTAGTTTCCTAAGTCTCGGTCAGTGGTTTCCTTAGAATTGTTTTGAGAGTCTAAAAAGTGATTCTTATCCATTCCATCGATGTAGGGCTAGTAGGTTAGTGGAATGGATCATATTTAGTGTCTTTTCAATGTGAAGATGTGTGTGGCAGGGGTAAATAGAAATAAGAAGTCGGGATACTGTTACATGAACAAAATTATGAATTTTCTCATTAAAAAAAATGGTGTTTTCAAGTAGGGTTTAAGTGAAGATAGGATGATGGATGTGTTGATTTGAGCAAAGATATCTTAAATGGCTGGGATGATGTTTGATTGCAGGTCTAAGGAACAGAGGTGTTTGATTGTTTTTTCCTTGAAGGGGTAAGTTGAGTTGATGAGTGATTGTTGTATTGTTTATGACAAGAACAAAGTTGAAAGTTGATTATGAAAATGGTTTGCTATATGGAGATGGTGAATTGGCTACTGATAGCCTTATAACTTGAAATGGAATAAATGGATTTTGGTTGAATGAAAAGTAGTTTTGGATGAATTTGACAAAGTTTGTATAAATTGATCTTCTCCTGATTTGATTTGGGAAGGAAGTTCCCTAAAGAAATGATGTTGTTGAGTGCCTTGTAAATTTGATATTGCATCACAAACAAACAATTTGATCAACATGGAATAAGCAAAACAACAAAAATGAAAGCAAGCCATAATAGAATGAAAGAAAATGTACAAAGATTTCACATACCTAAAAAAGCAAAGTTTCAAATGGAGGAGTTCTACCCAATTATGCAGCCTTTGCTTCTTCCTTCCTCAAACTCCTCAAAATTTGACTTCTTCAAAAGCTTGTTCCCCTCCAAATTTCAATTGTATATCAATTATCATTGTAATTCAAACTTGAATTGATATTATATTCCTCTCAACATGAAAACTCTGCTATTTCATGCAAAGGTGATGGAAAGAACATTCAAAAGGTGGTGGAATATCAAAATCATGCATGCACACTTCACTCAATCACCAAAAAGCTACTTTTTGTCAGAGCACACACAAAACCAGGAGAATATGCAGAATGTGGGCCGACATCATGGGTATATTGTGAATTTTTACTATTTTTAGTGCAATAAAAAATGCGCTCGCGTTATTTAATCCTAAACGGACATATCTCTACTAGTTAATAATGCGCTCGCATTATGATAAATTTGGTTTTTTAAAGTTTTAGATGGTACATTTATAGGGTAGAGGATTAAGGGTACTAGGGAGAGAGTTAGAGGGAGTGAGAGAGAGGGAGATACTTGAGAGAGAGAGAGGAAGGGAGTGAGAGAGAGATAAAGGAGGGAAGGGCTAAGGGTAGAGGATTTAAGGGTGAAGATTTTAATGTTTACAATTAAGGGTAGAGGGGAGAGAGACAGAGGGAGTGACTAAGAGAGAGAGACCTAAGAGGGGGAGAGGGGGTAGGAGGGAGAGGGTTGAGAGAGGGAGAGAGAGAGACCTAACAGAGGGAGAGGGGGTAGGAGGGAGAGGGTTGAGAGAGAGAGAGACCTAAGAGAGGGAGAGCGAGTAGGAGGAGAGAAGTAGGAGGAGAGGTTGAGAGGAGAGAAACCTAATAGAGGGAGAGGGTAGGAGGAAAAGGGTTGAAGAGAGAGAGACATAATAGAGGGGAGGCAGTAGGAGGAGAGGGTTGAGAGGGAGAGAGACCCTAACAAAGGAGAGGGTAGGAGGGAGGTTTGAGAGAGAGAGAGAGACATAAGAGGAGAAGCTGAGTGATGGGAGGAGGGTTGAGAGAGAGAGACCTAAGAGAGGGAGAGCTGGTAGGAGGGAGAGGGTTTAGAGAGAGAGACCTAAGAGAGGGAGAGGGGGTAGGAGGGAGAGGTTTGAGAGAGAGAGATACATAACAGAGGGAGAGGGGGTAGGAGGGAGAGGGTTGAGAGAGAGAGAGATACCTAACAAAGGGAGAGGGAGTTGGAGGGAGAGGGTTGACTGACTCTCTCCCACCCTCTCCGACCCTCTCCCACCCTCTCTCACCCTCTCACACCCTCTCCCACCTTCTCCCACCTTCTCCAACCCTCTCCAACCCTCTCCCACCTTCTCCCTATTAGCTCTCAAAAATGTAGGTTTGAACCACGAAAGGTTGCCAAGCTTTCACAACGTTTCAGGGTAATAGACAAGGCCAAATAAATTGAACCTTCTACTCTTCAGGTGCTGCCAGACCTAGGTGGGTGTACCTATATGAGTGAGGAAGACTTGACTTGTGCTTATCTCTCTTGAAATTTTTTTCCCACAATGGCATATGGGAGTGGACAAATAAAACTGGAATTTGGTATAAATTATATAACAACATTAAAATTAAAACCTAATATGTTCAGTTAACAGATGTAAAAAATGAATGAAACTATTAAATGATAAAAATGCAGAGACTAGTTATTGGGTATGCGGAGTCAAATGAAATCTTAAATGAATAATTTTTTTTTGGCAGAAACTCAAATTTTTTGGCATATGTTTTAGTTTATAACTTGTATAAATATGCAAGACTGTGATTACCAAGTTCTTCTTAATGATCCAAATGAATCTCCCCGATTATTGTGATCCATTAAAAGGATTTAATCTTTTCTTGAAAGAGCCGATCAATCAACCACACAGATACAACAAATGTGCACTGATAAACTGAATATAAACTTGTTACATCAATTTAAATAACTAGAAAGCATCAATCTTGGAGACAACTTTAGAAATACTTTCAATGAGCACAACAACCAATTGACACCAGAAAAATGTCATCACATCAGAAATTCAATTGAAATCTCCATTGTTTTTCAATCATGCATCATAGTCTCAAAAAATTATGTATCCTACTATATTTTTTTTACTCTGTCTCTCCTCTTTGCTGCTGTCAAAAATGGGTTTTATATATCGTCCACATGAAAAGTTGTGTCCATTCGCATTCACATCCAGGCAGTTATTTCATTCGAGCCTTTACAACTGTTCATCGGACTCCCATGAAGACATTACACAGTCTTACCAATGTTCAATGTCTCACCGATCTTATTCCTTCAATCACAAGTATATTGCTGAAACTCTCATTAATGAAAACCATGACTATGACTTAAGGAGTTGGCAGGATGTCCCATAGCTCACTTCATGTCTTATCGAAACATCTCCTTAAGTTCACTTTCTGATCGCCGTGACATAGCAATTTTCCTGCCGATGAACCTTCATTTGATATGATTCACATAGCTCTCGCCGAAGAATCCAATCTCACCGAACGTATCTCCAAGTTTGAATCTTGTCGCTGTGACATAGGAGTCAGTAAGACTTCATGACTTCATTTCGATGGAAATGATGGGACCCACCTTCAACAGTATTGGTGAGACCAAACAGATGCTACATGACATTTCACCGACGACTTAAGTCTGGCTGATGTAACCCTTTGTATCTCGATCGATAAGACTCTTATGTGTTCAATATGACTCTCCTTGATAATTATTGTCTCGGCGATAAGTTCACTTTGCTTTCCGATCGGTATAACCTACAATGACTTGCTATGACATATAGCGATAACCATTGTCTTGCTGATAGATATCCCTTTATCTTATGTTTCGCTATGACTTTTGGAGTTGGGGAGAGGTTTCATAGAATACTTTGTGTCTTACCGAGATACACCCCATGGTATGTTTTCCAGTTGATGAAACATATTTACTCTCTCGCCGATGAAATAATTCGGTGAGACATATGAGTCGGAAAGACTACATAACCTCATCTCAAGAGTCATTTGATATAATCCCCTTATGCTTTGTCAGCGAGATCGGGTGCATTCGCTGAGACTTTATT
Organism: Sequoia sempervirens; assembly: GCA_007258455.2. Taxonomy (NCBI): domain Eukaryota; kingdom Viridiplantae; phylum Streptophyta; class Pinopsida; order Cupressales; family Cupressaceae; genus Sequoia; species Sequoia sempervirens. The sequence continues at coordinate 27,070,154 of VDFB02353493.1, read as the reverse complement.
CCGATAACCTTTAGTCTGGCCGATACGTCGTTCTGTGAGCTAGTCGGTGAGACATAATACATTCGGCAAGACCTCACTCCAAAGACTGTTGGTTTGGCCGAAACATTTGCTTGGGCACTAATCGGTAAGACAATATGATTTCACTATGACTCATCTCGATGAAAGATTTCTCACCGATATGTCATTCTGTTCCTGAAACAATGAACTGTGTCCTGCCGATGGGTGTTTGCATATGAATTTTGATCGGTGTGACATCTCTGAAGTCTTGTTGATAGACCTACAACATATGTATATTAGCAAAAAAAACATTATGGATCGGGGAGACCCTCACCATCTCTTTCCGATATGGATTATATAGTGAAATATTCATGACTCGATGGATTCTATGGGACCACATGGAAAAATATGGGAAAAATGTTATGAAGAGAGGATTTTTGTGTCTATGGTAAGGACTCATTTAGAAACTCATGGGTATGAACAACTTCTAAAATTTCAAAAATCTTCTAACACAATCAATATTCTACATGAAAATTATAAAACTTGTTTCTAGATCCTTAGGATTGAGGTACTAAGAATATGTGGATAAAGGATGTATGGAAGAATAATGATGATGCACTCAACGTATATATTTTTTCATATAATGTAAGAATGAAGGAGGAAAGGAGAATAAAGTGTATAAGTGAGGTACATGAATATGCAAAAATTACACATTAGGATGATAATGCATGAAATGTGTTAAGGAATACCCCAAATATAAAAAAATATACCATCAATAACAAGGGTGAATAAGAATTTAAGAACAACCAAGCCTCAATTAATAATGGAGATAACTAGAGAACTATAAAGAGATATAACTAGTTCAATGCATGATATAGTATTAATATTTAAGTCTATTATATCTTAATGAATTATATATAATTAAAACCCTTAAAAAAAATCCATAGAATATAATAACATATATTTTGTTAGGCCCTTCATGCAAAATTCATACAATCATCACTTATAAGAGTCAATATCACTTAGCTATGATATATGATGCAACCTTCATTAGAACCTTCATGTAAAATCTACACATCATAATGCATCAACAAGCACACTAGGGACACCATAAGAGTTTGAATCAAACTTCAAACAAAACCCATTCAAAAAAATTACATATATGCCATTAAAACCTTCAAATAAAACTCATATAATGTAATGACATATATTCCATTATTCCCTTTACATAATATTCATGATCATGCATAAGATTTAATGTCACTAACCCTAATGTATGAATAAAAAGACTATGTGTGCATGTTCATTAGATTTTAAAATATACTAGGCATGATGCATGCTTCACACAAAATCTATGGCGCTAGTATGATTTGATGCTAGATATTTCATGTTGGTTATTTTTTTAGAACCAAACTTGATCTTACTACTTACCTATGGACTTGCCATAATCCAATGATTAGCAAGGGTATGTACTTGACAAAAACAAGTAGCATTATGAGGTTCCCTACTTATACACCCTGCCTCTATGAAACCTAGGGATGGTAAGGGTATGCAAGATCATCATGGTAAAACAGTCCTTTAAGTGGCAAAAATTCCTTTAAAAATTAGAGTTATAAAAACTTGGACGAAAAATCTGAATAACAACAAGTTATCTATATTATTTCAAAATATGTAAGAATAGAATCTATAGAAAATTGAATGTAGTTTCTAAACTACTAGGTTTTAAAAAAAAAAAAAAATCTATTTGATGAAAATTTGAAATTTCAATGCAAAGAGTAATTCTTTAAATTTCAGTGGAAAAAATAAGAAGCAGGTGTCTATCCCAATTTCACCCTAACCACAATAAAATGATAATATTTTTTATAATATTTTAGATATAAGTAGAGGAATCATGTCTCAATGTGATGCATATTTTTTGTAAATTCTTTCCAAGCAAATAATTAATTATGATTGTTTTATTACAACTTAAAAAAAATATAAAACTCATATGTCTGACCACCTTAACTTGGTCAAAAATTCATGAAATTCAATTTTTTTTTAATCCTATAGTATGCAAAGCATAGAATGTGATGCATGTTTCAGATTTAAAAAAATGATACCGCTTGAAAGCTATAGATATTTTTCAATCAAGACTTTAGTCGCAATTCAAATAGAAAAATGAATAATAATTACTTATTAAATTCAAAGTAGTAAAGAATAATTTATATTGGTGGAAAGCTGAGAATCTCCTTTAAAAACCTTTTTCGCTTCATCACTAGTAAAAGTTGCCACTCACATACCCATCATATTGCCACTTTTCGCCTATATATCATGATCCTCGCGACATACCCATAATCATTATTATGTTCATATGATATTCCTCTTTCACTTGATCAAGAACATTGCAACACATAGATAATTTCATATAGACGCTCAACTAACAAAAAATATCAAAGAAGGTGGCTACTTCTTAATAATGGTTCATATTCGAAGCATGAGAATGGTAATTCCTAACATATCTGTAACCCATTTTAGAGAATTTGATTTAATGAATGGTTAGTTGCTGAAATAATCAACACAATGCAATATGATTAACGTACTCAAACTAGTGCCTAGTCCTTGGAATGGAGTCAATACTAATACCCACATAATTTGATATCAATTTTTACACATGACATTATGCAAAGCTTTGAGAATACTGCATTACAATATTTCAACATTATATCTCAACCATCACTTCCTACTAGAATCCTAGTACCTAATTTAACATAAACCTATAGTTGCATTCAAGCATTTACATCAATTATTTGAATTAATAAGCAAGAATAAAACCATACACCCATTGAAAATTTATAGAGAAAAATAAGACAACCCTTGATTATATTTGTGTGTAGCATATTTTCTATCCCAAAATGATGTAAAATTAAAGAAATGCAAAAGGAAGAACAACACAAAGAAACACCTCAAGATTAGCCTAGTTAGACTTGAACAAAACAAACATGAAACAAATATTTTACCTTGGCCAAGATGATTTGTTGGTTGGCCCTTTGGATTGGATTGCTTGTGTTCTCCTTGATGGAAAATGACCTAAAATTGTATACAAAATGACCTATGTGCAATGGAGGATGCAATTAAGGAGTTGGGTATTTGGATAAGTTTATGAAAATGCATGAAAAATGAGCTTGAAGAATGCAACAATGGTGAATGCAAGAGCTTGAATGCTTGAAGCTAAGTGCTTTAGTGAATTCTTGTGAATTGTGAATGTCAATGAATCAAAATGAGACTAAAATCCTCTATTTTAGGGGAAAATTCTCTAGAGAAATCGATGGATAGGATTTAGCCACCATGGACAAGATGAACTGTTGTGGTGAGTTGAGGACACACAAGCCCTCACATCTTGCCATGTGGAAATGAGGTGGAAATAGGGAGTATGATGTGGAGGTACTTGAAAGTACCTTGGGATTGGGAGAAGATTTCCTCAAAAAGAAAGTTCTTGTCCTCATGTGGGAATGATGTGACACATGAGAAATTTTGGAATTCCTCAAAAATCCTCATGGGAAAGAGAGAAACATTGGAGCAATAAATGTGAATTTTTAATTCACATGATTGGAAGTACTTTGGGGATAAGACAAGGTCTCCTCATAAAGGAGGTCCTTGTCCCCATGTGGGAGATGTAACACATGAGAAATTTTAGAATTTCTCAACAACCTACATAGGGAAGAGGAGAACCTTGGGGCAATAAATGTGAATTTTTAATTCACATGGGGAAGATGTTGTCTAGGCTAAATGAAGAAAGCACTAATGAAGTTTGACTTGGAGGCATGCCATAAATGGCATGAGGAATAGATTAAGGTTGTGCAAAAAGGTGACTAGGGAAGCTAATGAAGGATTGGAAGCAAGTTGCAAGATATGGAGGATGTGACATTAATCCTGATTAATGGTGTGCACATCTTAATCATGGATTAATTAAACTAATTCAAATGAAAGGGGGATTATGGAGGATGTGACAAGGAGAGAGAAAAGAGGG
>VDFB02353493.1:26987626-27057143 GCA_007258455.2 Sequoia sempervirens | reverse complement strand
AACACATAATCTCATTTAATAGCTCAACATAATAGCATAATACTTAATTTGAATTGGTTGTTCATCAGTAATATCAACTATTTGGAGCATGAGATAACTACAACACATTCCATAGTGTAAAATAGTCATTGATTTGCAATTTGTAGCAAGCGTTAGGTAAAGACAAACAAAATACTGAACCATACAAATTAGTACAACTTACATCAGTGCCATATATCCATTGAGGGAGTAAAATTCATAAACATTTAAGGGTTTATGACATATTTAACATATAACATATAAGATCCTTGAGAACACTGCTTTACAATTTCATCAACATGTATTCTAACCCAATATTACTTATCAAATCCTTATACAAAACATATCCACCTACAATCCTATTCAAGCATTTTAATTAATTCCTTGAATTAAATCCAAAACAGAAATCATACACACCACAAGAGTGAGATGAACGAGACAACCCTTGATTATCTTATTCAAAATTCAGATATGCATGTACAATGGAGAGACATGAATTTGCATTAATCATTTCAATTCAAATGCCAGTACTTTCATAAAACATCAAATCCCCATGAATTCAAAACCTACTATAGAATGACTCAAAACCTAAATTGCATTTTCCTTAAAACCATTGAACTTTACAATTTACTCTATAACTCTACCTAGACTCGACCAAAAAATATCTAACTTGCTAACTTGTACTTCTGGACTTGAAATCCTTCTTATAGAAAATAAAGGACAAACAAGCATTGGGCCATAAAATACCTCTCATTTCACATGCTTTTCTTCACAAAACTCTTGAGGATAGCAGCTATACCTTCTTTATTTCTCATCCTACACCCTATTCATACATCCTACAATTAAAACAGTATCCATGGGGCCTCTTACACAAGCTACAATAATCAAAAAAAGTGTAAGAGCCCCTTTATATCATGTTTGACTACAAAACCCTCAAAAATAGGGTAACCGGGCTGTATGCAAAGAAATGAAGCATTCTAACTCAAATCAACGCCTTAAGCCCTCAAATCAGATTCAAATCAAAGCTAACACATATCTTCACAACTTGGAATTGATTTCACATCAAAATATGGCTACATGTGACCGTACAGTGCTGCATAATAGGAAAAATACAAAAATTTTGAAGAAAAACACATATTTTTGAATGTCAAGAGCTTGTATTTTAAATCCTCAACCATCAACAACCATTACAATCATCACTTTATTCTTTTTAAAGTTCTTTACACATCAACCACTAAACAACCACCTCTACAACTGACTTTTTAATCTTTTATGATCACATGAAACATAAAACACACTAATTTCAATGTTGTTAACATCACTATTGAAATGTTTTAATTTTTTGACCTTTCAAACATTAAAAGTACATCATTAAATTAATTATGTAATGGCATCAAAATTAAAAACATCATGAATTAATTATGTAACCACATAATTCAAATATAATTCTATCAAGAAATTAATATCAAATAGATAATATAATCACATAACTCATACATTTCAATGTCATTGATCTTCTTCTTCATCCATTCTTTGTCTCAGACATCCGATCCAGATTTGACATTTTAAGGATTGGTCATATCATCATCATCGTCATTGATATCAATTTCGATAATGTCATCATCCACGCGGATATCATCTTCATGAACATTAACTCCTACATCATCATGATCTAGTTCCTCCTCTTCGACATCTTCGTCAGGGACATCATCAACAACTATTGATCCTAATCATCATCTACATCATCTTCTAGTTCTTCAGTGTCTTCTTCTTCCACCACATTATACTTTACTGGCCTTCCTCTTGGATCATGTCTAACAACAAATGACCAACCCGGTTTACCTGGAACCTCTGAGTAAAATACTTGCTCACATTGGCTTGGAAGAACATAGGGCTCATTTCCAGCTCACTCGATCAACCTTGTATGAACCATGGTAAATCCATTATCATGTTCAATAAAAGTTCTCACATGATCATTTTCATTCAATCGTAGCCTATACCATAGGACGACGAACAAAATTAATCTGAAGGACTTAAAGTCACACTCAAGTATATCATCCAAAATCCCATAGTATCAAATTTCTGAGACTTCTGGATGTATGTTGCTTCTAGATGAAACATTAGTCACCTGAAAGACTGCAGTTATAAGAGAATCACAAGTTTTCTTCATGTCATCCAACATTTTGATTCAAAATTTACAACCATTGCACCACATAGCCTTGTGGTGTTTCACCTGCAATATGTTAAACATGTAAAAATTATTGCAATATCGCCAGTTCATAAACATATTTATTCTTGGCCGAATGTATGCAAAGAAAACAATCTCAACATATATATACATCAATATAATTGAAAATAATTAAATAATATGGGTGATTAATATATTTATACGCACCTTTTTATCTCTTAAACCATATGCTAAATCAATTTCCCTTTGTGTAACATTGGAATCTCCATTACAATGAGCTTCTTTAACCAATGAAGCCACACCTTCCCATGTTAATGCACGAACAAATTGTTGACATTGTTCAATCCATACCATCATCCAATCAATATTGTTTGCGATGTACAAATGTAGTGCATCCTACTCTTGACCAACTGTATCAAAAATAATTAAAATTCACAAACGACGTATAATTAGTTAAATACTACAGTATACGACCTTAATTTATAATTGATGTATATTGAAGATTAAAAATTAAATAAGTACAATATACATAAAACCATATGTAAAATGTATTCCAATTAATCTCCATGACCATCTTATAATTACCTCACTTTCCTCAATCTACCTTTCCCCATCAGGTACTCCCCTTCAAATTTGTTAATGGAGTTGGGATCCCAAATGCGATCTACATGGATCTTTGCTGCAAACTTAGGAAGATATTCACTAATGTACACCATGGTCTGGTATACCATATATCCATCCACCATAGAACCCTCAGGATGTGCTCTTTGTCTAACCAAAGCCTTCAAAAATTTCAAGTGCCTCTCAACCATCCACATTGACCTTGTGTGTACAGGTCCACACAATTCAATCTCCTCAACTTGGTGTATGAGGTAGTGTTCTTGTGCATTGAAAAATGTCGAAGGTAGACACTTTTGATTTAACACATTATACGAGGAATTTTTATCTTCCAATAATTTATATCTTCTTTATGGATTTCTTTAGATGACAGCCATCTACAAGTGATTCAAAGCGCAAATATATTAACGAGATTTAACAAAAATATACAGTATATTACATAACAAGTAAAACAAATGAAAATTATAAGATGTATACAACGAATTGAACAAATATCGCTACTTACCTCATGTATTTTCCAAGATCATATATAACTTGCTTGACATTGTTGTCAAAGTTGTCTAGGAGAGATAGAGGTAGAACGTACTACAACAATTATAAAATGATCTTTTCATTATTTTTCCAAAAGTAGAAAACATAATACACTGAAAAGTACATGCATTATACAAGTGTATACAATATACTAGAATAATTTCCTTAGTGAAGGTATGCCAATCATGCGTTTTCATCCCTAACCCAAATTCACCTTTCTTTGTTATTATATTGTTTATGTTTGCAACAAATCCTGTGGGAAATCGAATTTTTCGTATGACTTTTTTAATAGCATTGCTTTGCTACTCTATTAATAACCAAGGAAGGGCACTTATATTAATTTGGTCTCCATCACTATTTAATTGAATGACATTTTTCATTGCATGATTGGCTTCTTGAATGTCACTACAAATTTTAACAATTTTTTCTTTGTCATGCCTTCCATCCAATATTTTCTCTAACATTTATTTTATATTCTTTCCGATATGCATTGTATCAAACAAATGCACAATTTGTAGTTGCTCATAGTAGGGCAACCTACTAAATTGTCTAGGATAACTTTTTACTCCTTGTGGAAGCGACCATTAATGCCTTGACGACCTTCATGAAGCATATAAGTTAAACAAATTAACAACAACAATCATTGTCAATTACAACATGAGACATAACACAATCTAAAAATATAAATTCAAATCATATATGATAGATAAACAATTTGATCCAATGTATAACCTTGATGATTAATTCTATTATATTCCAACTTCCATAGGCGAGGTGTCATTCTTTATGGTTTTGATGTAGTCTCTTCTTTCCCATTGAAAAGATGTTTTTCAGTAGTTCGATACTTATGATTTCTATGGAGGAAGTGCCAATACTCATCAAACACCTGCTTTCCTAAACTTGTTGAACGATGAGATTTCATTTTTGAACCACAAATTGGACATGCAAATTTTCCCTTTGTTTGAAGACCTGCAAGATCATATATAATTGGATTAAATATGTCAATTTTTATAATTATATATAATGAATAGATTATTTTAAAAACATGCATGATATATACTTCATAAAATTAAATATTATTAAAGTGCATTTGAACATTATAACATACCACAAAAATGTGTTAGCCCTGGGGCATCATGAATTGTCCATACAAGCATTGCATGGAATTGAAATTGTCTTTGTCCTATTGGCCTAGAGACGTCATACATAGTGACGCCATTCCATAAATTTAGTAACTCGTCGATAAGAGGCTAGATATATACATTCATATCTTTAACTTGGTACTTACCTAGTTGAATGAACATAAACATTACATAATTATTATAACCATTTTACTACAATATATATAAATTAATGTACATGACTATTGAATTAAAAAATCTAATTCATTATACAACAAATAAGACAAATCAGATGCTACTACGTTAGAGAAAATTGATGTAAACAAATACCTGAACAATCATTGACAACATTATGTGCTCCCTCTTTATTGACATCCATGGAGGAATGTTATTGTTGATAACAAAAATATCCCACATCGAGTAAATAGATCTCAACTCTCCAAATGGATTGACACCATCCGCTCCCAATGAAAGCCTGAGATTATGAGGTTCTTCTTTAAAGTGTGGCCATTTTTCCTCCATGTCCCAAAATGCAGAACCATCCGTAGGAATTCAAAGAATGTCATCTCCACTTCTATTTTGTGCATCGTAATCCATAAATTGTGCTAAGCTTTCGCACCTAAATAATCATTGCATATGTGGAATAATGGGAATATAATGAAGAACCTTGTGAGGCACCTTTTTTGTTAGTTGATCTATTTGATATCTATTGATACAAAATTCAGACATTCTGTTGAAAATTCATGTTGTTTATGATATATAATATGATCATTGGGACATGCATCTATTGTTTGATACTCCATTCTGATATCTTTCATAATGCCGATAAATCTCGGTATGAGCGAGGTAAAATATTTGATGGTGGTAACAAAAATTCACCAATCAATCTACAACAAAAAATAATTTGTTAATATAAAGAATATTAATGGTACATATTTCATCCTTTATTTACTAGTGATGAACTAACAACAATTAAAATAGATGAAAAAAAATGACATATATGACATACCTTAACATCCATGAGATTGCTATGTTTGATAAACCATTCATAACCTTCAAGTTCAACAACAACAATACAACAGAGAGAAGAGTTGTTTGGGATCCTTCATAAAGGGGCTCGTATGCCTTCTCAAGTACAAGTAAATCATGAACATCATCAAATTCATCTCGATCATCATGATCAGCTCTGCCACTAAATGTGTCATGGATCAATGTATTTGTACCATCATCTTCAACTGTGTTTTCTAGTGCATGATCATCTTCTTCCATAGGATCATTAATTTCATCTTCGATATTCAAAGCTCCATGTTCATCCACTTGCAAAACCACATTCTTCAGGCTGTGATAATCTATATCATTTGTCCTAGGGTGCCCCACCTTTATAATAATGATAGACACAAATAAACCATGATCATTATCAAGAGATTATATATGTATATACAATGTTAAAACGATATAAACATTTACAAATTCAATCAATATAAATACATATAATGAACAACTTACCAATGGATGATAATCATGCCCCCCTTCAACGTGATCATGCTGCCTACAATGTTTCTCAGCTGTTGTGATTAAAATTCATCTCATCTTTAAGCCCTTGCAATTATAGCAAGGAAAATAACATTTCTCATCACCCTTTCTTTTCAATCTAGCCCACAATCTATCAAATGTCTCTTCATTTTGTTATGGAATAATATTATCTAACATGATTTTTCTTTACCAAGCTTGACTATTTAGATCTTCAAAAAATATCAAACTCGCACTCCAATAATTTTTATTCATAGACAGGTAACAAAATCTAATAATTTTAATATTTTACACCAAAATTTTTTGGCATGCAACCACTCTTGCAAAAGAGAAGATAGTTTGAAGTTAATGACCCCAAAAAACACTTTAAAATGCTAATTCCAAAACTTATTAAATTTTGATTTTACTATGATTTCCAACCGTTAGACTCCTAAAATCAGAATATTGAACTTGATCACAAAGTTCCTACAATGATGGAGGTAGCGAGCTAGTAAGAGCAAGTGACCCATTCCTAAGGAGAAACAAGTCAGAATCATCATTGCTAATGTCAATATAGATTTATCCTTTTAGTTAAAGATGCAATGTGTCACTTCTTATGACGAGCTTATCCCTAAGGCCCTCAACATTGAGAGAGCCCTAATCGCACAAGGAAGCACACACTAGTAGAATTTGGCAAATAAATGACTAGGTGACTAAAAAATTTAGTCACAACAACTAAAAATTACTAAATTCTGCTCATTTTTTGCAACTCAGCTATAAATGAGTAAATAAATTACTAGTTTGGTCATTGATTAAAAATTATTTAGTCACATAAATAAAAATGACTAAATAGTTAGTCATTTATTTAGTCATAATCCATTTGAATAAATCATTTAAGGAATCAAGAATATAACCTGCCAAAATACTCTAAAAATTTAATAAACATACCCTAAAACTTTTGTCAAAATCTTATTTTCAGGTGTAGCCCACCAGAATGGAGTTTTCATTTTAATAAACATACTCTAAAACCTTCGTCAAAATATTATTTTCAAGCATAGACCGCCAAAATGGAGAAGTGTTTCCATAAAGAATGATAGAGAACGGTGAGGAGATGTGCGTGAAAGGAGGCATAGGATTCATTGCTGCTTATCTCATTCCTGCTCTGCTCAACAAATCTTACATTGTTCCCGCTACTATTTGTAATCTAGGTATTTACTTGACATATATTTGCATAATCTCAAATTCCTTCAGAGGCCTTTGAAGTATCAATGTACCCTATATAGGGTTTAGAATGATTTCTTTTAATTAAAAAAATAAATAAATGATGTATTTCCCTGTAATTAGATAATGTGGAGATCTCTTAAATCTACTCCAGCACACTATCCTCTTTGGAACTGTATTCATTACTCCAACTACTAGGGTTTTGCATGTGACATCTTTAATATCTTCATGACCGTGGCTTTTAAATAGATCTTAGTCTTTTCTTTAATCCTTTTCATGGTAAACCTTGAGTTCCATAATCCACCTTCAATCTCTTCTAAGAATTGTGTCTTAAGCTAGACTACATAGTATGCATATAAAGCAAGACCTTCATACCTACCATTGTTCCAAACCACCACTTACTACCTTGCTTAAAATGTTGCCTCCATAAGCACAATAGAATGTTTTAAAATCATGGTTGCCAGTGATTGACCATTAAGGTCACCACTTTCATCAAGATACAATGAGATTTTTGTCTTCAAACTCAACGCATTATGCAAGATAACATTGTGAATTGTTTGTTGTGTACGATTTGATTTTCTTGCACATTTACTGCTTTACTAACTTCTTTTAAGACTGGGTATTGCACCCTCAACTGCAATCTCAAACAGCTCACTCACTATCACTTGAAGATTCCTTTCATGAGCATCCTTCTATAAAATCAAACTATGCCCTATAGACTGCCTTCTTACTACAGGGGACTCATTGTTTCATGGTATTGTAGATCTTAAGATCCTTCAACCTTATTGACACTACTTCACATTCCACAAGGTATTATTCACTATTCTCCCATCTTTGATGAGTCTCAAAACACTACTCAAACATGTAATCCACTACCTCCATTATACATTAATGGCTAAGAAGAAACATTGAACCTATGATTACCACTGTTACTTCATTTGGACAGTCATTCCCTGATTGCATTTTCCTTGTCTAACACTACCAAAAGCATTTGAAAAACCCTTACGGTCAACAAGGGGGTAAGAAAACTCACTGTTAAAATCTCCACTTTACTATGCAAGGTTTGAGCTTTATTATCTTGTCACTGCTCAGCCTCTTTTTGACTGTCACATCTCAAGTGACTATCATTCTTCTTACCGGAGATTGCATTTACAGATGTCACTAAGCTATATAGTGTGCTTGTTATTGGCTACAATCTTTAAATTGCAAGATTTTGTTATTAGCTACAATGTCTCAATATTTCTGGTATTGCAACCTCACTAATCCACTAGAGTTATTGTTTATGTTTCTACGGAGACCTAGGGTTTGTACCCTAATCATGCTCTTACCAATGCTTCTGTTGGTATTAAAAAACAACCTTAAATCTTGGGTCAGAAAATTAGTTGTCTTGAAAAAGTTGTGGTATGATCTTGGATTGTATCCTAGAGTGTGTGGGAAGCTTGTGTTTGATCATTAAGGTATGTAAACATGATCAGGGAAATGTATCCTATATAGCATGGGTCTTGATTTAATACTTTCCATAATGGTTATTAGTAGATCACATTATTATAGTTTGTGGTAACCCAAGATTGCATTCAAGTATGTAACAAACTTGGTTTGTAGTTTAAGCTATACACTTTTAAGTAACATTCATAAGGTTTAAAAAATCTTGATCACTCTCTAGAATAGCCCATTAAACATGGGTTGTGCTTGAATGCACTACATAATTGATATAACAAAACCACTCTCCATATCAGCCAGAGTTATAGGCTCTTTATTGTAGCAAGAGGTAATCACTCTTGGATCATGCTATAATTACATCCTAACTTGTTAAACTTGAGACAACCCAAATGCACCCAATGATGATTAACACCTACATTATACAACCTGAATTAACTACATTATATGAGTGCCTCCATTTCTATCACAACATAGCCACATTAAATTTGGGTCACACATGAATGCATCCTGTATTTGTTATAGCACAACTGTGCCACATGACCAATAGAGTTATGGATCACATAATTACAGTCACAAGAATTTGTTCCTTGGTTGTGATCTTATGGTGATTCCACACAAAAAAATATGGACATGAAATTCTCAAAACACTAAACCTCTAAAAATGAAATCTAATGACATGTTGCTTTAAAATATGATTTTCAAACCTGGAACTACAAATTTGACTTCACAACTGAATTCTGCAAAAAGACAATGACTACCCTCAACCTAGCAATATCTTCTTGAATTTTTTCTGATTTTTCCCAAGAAAATCATCCTTAGTTCTCCACAAACTATCTCAAGTAGAGCAAAACACTGTCGCAATAAATCAGCAAACTCACGTTTCTTTATGTCGGCCACAATTTGATTTTTTTCTTATTTTTCATGTTTGTCAAAATTTCAACGAAACTTATAGTCAAAATTTTGATGAAACCTAGGTTCATCGAAATTTCGATGAAGGTCGGGGATAAACTTTTAAAAATTGAAAATTACACATCAAATTTTACAAGCACCTGACGATACATCAAATTATACATATTTTGTCGGACATTTTCATCGGATTTTGTAGTCAAATGAGTTAGTGTACAGACCCAAAACACAGTAAGAGGCTAGGCGAGCCAATTTCTAGGTCTAACACTACATCTCAGAAAGCTCTCTATCTGAGGACAGAAGCATGGTCTCTAGATGTCAGCGCAGTGTGTTGGCATCTCAAAAGTGCGTTGTCATCTGTACAACCAGAAAATAGTGAGGACAAGGTCAAACCAACAAAACTAGCTAACGGCCCAGTTGACTAACTGAAGGGCTAAAATGATGTGATTAAATAAATAAAATACTTTTTAATATTATAAAGAAAATATGCAAGAGTAAAGAGAACAAGGAGGATCTTACCGAGGAATTCGTTCGCTAGCTGACCCCTCGAAGAGCATGTACTCCTACACATAACAAGAAAGGGAAAATGTTGGGTGGTTGTATAAGGGTCTGCTTAATCAGAACCCCGTTTAGGTGTTTCCACCTCCACAGACAACCAAGGAAATGAGATAAAGGAAATAAAGTAGTAAAGAGCAAAGAATCACTACAAAACAATGTTATGCTACTCAACCAAGTGATAGAGGAGAGGAGAGGGAAGCTTACCACCTCCACAAAGAGCACTCAAGGCTACTTGGGGGAGAAAAATGAGAGTACTCGAGCCTCTGCTACAATGGTGTGGTCCCAAACTTGCTCTACCAAAGTGATGGAGTGTTGCTTTAGCTACAATGGAATACTTGAATGCTTGGAGTGAGTGAAAGTGAGTGCTTGAGAGCTTGAAAGTGAATGTGATAGTGCAAGAATGGATGCTTGATGCGGTGAAGAGTTGGATTGAATGTTGAAGGGATGAATTTGAAGAAAGAGTGGAGAAAAATGTCCATATTCAGGTCGGTCGGCCGAAGGGGGCATTACAACTTCACCTTCAATGAGAAGTGTAACGCCTTTGCAGGTTTAGCCGCAGGAATCTGCCAAGGACGTAAGCATGTCGCGCGGACGTCTGCGCGCCGCGTGAGCGTCCCCGATAGAAATGCCTCCACCGATGCTCAAAATAGGCACTGAGTAGGATGCATGCAACGGACTTAGGTGGAATTAAGCCTCCCATTTGGGTTTTTTAAGGTGGGTAAAGGCAAAAAGAGGATTTGCACATGGGGTGCAAATTCACTCTTATATAATTATATATATATTTAATTATATATCTATTCATATAATATATATATTATATTTTTTTAAATATATTAAGATAATAATCAAATTAACTTTATATATAAATTGATCAATCGTGTAGATGATGCTGAAATAACATAACACCTTTTAATTGTAAAGGCAAGGCCAAAGACCATAATATTTAACCTAACCTTATGACTCGACCATACATAGCCAAAACACAAAGTAGCTCAATGAAAAAATGGGGTTACTTACTTGAACTTGATACATAAACCTATGTGTTTTTGTGTGTTTGACTCAAATGCCATTAACTTGTTTGTTTACCCATGTCTATACTCCTCTCTTTGGTGATACTCTCCCTCTCCCTCTAGGAGACTAAGGATATGATCCTACATTCAACTTAGAAAGCCAATAATCCTGGCATATGGCTTTGCTAGGGGACTCTCTTACGCTCCCCACAAAGTATAACTCAAATTTGGCACACTTTTAGAGTGGAAATCCTCTTCAATATTTGGAAAGATAGAAATTCTTGCATATTTTCTCATGGCTGGATTGATAAATATGTTTCTTTATATTCTAAAGCTATTAGTTTCTCTAATGTTTTTTTGTAGATACAAGTGTAAGAAAACAAATTTGTGCCTGAATTTTCTTTCCTTCAGGAGATTTTGGACCACTGGGGCAATGCCCCTTACACGATGGCTCGTGTGCCTCCCTCTCTCACTTCCTCCCGAGGTCGGTCACCTTCACAGGGCTAGTGGCAAAGTGGCTCTGCGTAGGATTTTCACCCCCATTCTTAGGCTCCTCCTTGTTGTGTCTCTCACCCTCATAGGCGATTGCCCTCTCCTCCTCTGTGGGTTGACCTGGGGTGGCCTTCTAGAGGAGCGGTAGAGGATGGAAGCGGAGCATCTAGGTGGCCTTCTTATGACGCTCCTAGAGGTAGTTCTAGTTGGCCCATTGATACTTCTAAGTGGCTCCCTTGTTTGGACTTGGAAATTTCACCTCACCATGAAGATAAAGATAAATAAACTAAGAAGGATGATGATGGTTGGGCTCCTTCAGACCCTGTTGTTGTATGGGGAAAACTAGATGATAGGGACCTGCCACCCTCTATTGGCATTGCTATGGCCACTTAATGGCCTTTTTTATTTGATGTTATTGTAATGTTTCCTATTTTTTGGGTGTGGCCCAAGACTCTTTGATTTTTTTGGCTCTTCCCATGTGACTCTAGGGGTGTGCATTTTTACCACCCACCTTTTCTTGTGAATGTGTATGTTTATCTTTTATTAATATAGATATAGATGCCTATTCATCAAAAAATAATAATAATCATTAAAATTGAAACACATTGCATTGCATTATAATTTCATCAAAATATCAAATGACATATAATCATTTACTGATGTCAAAAATGCAATTTTAAATTAAAATTTAAAAGTAATTGCAAATTAAAATTTGAGGTGTAACAAAATTGTGTTTTCATTGGAGATATTTATAAGTCTTCCCTATCAAAGTGGGTTAATATTCTCAAGTATTATCAATTATTTTACAATATATTTTCTATTGTATTATTCTCTTGTGCTAGTCATTTTATTACAAGTAGTATCAAAGCATAATATTGGAATATAGAAGGAAAGAGACAAGGTGGTTCTTTTTTAGTTGGGATATCAAATTGTGAAACACATAGCTCTCTCAATTTGACTTCTTTTTTTCAGTTTTGGAGTGATTTTCAAGAACATGTCAAAGTTACTCCAATCTAGATTTGAGGTTAATTAGATCATATTTGAAGGTCTTAGTACAAAATTAGGGTTTCCACCAAATTCTCCTAGGGTTGCAAATTAGTATAGGGATATGTCCCTGGGCCTATTCCTTGATGACTATGTCCTTCTAGAGCCACCACAAAGCATGTTATTATGTTGTAATGCTACTTCTATTTTTTGTAATGAATCTTGTTGCATCCTACTCTTGGGGAATGATTTTGACTAATTTTAACCTTTGTCACCCTTGTGTGTTTTCACTATTGGCCTCCATTTATCTACCCTTTGAAATTTTCAACTAAATTATTAGGAATGTCAAAATCAGTGGTGTCCCTTCCCATACCAACCTTATCCTAATTTATCTCCTAATCACGTCTTGGTGGCCATGACATAGTAAAAGCCTTTTCCAAGCAATGATTCTCCTATATTGTCCATCTACAACAATCTCACATGCTATGCAATCCCATGGATACTCTTCTTATCTTCTCCTTCTCTAGTGTTGCTACATTACCCATACTGACTATTTCGAGTTGTGTGTGTATTTAGTGTTTAATTTTTATTCTAGAGTTTACAATCAAGTGGTAAGCATAAAGGTGCATTTCATTTTTGTCCTAAGTGGGGCACTTAGATCAATATTTTAAACTAAATTGCCATTTCCGTTACTTATAGCAAGCAAATCATTAAGAATTTGAAGACGATTGAAACAATTATTATTGAGATTTCATATGTAGATTTTAATTTTTTAATTTAAAAATAATAATTTGTCTCAGTTTTTAAAAATGTGTTCATAACTTGTTCCTTTATAATATTTTTAATGATATATTTTCCCATCTAGTATATTTTTTTTACAAATAAAATCAATTATTAAATATAAATTACTAATACATATATCAAGTGCATGCATTTTTTATTTTTTGACTACACATTGCATTTATTATGATTTTTTACTGTAAATTAATTATAACTTAGAGTAATATTTTTCCATCCAACTTAACCTTTTTTGTATATATCCAAATTAATATTTATTTATTTTTGTTGAAACAAGAACATCAACACAAAGTGTGGATATAATCTTTAGAAAAAATTTACTTTTTCTTTTTTCATGTATGATCAATAGAGACTTTTATGTTTGATAAAAAACCTATGTTCACTAGAAAATAGAATATATGTATGAATGTATGTATGTATGTATATGTATATGTATACATATGTATATATGTATATGTATGTATGTATACATATGTGTGTATATGTATGCATGTATATATGTATATGTGTATGTGTATGTATATGTATGTGTCTATATGTATATATATATGCATATGTATGTCTGTATGTATGTGTATATGTATGTATATATGTATAAATGTATATGTATAAATATGTATTCAAATTTATGCATGCATATATTTGTATATATGTATGTATATATATGTATGCATATATGTATGTATATATATGTATGTATATATGTATGTATATATGTATATGTATATGTATATGTATATGTATGCTAAATATGTATATTTATATATATAACACATGTATGTGTGTGTATTTCAAAAGTCATGATGTGAGAGTTATGATCATGTAAAATCTCATGTCATGTTGACTTCACTTTATATTAAAACCTTATCCCAAATCGTCATTTTTTGTTCAAAATTAGGTAAGAAAAATTGATGGTTTAGTCAAGGCCTTCATATGAAGGGTTTGTTAGGATAAGGTGACATTAACCTTGTAATCCTATGTCATTTTTATGTCTCCATTTTCATTGGAATGTGTTCTAGGGGACATGAGAGAAAAATATCAAATTTTGGCATGTTGTAATTATATTTTAAACAAGATTTAATTTTGGTAGAGATTACACATCAAATATAGATAAGGCATCTTCCCTAAGCATCCAAAATGGAATATGAAAGGTTTTGGAGTGGGAATCCAAGATTGGAGAAGAAAAGGTGTATGTTGGTGTTCCATCGGGAAGTGGAAAGGTCACCCAAGCATCTGGAAAGAAAGGAGTTGGATAAGCTATGGGTTAGGCGCCCATGTGAGTGTCTTGAATATCCAATTAATATTTTACTGTCTTTTGGTCATCCATGAAGAGGGGTGTGATTTTTTTAGGTGGTTTTGTACCTCTTGTTTTGGTTTACCATACGTGGTTTTACCTCCCATAATTTCTATAAATTGGAGCCATGGGATGGTAGTTTCATATTGTGTTCTTGTAGGTAATAGGGTGTTGTCGGGTTGATCAAAGATTAGTAGTGAAGTGTATTATTGTGTACTCTCATTGGAAGATTAATAATATACTTGTCCTCTTTTCTCAAGTGAGGTTTTTTCCCAAAAGCATTTCTACAAGTAAATCTGGTGTCACATTTTGTTTGTTAATTTCTATATTGTGATGTATGTTGCAATCACATGTTTATTTCTGATTTGGTAATCTGATTTTTAGATTTGAATTCACTTACATAAGTTCATATTGTAACGTTCCTTCACCTTGTTTTTCAACATTTGGTATCAAAGCTAACGGTTATGTTGAGAAGGGGATGCTTTTCTCTTAAGTGTTGGAAGGTTTTTTGGCTACAATGGGAGCTTTTACTTTGTGGTATATATTGCAGATTTATGAAGAGGATTATTTACCATGGCTTCTACCTCTTGCCAAGATATTGAGAAATTCAATGGAACAAGCTACAAGATGTGGAAATTGAAGATGGAGGATCTCCTTGAAGAGAGAGATTAGTGGTTGCCAGTTTCCCAAGAGACCAAACCAACTGCAATATCTGATGAAGATTGGAAAAAACTAGACAATAAGGCATTAGGAACCATACGGTTGTGTCTCATGGATTTTTTCCTCTTGAATGTCTCCTCAGAAGACACCACATATAAGTTTTGGAAGAGGATATGTGATATTTATCAAACTAAAAGTTTTTCTAACAAGGTACATCTCAAAAGATGGTTATATTCATTAGAAATGAAAGATGGCGATTTTATTACATACCATTTAAATGATTTTAATTTTATTATAATTGAGCCTACATAAGTAATCTATATTAAATTAGAATATGAAGATAAATGTATCTTGTTTATTTGTTCTTTTCCCAAATCTTGGGAAAATCTAATTGTTGCCATAAGTAGTGGTAATGTAGAGCCAAAGATGGACAACATGCTGTCCATACTTCTATCAGAGGATATGAGAAGAAATTCTATGAATTTTGGCTCCCAAGATGCCTTGCATGCATGAGGAAAGTCCAAAGAGAAAGGTATTAAAGGTGATAAAAAGAGGGATAAGTCTAAAGGACATTCTAAGACCCTTGAAAATATCAGAGTAAAGTGTTGGAATTGTTGAAAAAGAGGGCATGTGAAGGAATGTAAGAACAAGAAAAAGAATATTGATTCCTCCATGAAAAATTCCTTGGATGATGATTTTGATGCTTTTTTTTTAATTTCAGCTAATGCTATTAGTGATGATTCTTGGCTTATTGATTCAAGTTGCTTTTGGACCCAGTTTAGACCGCTTCTCTTGTGGATGGAGAAAGATAAGATCCATATGGTTGTTATTGATTTTGATGCTATTGGTTGTTCTTCTCCATCCACAAATCCATATGAGAGTTTGGAGCTTATTCAGGAGAAGAAAAACCAAAGGAGAAAGATAATACAAAGAAAGTGCACTTTGAGACAAAGATTAAGAAGCAAGAAGATGCACGTATGGAAGAACAATCATATGGA
Organism: Sequoia sempervirens; assembly: GCA_007258455.2. Lineage (NCBI taxonomy): Eukaryota > Viridiplantae > Streptophyta > Pinopsida > Cupressales > Cupressaceae > Sequoia > Sequoia sempervirens. Next base: position 27,040,797 of record VDFB02353493.1, on the reverse strand, counting down.
TCTGTGGATGGAGAAGAAGAAGAGGGTTTAGATGGTTCAAAGGATGTGTAGGATGAGCACACAAAAGAAGAAGAATAGGTAGATCCCATTAATCCTACCTTGAGAAGGTCCACAAGGCAACAAAATCCAATTGGCAGGTATAGCCCATCAAATTTTTGTTGTGTATTTGCTTTGTTGAGTACTGACAATGAACCTAGATCCTACATGGAGACTCTCTCTTTAGAGGAAAGTGAGTCTCGGCTACAGGCCATGCAAGAGGTGATGATGACTTTGGATAGTTGTGACACCTTGGATCTTGTTAGTTTTCCAAAAGGAAGGAATCCCATTGGATGCAAGTGGGTATTTAAAAAGAAATTTGGAGCAGATGGTTGGTTAGAGAGGTACAAGGCCAGATGAGTGTGTCATAACCCAATTTTATTGCATTTTTTATTATAATATGATAATTGAATTATTAAGGAAATTCAATTTTGTTGAATGGAAATTTTGATATTTTTGAAAAAGATTGAAAGAAGTTGACCATCATTGATGATGTGATCTTTTTGAATTGTCTTATATTTTATCATGAATTGAGCGTTACTGATGAACTTTTTAAGTGCAAGTGTGTGCAATTGCAGGGTGATAGGTTGAAGGACAAGAACATGATTGAAGTAGGATCATGTAGCTAGATCGAACGGTAATCTTGATGGAATCTGGGTGCACACACCACAAATGGCATGATGATTTGCATTTGAAATTTGCATATAGAAGAACTCGTTTACTTGATTTGAATTGATTCAATGATTGAAAACAAATGGTTTGTGGGAAGTTAAACCTATGATTTTATGTTGAAATTTTTCTATCTTGATTTTGTGTGTGTGTGTGTGTCCAAATCTAAAATAAAACGATAGTATGTATTCCAAGACATGACTAAAAAGGATAATAATTTCATTATATGAAATTAAACAAAATTCCATTCTTATTCAAATAATGACATATGTACCTATAAACATTCATATACAAATATATATATATACACACACACATGTATATACACATATACATATATACACACATATTAAATATAAGAAAGAACAAATCAGTGTAAATGTAAAAATATAAATATATACACATATATATAAGAATATATATATACAAATTGTTGATGTTTGCAGCGTTGGTCTCCACTTCCAGCGATCTCCTTGATGACAAGATAAATTAAATAATAGCTAAAGCTATTTAATTTATATATAGCAATTGGATAAATTCAAGTGACACGTCTTTAATAATAAATGATGATTAAAGAGGCTCGATTTGTTAATGAAGCCGACCTTCCTTACATGGGCGCAATTTTATTGAAAAGGCACAACTCTCTATGATGGGTCGACTTGTTATTTTGAAAGGACACGTCCTCCTCTATCTCTTGTATATATATGCATTGCTCCATCTCATTGTAATAATCAATTTATTCATAATTTAGGAAATACTCTTCATCACTACTTGGTGTGAATTATTATACAAGGCAGATCGAGTTATATGCAAGATCAATTTGGCATTGTTGAAGGTTGTTGAAGGCTGAGAGTTCATCAACAAATTGTCTATTTATAATTTTGTTTTGCATTATATCTTGGTGCATATTATAGGCCATCATATTGGCCTCTATTGTAAAGACGATCTTATTGATGATTCAATATATAAGTGATATATTGTTGTTGGGTTTTTCTCCCTCAAGTGAAGGGTTTTCTTAGGGTATCTATTGTGTTCTTATGTCTGATTTTGAATTAATTTATGTTGTTTAAATCTGATCACAAAAACTAACACAAATATATATATATATATATATATATATATATATATATATATATATATATATATGTATTTCTATATAATGATATTTCATGTGAAAATTGAATATGGATCAGATTTGTTAAAAACATATACTACTAATTTAAATAAAATGAAATGTGGATAATGGGCGAAGTGGTTTGAATTCGCAATATGACTAAGTAATTAAAATTCAAATGAGTGGGGGGGCAGAAAAAAATGCCATTATGGGAGAAACGACCCTAAAGAACATGTGCACAAGTAACAAAGAATCTTTTCTACCATTTTGGAAGGAGGAAAAAATCATGGAGACAACAATAGTGGCAATGAGGAGAGCAAGCAAGTGATTCGGCTATGAGAGGAAACAACAGAGGAAGCTTAGGGAAAAAGCTCGATCTTGAGGTAACTCGATTTCATTTGAGAATATAATAGATTTTCCAGTGTTTTCTCTTCAATACTTGCAATATTCTTTCCATTTTGTCAAATTTCAATAGCAATAGTGGTAAAATATTTACTATCTACAAATGAATACAACTTCAAGCTTGGTTGAATATGTAGAATCAAGCACATTTCAGGTAGCATGGCCTATCGGTCACCTGTGCATGGATAATCCCTATGCCTTTTTCACTATATTAGCTAGCTATCTAAGCATGGCCGAGGCAAGGTAGCAGTTGTTATTATCGACTGTAATCACTTGCATGTGAATACTCTGCCATTTTTTATGGCTATCAGATTTGTATCCGATTAACGGAGTTTTGAGTTATATGAAAACAATGTAGAGAATCGTTTATCGTTCCATAGGGAAAGACTTAGATAACTCTGTATCTTTTCTTTAAAATATTTGATGTACATATCGGCTAGGCCAAGTATAAGAATAGACTTTAAATTTTAAGCCATATAAATTAATTGTTGTAGCATGCATAAGACGACATCGTTCATTACAAATGATGAACAAACAAAGTAAATGTCCCATATATCCTTGCATGATTCAATCTGTAGGATTGATGGGCTACACTTAAAATGATTATAGGTTCAATCTTGCATGTCAAAATATATGATCTTGGAATGGTTAAGGTAAAACCATAACAGACATATAAGAAATAGTCGATCCTTGGAGCGACCAGAGACCTAATCATTCATATTTTCTCTTGATAACCTTCAAAAAACATAGGTTCTTTTCTAGAACAGTGGAAACTACTAAAAATTTGTTCCATGGCTTAATGATTACTTGGGGCTTCACAACAAAAAGCATGTCATTCTATAATTCTTATATTTTGCATAAAGGATATCATTATCATTTATATGTTGAACTCCCTGAATGATGGACATTTTGTTTTATGTATAAAGTAATGGTTTGCCTAATTCTAATAATGAAATTTTAATGGCAGAAAAACTTCCAAACTGTTTTATAAATGTATTGTTTGTTATTGTCAGTATGAGTTTACCTATAAACAGTGTCGCTTGTTATAAACAACATCGTTCTGTAATTGTTTAGTTGAAACAACATTGTTCCATTATAAATAGTCAATGTTTATTTGCAAACAATGTCATTTTGTAATTGTTTAGTTGAAACAACATTGTTCTATTATAAACAGTGAATGTTTATTTGCAAACAACATCATTTTGTAATTGTTTATTTGAAAAATCATTGTTCTGTTATAAATAGTTAATGTTTATTTGCAAACAACATTGTTTCGTAATTGTTTAGTTGAAACAACATTGTTCTGTTATAATCCGTGAATGTTTATTTGCAAATAGCATTGTTTTGTAATTGCTTAGTTGAAACAACATTGTTATGTTATAAACAGTGAATGTTTATTTGTAAACTACATTGTTCTGTAACTGTTTAGTTGCAAACAACATTTTTCTATTATAAATAGTGAGATTTTATATGTAAAAATCATCATTTGATTATCATCAGTTTGGTTTTGATACAAACAACACAATAGTATGTGAGAAACTGTTAAAACAGACTTGTTCTAGTTCATTTATTTCTTGAATTTTTGACAAATGAAATGTCAAATGGAACATTATTTGAAGGATAGCCATTTGATTTAATGGTTTTTATTTCATAATGTATGCACAAATTTATAACTTGTGTAGGCACATATATGTGTATGTACATAGACCTTCGTCTATGTACATACACATACTTGTCACATACCTTCTTTTGTTACTTATTCAATTCATTCCTAAATAAATAATAATTTACGTTGAAAGTAATCATGGGTCATGAGTATGATATGACTGAATAATGTATTGAACAATTCCATTGGAATCATGTATTTGATTATTTGCTTAATGAGGAAATAAGTAGATTGATTTACTTTTCCGTAGATGTGTGTGTGAAGAATATTCTTTTATTTGAATAAAACAACACTTAAGCAAACTAGAGCACCTCAAGGTAGATGTTGCTAGAGGGTAGATAGTTGTTATGGTATAATTGTAGAAAGTTACCTTCTAGGATGGGTGTCGAAATGGGGTTCAGAGAGTATAGGTTTTTGCTTTTACCAAAACCTATTGTTTGTTGTTGCAATAATATTTTTGTGCTTGGCCAAGAAAATTAGTTCATTATGTATTGTGGACTCTGTCATAACATTCTCTGCCATTCCTGGTATAGATCTTACATTTATTTTCTAACTTGTAGATAGAGATTCATGTTGATGTATGGGCACACACCATATTCCACCTTGTAGATTGTTCTCTTACTAAAAATTTCGTGCAGGTTCGAGTATTCTTCAAGTTTAAGAATTCTAGGGAAGTGTAAGCTTTGTGGTTGGGAAGCAAAGTGCTTCAACCATGTTCTTGTCCACTATTGGACGTGAGCATCAAGAGGAAAACCTTGGATGTTTACACGACTATCTTGGTCTATGATGTAATCTTGATGTAAAATTATTACATTGTATTGACTATGTGGCCTATGAGCTAAGTCAAACTTGGATATTGTAATTTGACATTCGAATTGAATATATAAATCTTTGAGTCATTTAATTAGGCATGTGTTGCTATGATTGAATATAGCTACTTAGTTATGTCTTTTTAAATTGAATATTCATAATGTCATTTGCAATAATAATAATTAAGTAATAATTTAGAAAATTGGTTATTATAGAGTGGCTAAGGGCTACTAGAGAGAGGAAGTTGAATTTGGTGAAATTTTCTCTCCTATTGCTAAATTAACTTCTATTAGATTCCTATTATTTATTGTTGTTGCTTGTGATTTTGAGATAGAGAAAATGGATATTAAAACTGCTTTCTTGCATGGGGATCTAGAGGAGGAAATTTATATGTGATAGCCTAACAATTTTACTATGAAAGGAAAAGAACAATTGGTTTGCAAGTTGAAGAGATTTTTGTATGGTTTGAACTAGACACCCAGGATGTGGTACCAGAATTTTGATGCTTTTGCATTGAATTTTGGTTTTCTTAGGAGTGAGAAGGATCATTGTGTTTAGATTAAGGTTATTGATGATCATATTCTAATTATTGTCTTGTATGTTGATGATATGTTCTTTATTTGTAACAACAAGGTGATGATTAGTGAGCTCAAGACATAGCTTTCTGGAACATTTGATATGAAGGACTTGGGGGATGGAAATCAAAAGAGATTGGGTTCAACAAAAGCTTTGGTTAACTCAAAGTATGTTGATATGATTTTGTAGAGGTTTAATATGTATGACTATAAACTAGTTAGTATTCCATTTCCAGTTGGTACTAAGTTGAGCTTAGATATGTGTCCTAATTTTGTTGATGATTTTGAGGATATGTCTATGGTTTTGTATGCTAGTACCATTGTTAGTTTGACGTATGCAATGGTTTGCAGACTAGATATAGCCCAAGCAGTGGGAGTTCTAAGCAGGTTTATGTCTAACCCTGGTGGAGAGCATTAGAATTTTGTTAAGAGGGTGTTTAGATATTTACGAGGTGCTTTTGATTACTATTTGGTTTATCATGGTACCGATGATGTGGTCAAGTCATTAGACATGCAGGGGTTTGTTGATGTAAATTGGGAAAGTGAATTTGATAGTCAAAGGTCTACCAGTGGCTATGTATTGGCATTGGTTTTGATTGTAGGACACTAGGGATTAGATGTGACAATTAAAGTGTTATTTGTTTGACTAGAAATCCTATGTATCATCATACTAAGCATGTTGATGTTCAATATCACTTTGTGCTAGAGATGGTTGAGAATGATAAGTTCTTCATGGAAAAGGTTGATTCTTTGGAAAATGTTGTAGATTCTCTTATGAAGCCAGTGAGCACAGTTAAGTTATCTTGGTGTAGGAAGGCCATGGGCCTTGATCACTATACTTAATTTTATGTTCTCTATCTCTTGAATGTAATTACAATGTATAATGTCAAGTGGGAGAATGTTGGGATAAGGTGAAATTAACCCTGTAATCCTATGTCATTTGTATGTCTACACGTTCTTTGGAATGGTTTCTAGGGGATATGAGAGAAAAATATCAAATTTTGACAATGTTGTAAATATATTTTAAAGAGAGGATTTAATTTAGGTGGAGGTTACACATCAAATATGGATAAGGCATATTTATTAGGCATCCAAAATGGAATATGAAAGGTTTTGGAGTCGAAATCCAAGATTGGAGAAGAAAAGGTGTTTGTTGGTGTTCCATTGAGAAGTGGAAAGGTCACCTGAGTATCAGGAAAGGAAGGAGTTGGATAGGCTATGGGTTAGGCACCCATGTGAGTGTCTTGAATACCCAATTAATATTTTATTATGTCTTTTGGCTATCCATGAATAGGGGCATGGGTTTTTTTAGGTAGTTTTGAGCCTCTTGTTTTGGTTTACCATTCGTGGTTTTACCTCCCATAATTTCTATAAATTAGAGCCATGGAATGGTAGTTTCATATTGCTTTCTTGTAGGTAACATAGTGCTACCAATTTGATTAGAGATCAGTAGTGAAGTGTATTATTGTGTACTCTCATTGGAAGATTAATAATATACTTGTCCTCTTTTCTCAAGTGGAGTTTTTTCCCGAAAGGTTTTCTCCACATAAATTTGGTGTCACATTTTGTTTGTTGATTTCTATATTGTGATGCATGTTGCAATCACATGTTTATTTTTTATTTGGTAATCTAATTTTTAGATTTGAATTCACTTACATGAGTTCATATTGTAGCCCTTCACCTTGTTTTTCAACATGATCTTTGATTAAATGAACTTCAATTGAAGGACATTCATTTGAAGAAACTTTTGGTCGAAGGCCCTCTCCTAAGGGTATTTTGGTGTACAACATTTTAAAAACTAGAACAATACTAGTCATTCAAAACCTATTTACACATGGTGAGCCTTGTACCTTTGAAGGAAGGACCTTCATCTAAAGTTGTTCAACAATTTAATCTCTATTGATACATACCTTCACAACTCATCATTATTCAATAGATTTTCTTTAATAGAAATTGAGTTATCATCTTTCTCTTCTTTGTTACTCTTTTCAAATATTTTCAATGTTTCCATAATATACTCTAGATTTTTGAAAACTTTATCTATCATAATATTTTCTACTCCTACATCCTAAAAATTCAAATTCCTTATCAACCTTTCTCTCTATAAACCATGATACCTTACCCAAATTATATGTGTTGAATTACAAAGGTTTCAACTAAGAAATTGGACTTAACAATTCCTTAAACCCTTCTTAAATTATGACCTCTAGATGTGACAACTCTAGATTAATGGTTAATTGTTAGGTAAAGAACTTCAACTAGTTGAGAACTCATGCTTCCAAGTCCTCCCCTATTAAACTCTTCAAATATAGTTGGAATTTCATAATTTTTCATTTATTCCACCATTTGGGTCAATTTTTTCTTGGCTTTCCTTATTAGGGTTATTGAAAAATCTAAATCTTCAATATTTGTGAATGTCATTTTGTTTGATGATTTTGGCTTATAAATTCTTGGTTATTCAAAAAAAAACCATATTGGTGTGCCCCATTGATGCTTCATGCATATTTTCAATTCTCTTGTAAGAAATATTTCCCTTTTACTAGTATGTGTCAACCTTATTTCCTCAATAAGGTTCATCCCCATGCTTTCCTCATAAGCCATTTTAATCTTCACAACTCTTTCTCTCAACTTCTAGTTATCACCTTTCTCTATTAATATTTTTTTCCCCTTAATCATTTTTATCTATCTCTAAAATCTTAGAGAAAATATAACTTAACAATTGCATCATTTCAAGATCCATTGGTGTCATTATCACTCTCTACATGCTTAGCCCCTCCTTAAAGGATAGGATAGTATGCACTAATTTTTATTATCAAAATGGATTACAATGTCATATGTATAATCACCTTTCATTGTGGCCTCAATTACTAAAAATCATACCCTATTTTTAGTCCTCCGCTTATCCACCAAAAACTCAAGTCCTAATAAAAAAAATAATGCTAGCAAGAAAACTCAGGCTAATTGTCCAAGTGGAATTTGTAAGAGAAGTGCTTACCCTAATATTATGCAAAAGAAACAAGATAAAATTATGTGTAGTAAGATTATAAAATTAGAAAATACACATGGATTCTCTTTTATAATCCTCATTACATTACATTCTCTTTTATAATCCTTGTTACATTACATTCTCTTTTATGTTATTCACTATATTCTATGGTTCTTGTTTCTTTCTCTATTACATTCTATTTTGTGTGAGGGTCTATGCAAGATCATGGGGGTCTACAAAGTGGAAATATGACAAAAAGGTTTTTTTTCATTTGCCTAAAAACTTGAAATTCCACTTTGACTTTTACTAGGGTCAGGTAAAAAGTAATTTTCACCATGTTTAGAACTGTTATGAAATGAATATCCATTGTGAAATGAATATGGATATCCGTTATGAAACATATATCCATTTTGTTGAAATTATAAAAAAAAATTTATTAATATCTACTATATTTTAATACTCTCTCCCTCCTTATCACCTTTTTCTATTAATATTTTTTTCCCCTTAATCATTTTTATCTATCTCTAAAACCTTAGAGAAAATATAACTTAACAATTGCATCATTTCAAGATCCATTGGTGTCATTATCACTCTCTACATGCTTAGCCCCTCCTTAAAGGATAGGATAGTATGCACTAATTTTTATTATCAAAATGGATTACAATGTCATATGTATAATCACCTTTCATTGTGGCCTCAATTACTAAAAATCATACCCTATTTTTAGTCCTCCGCTTATCCACCAAAAACTCAAGTCCTAATAAAAAAAATAATGCTAGCAAGAAAACTCAGGCTAATTGTCCAAGTGGAATTTGTAAGAGAAGTGCTTACCCTAATATTATGCAAAAGAAACAAGATAAAATTATGTGTAGTAAGATTATAAAATTAGAAAATACACATGGATTCTCTTTTATAATCCTCATTACATTACATTCTCTTTTATAATCCTTGTTACATTACATTCTCTTTTATGTTATTCACTATATTCTATGGTTCTTGTTTCTTTCTCTATTACATTCTATTTTGTGTGAGGGTCTATGCAAGATCATGGGGGTCTACAAAGTGGAAATATGACAAAAAGGTTTTTTTTCATTTGCCTAAAAACTTGAAATTCCACTTTGACTTTTACTAGGGTCAGGTAAAAAGTAATTTTCACCATGTTTAGAACTGTTATGAAATGAATATCCATTGTGAAATGAATATGGATATCCGTTATGAAACATATATCCATTTTGTTGAAATTATAAAAAAAAATTTATTAATATCTACTATATTTTAATACTCTCTCCCTCCCTCCCTCTATCCCTCCTACCCTACCTATATAAATCTATCTCTCTCTCTCTCCTATCCCTCCCACCCTACCTAGACAACTCTCTCTCCCTCTTTCTCAGGTCTCTCCCTCCCACCCTAACTAGATAACTCTCTCTCTTTGGTCAACTATCTCCTCCCACCCCCTCTCCCTCTCTCAAGTTTGTCCCTCCCACCCTAACTAGATAACTATCTCTCTCTCTCCATCCCACCCCCTCTCCCTCTCTCAAGTTTGTCCCTCCCACCCTAACTAGATAACTCTCTCTCTCTCCATCCCACCCCCTCTCTCTTAGGTATCTCCCTCAAGCGCCCTACCTAGATAACTCTCTCTCTCTCTATCTAGTCTCTCCCTCCCTCTAGCTCTCCCACCTTACCTAGACAACTCTCTCTCACTCCAACACCCCCTCTCTCTCTCTCTCTTAGGATGCTCCCTTCCTATATCCCTCCAACCCCCCACTCTCCCAGGTTGCTCCCTCCCACCCTAACTAGATAAATCCCCCTCTCTCTCAAGTATCTCCCTCCCTCTATCCCTCTGTTGATGGTTCTGATGATCAAAACAATAGTTAAACATAATATCACTATTTTTCTCTCCTGAAAGAGAAAGAATAACACATGGATATCTTAACTCCCAAGGTCTTTGTAATCGGTTCTCAATTGTGCTGATTTCACTCAGTGGTTGATGTGAACTATAATGTTCAAGGGGCCTGCTGGTGTTGAGCTTCTGGATTGTTCTAAGATCAAACATAAATTTAAACCTACTCTAGCTGGGGTTTTTAAAGAAACAGAAAAAGATAGATCAAAGCTTTGGAACTGAAGAGAACAATAATTCATCCAACTTAACCAGACTCTTTACCTTTCAAGGAATTGCTAATTAAAACTACAAAACAAAATTAACTTGTGATTAACACACAGTTTCATTCATTCACAGTGCTAATTTCAACAACAGATTGTAACTTACCATTTCAACAAAAGATAAAATAAGATTTCATTCCTTGAAAGCTTCTCAAATCGAATGATTAACTAAAGATGAATACCATTCAGGAACATAACATGAAGTAGATTTAAATCTGGTTGCTTCTACTGTTAGTGAAATAGATAAGCAACATTTACAAATCTGGCACAATCACTAGTGTACAGAAAACCTATATCTTCAAGTTGTTTCCATCTATACTAAGAAAACTTGAAGGATACATTACTGCCTTCTGAATCTAACTCCTATTCTATTGCTACTGATTAATTCCTCTCTATCTTTTCTAAAACTCCTACTTTTTGTGTCTGAAAAATTCCTCCCTTCAAAAGAGGCAAAAATGCCATATATACAGAACATGCCAAAAGAATCTGCTGGCCCCTATTTTTAGGTTTTACAAAAATATCTCCCTTCAGAAGGGTCGGCCCTCATATTTTTTTTATGAAGTTAATGTTGCATTCAATTGCATCCCCATGTCCATATCGATGAAGGATCACCCTCAGGAGAAGCCTTCAAATCTTTTACAACCACAACATTAACTTATGGCCTCTGTGTCCACATTCGAACTCCCTTGAAGGGCCGCTTTGAATGCTCTAAAGCATTATCATTAATGTCGATCCCCCCTTTGCCAGTAGCAATCCCAACTATCACTGTCACTCATGGCTTCTTCCCGTTTGGTTGCTTCTCGCTCCAGATCTTCTTGTAAGTTGACCATCTCTGGAGGCAACATCAAACTTTTTGTTAAATCTCCATACCAGTGTTCGCCGAGCTGCTCCATCGGCTCGTTCATAGAGCAGGTCCACACTGGTCGCATTCTGTTGATCTTCCTCATAGGGTTAGTCAATCGATCAAACTACCCAGGGTTCACCTTTAATTCTCTTTGATTGGTTGAACACATACCACATAAGATTCCCGCCCAGTTAAAATTCGTTCACACCAAATCACATGTCGATGAGACACTAATCGTGTCTCCCTGATGCAATCATACCTCCTAGCAGTTATCGGCAAGACATACGACGGTCGACGAGAGCTCATAGCAGGCGCTAAGAGTTATATCGATATCCACAGTGGTCATCGAGATAATCGCTATCGGCCAAACATCATAGCGAGTCCCCAAGGGTTACATCGCTGCGTGGCTCCATTAGCACAACATCCTCATTCGACAAGACAACCTTCAGTCGGCAAGAGGTCATAGCAGGCACCAAGAGTCATACCGATATCTTTTCCCATTGGCAGGCCCGTCGCTATCGGCAAGACTCCCCTCAATCGGCGAGACATTATACCGAAGCCCCCCATCCTTCGCCGAGACTTCCATCGGGTCGATGAGACATCTCCCCGATGACACCCCTTTTTTCCGAGACCTCACCCCTTCGGTGAGACATTATGCCAAAGGCATAACCTTTCAGCGAGACCCTATCAGGTTGGCAGGACCTTATGCCGATATCATTCCATGTTGGTGAGACTAACTTCCTGTGCCGAGACATTACACTGAAGTCATGCCCTTTCGTCGAGACCTTCTGTAGTCGGCCAGACCTTATGGCGAATATAAATCCTTTCACCGAGACTTCATGGGTCGGCAAGACCTTTCATCGAGTGCAAATCTTTCAGAGCTCAAATTTCATTTCGTCTAGACTCTGCTTGGTCGGCGAGACCTTTCACCGAGCTCAAAATAATACGCCAAAGGGAGAATCCCTCGACGTGACCTTTCTTCTTCGGCGAGACCTTACTGAGAACTCAAACTTTTTTCTGAGACTCCCCCGGCTAGGACCACCATTCCATGTCGGCAAGACCCTACTGGGTCGGCAAGAGATTACATCGAAGCCACCTTGTTTCGACGAGTGCTCATTTCAGTTCGGGGAGACTTCACTTGGTCATTGAGACATTACGGTGAACTCAAACCACTACGCCGATGTCTTTTTACCTCGGCAAGAGTCCACCCTATCGGTGAGACTTCATGTTGATGTTATCTCTCCATTGTCAGGACCTTGCCTCTTTGGCTAGACTTTATGCCAAAGGTATAACCTTTCGCCGATACATTAGCATGTCGGTGATACATATGAAAACCTACGGTGATTTAAAATGTCATGGCGACCGGTGGATCCCAAATGAATAACACACTGCCAGTCGGCAAGACATCTGAAAGGTCTTGCCGACTTTCTTCTTGAGGAGTTTTATGCTAAATTGGATTGAGGGATGCCTTCCAAATGACCTCCTTGAGAGATATCTTTAGATGAGCGATTCAATCCTACAAAAAAAAGGCCTCCATTAGTCCTCAAAGCATATAAAATATATCATTTTTCATTATTTGACTTAATTTTAACAAAAAAAAACCCTACTTCAGTTGAGGCAGAACCAAAATTTGACAGAACAAAAGATAGACTTAGGAGGAAAACAAAAGAACTCCTAAGACCAAACCAACAACGAAAGGGGAAGAAAACAAAAGAAAAGGGAGACCCATTTTGTTCCAGAATAAAATGGGGTGGTTATGCAAGGCATAACACCCTCCAACCCCCCTCTCTCTCATGTCTCTCCCTCCATCTATCCCTCCCACCCTCTCTCTCTCTTGGGTCTCATGCTCCCTCTATATCTCCCACCATACCTAAACAACTCTCCCTCAGTTCCTCTCTCTCAAGTTTGTCCCTCCCTCTATCCCTCCCAGACCCCCCTCTCTCTCTCAGGTCTCTCCCACCCTAGCCTATATAACTTTATCTAGACCTCTCTCTCAAGTATCTTCCTCCCACCCTACCTAGATAACTCTCTCTCACTATATATATTATAATGTAGTACATAATATATACTATATATACTATATATACTATATAGTATATAGTGTATAATATATAACATAATATATATTATATTATATAATATATTACATAATATAGTATATATTATATAATATATAATATAATATAATATATGATATATAATAATAATACATATATAATGTATAATGTATAATGTATAATAATACAAAATATTATAAATACTAAACGTAACAAATATCCATTCTAGATAGATATCCATTTTTTCTGAAACAATTAGTAGCCTCGATATTTGCCTTGGGGTTGCCTTGGGATTTGGATTGGGGGTGTCATACCTGAAAAGTCAATTGAAAAGACGTGTTTAGAAAATTTTCTTAGTTTTCCAAAGTTCACCCTTGTGGCTAAGGACATTTTTTATCCAAATTTGATGAAATGAAAAGGGTTTATTGAAAAAATTTCAGCTTTCCACCAATATAAAATATCCCTTATTTTGAATTTAATAGATAATTATTATTGATTTTTTTACAGACATTACGACTAAAGTCCTGATTGATAGGCTGATTGAAAAACTTCTATAATTTTCAAACTATTTCACATTTTTCGAATCTGAAAGATGCGTCACATTCTATGCTTCCCATACTATACGATAAGAAAATAAATTTCATAAATTTTTGACTAAGTTATGGTGGTCAGGCAAACACATTTTAATAATTTTGAAAATTTCTAATAAAAAATTCATAACTAATTATTTACTTGCAAAAAAATTACAAAAAAATTGCAGCACATCTGAGCATGTGTCCTCTATTATATTGAAAGTTGCAAAAAAAAAAACATTTTTTCTTGTACTTAGGTTGGTCAGACATACACCTGCTTTTTATTTTTTTCCTAAAAATTTAGTACTACTGTATTAAAATTTCAAATTTTCACAAAATAGATTTCTTTTTTCCAAAAAAAGACTAGTAGCTTAGAAACTAACATTCAATTTTCTACATTTTTTGTTCTTAAATATTTTTCAAATTATGTTAATAACCTATTCAAATTTTTATGTCAAGTTGCCTAACTCTATTTTTCTGAATTTTCATTGCCATTTAAGGGCCTAGTTTGGACCCCCATAATCTTGCACTAACCCATGAGGTACAATATTACTATTGTATTTTCATAAGTATAGGTATGTGTCCACATATTCTTGTTCCTTCATGACTATATTATTCTAGAGCCATTATAAAGAATGTGGTTATACTATAATGCTACTTCTAGTTTTTTTGTAGTGACTCTTTTACATATTACTCTTAGTGAATGATTTTCCCCAATTCCAACCTTTGGTGCCCTTGTGAGTTTTCACCATTGGCCTCTATTAGGCCACCCTTTCTATTTTTTTATCTAATAGGAATAAATTAACACCCTTAACTAGTTTTCAACTAAACTACTAGGAATACCAAAATTGGCTTTGTCCCTACCAATCCAACTTTTTCCTAATTTATGTCCTTATCACATCTTGGTGTCCATGACATAATGAAATCATTTTACAAGGTAACATTCTCCTATGTCGTCCATCTACAACCATCTCTCTTACTATGTGATCCCATGGATCTTCTTCTTCTCCTTCTTTTGTGGTACAATATTAGCCACATATACTATTTAAATTTCTGTGTGTTTAAGTGTTTAACTTTCATTCTAGAGTTTACAATTAGGTGGAAGCATAAAGTTGTGTTTATTTTAAAATATCAATATATAATTTCTTAAGTATAAATCACTAACTCCCATATCTATTGCATGCATTTAAAATATATTTATTACCCATTGTATTTATTTTTATTTTTTAATTCAAATTAATATACTTTAGATATTTTTCCATCTAGCTAAACATTGTTTGTATACAACCAAATTATTTTTTATTTTATTTTTTGTGAAACAAGGACAACAATATAAAATATGGATGTATTTTTTAGAAAAAACTACTTTTTCTATTTTTCATATGTGTCAAATACAAACCTTTATGTTTGGTAAAAAAAACTATGTTCACTAGAAAATAGAAAAATAAATATAATAATTAAACAAAATATATTATAAATTATTATTTTTTAAATCATACTTTGAGTACTATGATCATGAAAAATATCATGTCATGGGGACTTCATTTTATTATTAAAACCTTGCCCTCAAATCATCATTATTTTTTTCAAAACTAGGTAAGTAGAAGTTGAAGGTTTAGGTAAGGTCTTCAAATGAAGGGCCTTTGAATAAATAACTTCAATTAAAGGCTCTTCACTTCAAGACACCTTTAACTGAAGGCTAGGGATCCTAAGGGTATTTTTTTGTGTAGCATTTAAAGATTTAGAAAAGGGGTCTATATTCAAACCCTATTTACACATGGTGAACCTTGTACCTTTGAAGGAAACAGCTACATCTAAAGTTGACCAACATTTGTTTATTTTAAAGACTCATATTTGTGCCCCATCACATAAGTATGACAAACATTTATGTTTCAACCCAATTATTTTTATTATATTATTATCAATTTATTTCCATCTTTCTATATCATATCAATGTATGTGTAGTTTTTTTTTTTTTGGTAGTGTTTAGTTTTTCTAGGTATATCTAGTATCTCATTTATGTTTAATATTTCTTTTGTTTAATATTTTCAGACATTTTGCATTTTTTCTTTGTTTATTGTATAGTAACTATGTTTCTTTGTCATGGTACACTATAGGATAGGTGTCTATGAGTGGAAGTAAAGGAAGAGTTGAAGTTTGATCTTTTTATATATCCTTTAAAAAAAATTAAGATAATATGCAATGTTAACTCACTTTCAATTACTATATTCTAGTATGCTAGCAACAATTAGTGTGATTTTTCACTTAGTGCCATCAATCCACTCAAGTGGGGGAAAAAATAAAGTCATAATTTGCCTACTTTGTAATCACCACCTTATACTTTTACATGCATTTTGTTGTCCATTCTCGTTGTGTGTTTTTAGGTCTATTTTACCTATTTTTGGCCTCTCCCATGCTTACAAATAGAAATTACAATTGGTGGAATAACTTTAGGCACATGTTACCAACCATCCCCAAAAACCTAGAATCTTCATCATGGAAAGGAATCTATGCCCATGGGAACTGGTCTCTAAACACATTTAACTTCCAATGCTAGTGTCCAAATTCAAATTTTACAAAGTAAAGTTTTCACCCCTTCAAACCCTAAAATTAGCTACATTTTTAATGTTCATTTGTTTAAACACTTGGTATAAGCATTGTAATGTAGAATATTGTACACCTTTACAATTTCACATTATGTTTGCATCCCCTTAATTAATTGGACTTAATTAAGACTCTAATTGACCAATTATGCATTCCAAAGCCTTATTATCCTTGTTTTCCAAAAGGAAAACCCACATTAAACAATTGCTAACATTAATTTAAACACCTTGGAAATTGTGTGTCTTGGATTTAGGTCCTAAGACCCATTCACCCAAGGGCAAATGGGTCCCCTTTAAGTGCCAAGACCCAATTTTTAATATGTTTTTGATGGAATTTTAATGATTCAAATTCAAGTTTCAAATGTTGGCTTGTGGAATCTAATTTTTAGGAAATTAGATAAACACCTATAAATACATAGTTATTTTTATCAATTCAAACTTAGCATGCATAATTCAAACTTCACAAGAGAAAAAAATATTGTAGAGCATTGAAGAGAAAATTTATTAGTCATCTACAATAGCAATCAAGATCATATCATCATGTCAACGTTCATGTGTGTTCATGTCAAGTTTTGGAGCTAACATTGTGATGTAGGTTTCAAGCATTCAAGTAAGGATTGAAGTAAGCATTCAAGCATCAAATCAATCAATCTAATTCATGCAAGATCCAAGCCTTAGAGAGATGTGTTAGACTTCAATCCTCTAAGGGCGGCCATTAAGAGTTGGTGAGTTGGGGCATAGCTTTGTTCATTCATCAATTCTTTCCATTTATCATTATTTCATCATCAAGGTTTAATTACCAACATGGGGTTTGACTAAGGCAAACCCCCATTCACCCAAAAAAAAACACTTTCCTCTCTCTTTATATGTGTAGATTTATAGGTGAAGAAGGATTGAAGATTGATCAAAGAAGCAATTTTGCAAAGTTGTCAATGTTAGTGTTGTAGTTGCAGGAGATATTTTCTCCTAAACATATTGTGTTCAAGGAAAGTCGACCTTCTTTCTTATAAATAAAAGTTGCATTTTCTAGGTCGTCCCTAGAAAGAAGGCCACCTAGTTGGATATTTATAGAGGATGGAATCCTCACTTGGGTATCTATTCATTTTCAACTCATGTTCACTATTCTCAGCAGAATTTTGCCATTCTCAGCAGCAGTTTGCCATTTTAGCAGCAAATTTCATTCAAAAGAAGTATAATCATTTGTGGAGAAGTGTCTCCATTTATTGTATGTGGCTTGGCCTATACTAGGGCCCAATTTGTATGCAGTTTTTTGCGCTTATTCATCTAATATATAAAGATATCATTTTGCTAGGATTTTCTCCCTCAAGTAGGAGGGTTTTCCCAGGGTAAAATTTTTGTGTTCATTGTCTTTGAGTTGCATTTTTCTGCTTGTTTACATTTTTTATCTAAAAACTAACAGTCAAAGTTGTCATCATTATTGTCAAGCTATGGAAACTCATCTACATATTTTATTTTCAAATTTTTGATAGTCAAACCTGGAGAAATTAGAAGCTTAGATCCAAGATCTGAGGAGTACAAAATTAAATCTTGGACCCTTGCACTAGGACCCATTTATCCTAGGGCGAACCAGTCCTACTACAGAGCTTAGAACCTTCTTTTAGGCCAAGTGCACACCATTATTCCCTTCTTAGATCTACTTAAAAATTACTATTTTCACTTTTGTTATCATAACATTTTGCATTTCAAGTGTTAGGTCATACAATTTAATTAGTTAATGCATTTGAAAATTTCTCTTAAAAGTGCCAATCAGTCATTTCTATCATAAGAAAACAACAAACCTTCCTAATAGTGTTGACTCACCTCAAGGTTGAAAATCAATCTTATCCTTGGGAGATCTCTTTTCTAATAAAATTAGTGAAAGTTTAAGTGTGTGTTCAAACCTTTAGGCTATTCCATCATTAAAACCCTCATACACATGTATTTCATCATCACACACACATACCTTACATTTTTCTTTATTTCAAACACATTTATATACCCCTTTTCCCTCCAACACTCATATTATTCTTATTTAGAAAAATTAGTGCCCAAACTCTCCCACACGCAACTGACTTGTAAGAACTCTATTATAGATAAAGGTAGCAAGCCTGAAGGTCTAGACATTGAATATTTTAATCTCTCTTGTGTCGGCCAATCAGTAAAAGCTTAGGAATTTCTTTCTCTAATATTCCTCTCTTTCATCCAATCCTTTATATTCTCATTGTAGGAAGCCATATATATATATATATATATATTTTCCCCACCTTCCTTGAAAAGTTCCAAAATATTAAAATCTCTCCTACTACCCTCATGGAAAAATATGAGCCATTTTCCTTTCCTTCTATCTCCCTTGCATCTATTTTGTGTAAATGTTCATATTCTATTATATCCATCATATCTTCACACACCACTTGGTTTTAGATATCCTCCTAGATTTTAATATTGTGATCACTATTTTTTGGACACAACACCAACACCTTACCACTAGGTATATACACACTCCCAATCCTTTCAATAGTACTTTATAAATAGTTGAAATTATCTAGCATGTCACTAATTTAGGTAGTCTCCTATAAAACACACCCTTTCCCTCTTATAAATTATACTCAACTTAGATTATCTCATTTCCAAGATTCAATATCATTATTTTTTTAGTAGGAAAAGGAAAAAGATTTGAAGGAAAACACGTCCATAAAGTTACAAATATATTAAAGAAATATTTTCACTAGACCCACATTTCAACTTCTTGATCCATTTTTGGCATCAATTTGATCATTTTGCAAGTGCACGTGTGTTTTATTTTTTACTTTATTTCTTCTAGCACTTTCATTTATGCTTTTCCATTCCCAAATATTATATTGTTTATTTTAAATCATCATCAATATGGTTTTTGTTTTGTGTATAAAATATTATTTGGTAAGAGAAAGTACGATAGAAATAAAGTAACTATCTACTAGGTTCATGTAAAACTTAGGGAATATTAAAATTATCTATCAAAGAGATAAAAATAGAAATACGAGGAGAATAAGAGGAAGGAGAAGAAGTGAGAGATTTCGTAGTTGAAGAGGGAGGAGAGAGAAGAGTGAAATAAATAATATCTATAGATTAAGGTATGTCATATGGAAGAGGATTGAAAAAGAGAAATTTTAGGCTTGTAGGGTAATTTGGCCAAAAAAAGGTTGTGAATATGGGAAAGCATGTGAAATAGTTTTTGAGAGAAGAGGAAGAGAGGGATATATAAGGTGTATCAAAAAATAAAGCATGTGGTGGAGAATTTGTGGATGGTAGCAAGGAATGTGTTAAGTCCCAAAACTACTCTCTTGATCTTAGAGATTTTATCCATCTTCAAGGCCAAGGATTTTCCTTTAAAAGGGGAAAAGAGAATCATCAAAAAACTCGGGATGGTTAAAAGGATAATACTCTTTGGGATCAACTTAAATCTAAGAGGGTTTTCCCAAAGGTCACCTCAATAGTTTTTTTACATCAATTGAAATGTAACAATGAGTCTAATAAATAGTAGTCATACCCAAATTTACATATGATTCCAAATTTGTCACTAGGTTATATGTAAGTAACTGCAAAGGACCTCTATATAACTAAAAATACACCTTGCACATTGACTTGCAAATATCAATAATTCTAATTCCTTAAGATAGTTTCATTTTTCATCTCATAAAAAAATGAAAAGGTGCATGCATGCATATTTAGGTTCTCTCACGATATAAAATTTTGGTTCACTCATAATGTTTCCCTAGTCTATAAGAATGGACCATAAACAACATGCAAAACCTCATCTAAACATATAACTAACTAGAGAAAAAACATTGTTTGAATTAAAATGTCTAATATTAAACTAATAAGGGTTGGTACCTAATTCATCAAGAAAAAAATTCATAACAATAAAGAGGAAAGGGAAAAATTGAACACATTATCAATAGAACTTAGTTTGCACATGGAAACCAAAGATTGCATTTCAATAATGAAAATTATTATTCATCCATGACCAAAACTACAAGAACCCATATGCATTGAAAGAATGGTTATTATAACACATTTGTAATACATTAGGTGCTATCACACATGCACCAAAACCTCAATACATTCATGCCAAAAAATGTGGCAAAAGAAATACTAAAGTACAATTTAGATACACTCCTAAATCACCACAAACAACCATGGAGGCATTCATTATAAAAAAAATGTATAGGAAAAATCCATTCATACTCTAATACAAAGCATATACTTTTGTTTATAGTCACAACATTCAATATTTGAAACCCTAGAAAGATTTGTAGACATAAGTGGACCATAAAATTGCTTTGATGACCAACCCATTATATGAAAAACCAACTAAAATATATAGATCTCTAGTTGTGATTCCCAAACCATAATAAAAGAGCATCATTATGGTAAAATAATAATTATGCAAATAAAATCATCTCTCTAGTCATAGTCGCCACTCTTGATATTTGCATCCCAAAACACATGAAAATTAGACCACAAAAATACCAAAATCCACATAGGTGGCACAAGACAACTCAAAAAACTTGAAAATCTTCAATTCATTTATTATGCATGTAGATCCATTGTATTAAGGCTTGGTCAAGCCAAAAAATCTACTAAAAATTGTCACTAGGGGATGCCATGAAGATAATAAGTTGTGAAAACCCTAACCACTATGTTAAATACAATATAAATCATCCTTGTGATTGATTTCTTTCATATCAACATCTAGGTGATTAAACAATGAATTGTGGGTGTCATTTGAATAGATTTAGTAATCATGGAGCTCCAACAGATCAATCTTGTGTTTCTAGGCTATTTCTACCTTTACTATTGTAAGTTGCATAAAAATATGTGCCCATTTTTATGAACAATGGTTTCTAGTTTGGAGAAACCCTAATATGGATTATGATGATGGAATCCCTAGTCACAAATAGTCCTCTAAACATGCAAGGGAGTAGTTGAGAATTTCACTAAAAATGGTGAGTGTTAGACTTCAAGGATCAAGGATGACTCATGGTTCATGCCTTATGGCATCTTCAAGGTGGAAGTCTAAAGGTTCAAATCCAATGATGAACATGTAGAGGAAAATATCAGAGGTTGAGGTTTAGGCCTACCTCATGATAGGTACCTAAGGAGAGGGAAGCCTAATAGGCCAATATTTGTTAAAATAAGTGGGTAAAATATGGGAAATAGATGAATGTCATACTAAGATGAGGAATTTTTCTATCCCAATAAGGAACAAAGGAAGCGAAGGTGGGAATTAAGACATGCTTGATAGGGAAACCCTAATAAATCTAACACTTTGTAAAAACCTAAATATTTTAACCTATAACCCATATATTTATATAATTTGGGGGATTTTTATAATTATGGCACATTATAAGCACACAGGGAATAAAAATGGATAACTCAAAGGAAATTTTGAACAAGGGAGGCCGACTTAAGACATCTCATATCAATTATAAATGGGAATCCAAGTAGGGTCAAGACACACAAAAAGTGAAAGAACTCAAGAAAAAGTTGACATGTTGGGATTGAGTCCCAATAGGATATGTTTGGAGATGTTTGTCTCTTATAGACACACCAAGAATCCAAATCTCCAAGTAGACCAAAATTGGGAACAAAAGGGATCAGTACTAAATCATTCTTCACCATGACAAATAGGGATCATGATTAGTGTTTTCATTTCATGTCCCACTTATTCACGGTTCAAGGATGTTTTTGGGATATCTTTCATCAATCCTTCTAAATTAGGTATGAAACTTAGAATTTTCTCATAAAGTGATGGTGGAGGTTGTTTGGGAGCTAGTAACATTTTCAAGAGTTTTGTAACTTTACTAAGGTTCTCAACCAAGCTCTAAGTGTTAACACATATTTTTTATGAAGCCTTCAAAGTATTTCCTCATGGTTGGTGAACCTATGACTTGAGAGCATGGGGATCTAAAGGTCATTAGAGTTGTTCAAGGTATCGAAAACCTAGAACCTCCACCTTAAGTTTTGAGTTCTTGATGAACCTCTTATGAGTAAGAAAAATATGCAGAATATAAGATAACATTGTGGTAGAACTTTAATGTGGTTTTGGAACTTCCTCAAGTTCTTGATGGGCGTTGAATTCCCAACAGATGCCTATTGGTGCCAAGGTTCCCAATGATTCTCTAAGTGCCAAAATAAATGTATATCTATGAGGCTTCTTGAAGGGTTTTGATTGGTGTACAAAACTCTAACAAGTGGGTAAAAGATAAGGTAGAGGTTGTCAGTGCTTTCATCGAAACCAACAACTTGAAACTTAAAACAAGGTCTTGAGTTCCTTGTATTCCTACAACAAGTAATAGGAGTGTGAGCAAAGGAAAAATAAGCAATATTTCCAATTGTAAAACCACCTTTAGTTCTTGATAAAGCCTTGAGTGCCAAAATAGGTCAAGATCTACAAACAGGAGGTAAAGCTTCAACAGAAAGGAATTTTTAAGGGAGTGCTTGATAATTTCCTAGAATGGGTGATATGGATGACATAGAGGCACATAGAGATTTCAAAAAATTTGGAGTAGGTCCAGTAACTAGGAACATCCACCAAGGTTTCAAATTCCTAATATGCCTCTAGAAAGTGCTAAGTGGACACTAGACCCCAAAAAGGACTTGGAACCTTAAGTTCCAAGGTTCTAGGTTCCTCCTGAAACTTGAACTATAAAGGTAAAATTTCTAAGCTCCTCCTAAAACCCAACCTATTTCAACAACTATTTTCACAATTCCAAAGTTCTTGTTCTTCCCTGGGGCTTGATTCTTACAAATCTTGTGTGGACATCCAAGGTTCCAAGTTCCTCTCAGAACTTGAAACCTCAAAATAATCCTAGAATGATAGCTTTCATGCTAGGGCTTGGCAGGACTTCCATTATCCTACCTACCTCAAGGATAATACTATAATTCCATTAATACACTTTCCTTGCTCACCGACCACCAAACTCCATTGGCACCCAAAAATCATTGATTTTATGCTTAGCCATACCTCATTTATTTCTTTAGAACCCTATTTATGACATTAAATTTTGCAAGATATTATTTTCAATAGATTTAAGGGGGTTTTTCCTTATCTCTACACTCAAACCCACAAGCCATAAATTCTCAAACAATGTTCTTTGATGCCTTAGCTCATCAAATCATATTTGATGGGAGCATGTGCCTATAGAGTATTGGGGAAATCATGGTTAGGGTTAGAGTATTTGTAGCATACCAAAAATTTGTTGTTGTATTTTGGCATCTTCCTTTAGAGCTATAAAGGACCCCTAGAACTCTCTTTTTCAAGAAGTTCCTTGTCAATTTTTAACAAAATATAGATAGAAGAGAAATTCTTTTGTAATATTTTTATGTTCTCTAATATTGTAAAAATATATTAATGCCTTTGAATCAATAAAAAAAAAATTATTTTCATTTTTTCTCATTTATAGCATGGGATGATCCCACAATAGTGTTTACACTTTTTGGCCAAATTTGACATTGAACTGAATTTTTTTTAACTAAATCTTCACTTTCAGGCACCTATACCTACTAAACCATGAGGAATTTGAAGATGATGCAAGCTAGTGATTTGTGACATTTTGTTTGTAAATTATAAACCCAAAAATTTTTTGGGGAGCATTTTTCCAATTTTTCTTCATGAAGGGAATTGTAAACCACTATTGTGGGATCACCCCACATTGTGTATTCTCTCATTTGTCAACATAGTTTGTGGATCTCTTTGCTTCTCTTTCTATTTTGGTTTAATATTCTTACTTTCATGTATGGATGATATTTTCCCCTATGAAGAGATGCATGCTATGTGCATTCTATTTTTAAGAGCTATCTATCGATTTCCACTTTCCCTCTTAGTGATTTTAAACACCTAACCTTCATAGATTCTTGCAAGAGCTATTAAAATAGAGATATTTGTGAGTTTTGTAGCTTGTTATAGGTTTTATGTCTTGATGTGAGAAATGGGAGATCCCAACTAAGTTTTGGTGCATCACCCTTTTTATGTTTCTATTATTTTCCTTCTCCCTTTTCTCTTATGAATCATTAGAGGAGGAATAGCTTTTGGTTTTAATTTTTTTTGTTATTTTTGGATGTTGTGGTTGTTTTTCTGATATGTGGTTGTCATTGATGTCAACACTATTGGCATTAATGTCTTAGAAGTTGTATATGTCGAGGATATTGAGAAAATTGTAATAAAATAAGTTGCAGGTTGTCAGTGGTGAAGTGAAGTTCATTCTGTTGGTTAGCTCAGTACATTTGTGATCAATCATTATAGATTAAAGGGTTTGTTTTCAATTATATCTATTTTATCCATGTTAATTTTCAAAGATCCGTGTGAAGATTTGACTGAGTTATGAGCAGTTGTGTTCTGTCAGTCATTTTATTGCTTCAGTTGGTGTTCCTGAATGAAGATGATGTGATTCTATTAAGTTCAGTTGTTGCAAATGCTTCTCTAGTGATTCATGATGTTTTTGGATGTTTCTAGATCGTGCTCTATCTATATTGCATGTCTGCATTGATCGTTGTGCTCACGATTAGATATTTTCTCTTGTGTGTTCATGTTTTTCATGTTCTTGGACAACAGGCTGTTGTAGTGTGTTGTGGATCTTCGAGGAATAATTGTTTGAACTATTTTTGTGTTTTAGTATTTTATTTTGGGTCTTCACTATGTTGTGGCCAACATTGGTCGATTCACATTGAAAATTATTTATTGTTTTGGGCCGACAGTTTGCATATGTTTTATTATTTTGTTGAGGCCGACATGTAGCAATGTAATCTCTTGTTGCGAATATATATAAGTGATTGTTTATTTCATTTGAAGGCATGCATGTGAGAGAGATGTGTGAACAATGTCCTAATCATTCGAAGGAAGAAGCAGAGTGTGAAGAAGAATGAGCAGAGTGTGAAGAAGTGTTCATGTGCTTAACCAAAATTATAATAAGGCATTAGCAGATGCTATTTTCTCAGTTCAAAATCTTGTGGATGTAATCCAAATATTTTTGTAAGACAATGATTCTTCCTTTTGTAATTGAGCAATGAGCTCTAGGCAGTGCGCTTGAATGCATGTGCATTCCCCATTTTATTCTTTATACTTTTAATAGGGTATAATCTTGTGGACTGACCTCCATCGTGGTTTTTCCCCTAACAGGGTTTCCACGTAAAAATCTTGGTGTTATGTGTGTTTCTGATGTGTTTTTGATTTATGCTTTCATGGTTATTGATTAGATCTGAGAATAAGGTTAATAAGTTTGGTAAGTTTGAATTTATGAGACAACTGATTTACCCCCCCCCCTCAGTTGTCTTCCCTTGTGTTGCCAACAATTATATCAACACTTGAAACTAGTCTTATAAAGGAACTAACCTTCTCTATGTTGGGAAAATGTGTCTCAAGCTTGCAATTACATAAGTTACTATTGATACATAAGGTACTCCTCATAAGACGACAATGGGGGGGTGTCGGGGGGTCTCCCCCCTGCGAGGGGTCTGGGAGGATCATCCCCCAGACTAGGGTCCAAGGAAAACGCGCCCTAGTGGAGGTTCAAGGGTAGTGACCCTGAAAGGAAAATTTTATTTATATTTTATTATTATAAATCTAGATTGTTCATCTTTATGTCTCATATCTAACGGCTGATATTTTATTTGCTTGACTTTCCATAGAAGACAACCCTATTTTATGAGGGCATTGTATTATGGTTGTGTATTGTGATGTATTTTGAAAGTTTGATAGTGGTCATGTTGCCTCTAGATCTCTAGTTGGTGATACTCCTGTGAGAAGCTTGCTCTACAAGTATATTGTAATCTTTGTGATTTTTGAATAATATATTGGGCAGCTTTTGGAGTGTGGGGCTTTTCTCCCAAAAGGGTTTGTTGGATGTTTTGGTTGTGTTGTTGATATGTGGTTTTCATTAATGTCAAAACTATTAGCATTGATGTATTGAAGGATGTATATGTCGAGGATATTGAGAAAAATGTAATAAGAAGAGTTGCAGGTTGTCAGTGGAGAAGTGAAGATCAGTCTATCAGTGTGATCCATATGTTGATGATCAGTTGTTGTGGACTAAAGGGTTTCTTCTTGAGTGTATCTAGTTTATCCATTGGAAGTTTTAGAGGTCCGCGTGAAGTTTTGAGAAAGTTATGAAGATTTGTATTCTGACAGTTTTTCTGCTACTTCAGGTTGTGTTCCTTAATGAAGTTCAAGTGATTTTTGTAAGTTCAATTATCGTGGATGATTCTCTATTCTTTTATGGTGGTTATGGATGTTTCTAGATCATGAATTATCTTTGTTGCACGTCTGTGTTGATCGGTGTGTTCGTTGTCGGTGATTTTTCCCTTGTGTGTTCGGGTTTTTATGTTCTTCACCGACATGGTGGTTGTAGCGTGTTGTGGATCCTTGGAGGTTAAAGTTTGAATGTTTGGCACACTCGAGGAGGTTTTTTTAATTCTTCATTATATTGTGGCCGACGGTGTTTGATTCGCATTGGAAATTTACTTGTAAATTTGGGCTGACATTATGTATATGTTTTATATTTCATATTCTATTTTGGCTGACGAAGTTATTGGTGCAAATCCATGTTTTGGATATATAAGAATGATTGTTTGTGCATAGTAAAAGTGTGTGTGAGAGCAGAGGAAGAGAAAATGTGTGAATAGTGATCTAATCATTCGATTGCAGAGTAGAGTGTGAAGAAGTTTGAGCGAAGTGTGAAGGATTTTTTTGTGCTTAATCGAAACTGTAATCAGGCTTTTGTAGAAGCTATTTTCTCAATTCATACCTTGCGGATCTAATCTGAATTTCTATAAGATAATGTGTCTTCTTTGGGAAATGATCCCTCTTGTATTTGAGTAGTGAGCTCTAGGCAATGTGCCTAAATGCATGTGCATTCCCATTATTCTTCTTTATACTTTTAACAGGGTATAATATTGTGGACTGACATCCACTGTTGGTTTTCCCCTAACAGGGTTTCCATGTAAAAAATATTGGTGTTCTTTGTGTTTCTGATGTGTTGATGGTTTATGGTTTATTGTTCATTAATTAGATCTGATATTAAGTTAAGTTTGAAAAGTTTAAATATTATCTGACAATTGATTCACCCCTCGCTCAATTGTCTATCCTTGTTTTGACAACAATTGGCATCAGAGCAGGTTCCTTTGAAGAAGTTTAAAAGCTTGAGGTGATCCGAGATGGCATCATACAAGAAGGACAGTCCTAGATTCGATGGAACAAATTACCCTATGTGGAAAGCAACGATGGAGTGTCATTTCAGGTGTATTGGTGAACCTTTCTAGAATATTACAAAGAATAGATATGTTATTCCTCAGAATGGTCCTTCCACTCCTAATGAGGTTAAAGACGCTGAGACTAATATCAGGGCTATTGAAGCTTTATTGAGTGCTATGATAGATTCGGAAATGAAAAATGTGATGGATCTGAAGACAACTCATGAGATCTGGAAGAAGTTGGAGACTGTTTATGGACATGCACTTGTGAAGGTTGCTAAGCTAACAAGTTTGAAAGGAGAGTACAAAACTTTGAAGATGGGTGAAGATGAAAATATTTATTCTTTTATGCAAAAAGTAAATGAACTTGTGATGGGTATTAGATGTGTCGGTGGTACCTTGGATGAACAAGAAATTGTAGCTAAAGTGCTCAGATCATTGTCTCCCCCTTACAAATCAAAGGCTCATGCTATTAAAGAGCTTAGAATAGTGACAAATGTGACAAGAGATATGTTGATTGGTAAACTTTTTGCTTTTGAGTTGAGTGAATTTGGTGATTCTGCCCCTAAGATTGAATCTGCATTTAAGGCTTTTGTATTCGGAAGAAACATGCAAAGATATGATCCAGGAGAAAGTTCTAGAAATACATTCAAGTATGAGGAAGAGATGAAACAACTTGAAGAAGAAGAAAGAGAGGTAGAAGAGCTAGAAGCACTGATTGTGAAGAAAGAAGGCAGAGGACAAGGTAAGTATAAAGGAAATTTTCCTATTAAATGTTTCTCTTGTAACAAAATAGGTCATTTTGCTTCAAGGTGTCTTGAAAGAGTTCCTAGGTCCAAGCCTTACAAACCTAGATTTCAAAAGAAATGCTATTATGCTAAAGAAGGTGTGACTGATGAAGAATATGATAAAGAAAATAGAAATGAAGATGAATGGGATTTCATTGCTATCAAGGAAAATGGTTTGGTGGCTACTGAATCTAATAATGTTGAGAAAGCTCTTGTAGCCCGAATTTAAGAAAAGGATGAGTGGGTTATTGACAACGGATGCTCACATCATATGACTAGTGACAAAAGAAAATTTGTAAATCTAAAGAAATATGACGGTGGGGTTGTAAGATTCAAAGATAACAATGTTGGTGTGATTCGTGGTAGAGGATCTATTTGTCTTGGTGGTAAACATAACAATGATGATGTCCTTTATGTTGAAGGCTTGAAGCATAACCTGTTGAGTGTTGGACAGATGGTGGACAAGGGTTACAATCTTCAGTTCAAAAATGGAAGATGATGGATACTTGGAAGTTAGGGAAATGAAATTGCTTTAGGTACAAAGACAAAAGGTAATATTTTTCACCTAAGTTCTGATGTAAGTTGTTTGATTGCTGAAGTGGATGAAAGTTGGTTATGGAATAGGAGGTTGTGTCATGTGAATTTTGATAACATTGTCAAGGTGAGCTCCACTCAAGCAGTACGAGATCTACCTAAGCTAGTAAAGCCTACTAACACAATATGCAAGGAATGTTAGATGGGAAAACAAACTAGAGTTTCTTTTTGGAGTAAACAACATCATACTAATGGAATACTGGAGTTGGTACATACTTATCTGTGTGGTCCCTCTAGAATCAGAAGTCTACAAGGACAAAGGTACTTTATGCTACTTATTTATGATTACTCTAGGATGATATGGGCTTTCTTAAGAGAAAAAGGTGAAGCATTAGAGAAGTTCAAAAGTTTCAAAGCTATGGTAGAGAATGAGATAGGTTTGAACATCAAATTCCTAAGGTTAGACAGAGGTGGCGAGTTCACTTCCCAGGAGTTCAATTCTTTATGTGAAGAGCATGGAATCAGAAGATAATTATATGCTCCCTGAACCCCTCAACAAAATGGAGTTGTAGAGAGAAATCACATAACAATTTTGAATGTTGCTAGAACAATGATGTTGGAAGGAAATGTACCTCACATCTATTGGAGAGAAGCTGTAAACACTGTTGTGTACACTCTAAACCAAGTAAATGTCAATGGTATTTCTGTTAAGACTCCTTTTGAGCTATGGTTTGGTTATAAGCCTAATATTAAATATTTCAATATCTTTGGAAGAAAGTGTTATATTAAGAGAGATGAGGACATAGGAAGGTTTGTTGCAAGGAGCGATGAAGGAATCTTTCTAGGTTACTCTACTAAAAGCAAGGCTTCCTAGTGCTATAATAGAAGATTGAGGAAAATGGTTGAAAGTGAAAATGTTAGAGTTGATGAGGACTCTGCTAGATCATCCAAAGACTGTGGATATGATTCAGATGACCAGCAAGATAGTACAGACAAAGGGAAGAGTTCTCAAACACAAAATCAAGCTCGAATTGTTTTGATGAATCAAGAAAGATAGGAAGGAGAAACAAGTGTAAGTGCAAAAGAAAGAATAGAAGAACTAGAAGTGCAAGAGAATCCTAAAATTTTGAGGTATGTAAAGCTAAATCATTCTAAAGATCAAATTATAGGAGATAAAAATAAAGGTGTGTAGACTAGACGAAGGATTGCAGAAGAGTATTGTTTGATTTCCAAGACTGGGCCTAACATTCTCAATGAAGCCTATAATGATGAACACTGGATGGAATAAATGAAGGAAGAATTGATCCAGATTGAAAAGAATGATACATGGATTCTTATTCCCATACCTAAAGACAAAAATGTGATTGGTACTAAGTGGGTCTTTGAAAATAAGTTGAATGAACAAGGTGACGTAATCCGGAATAAAGGAAGACTGGTACATAAAGGGTATTCACAAAAGGAAGGTATTGATTTTGAAGAAACCTTTTCCCTTCTTGCCATAATTGAAGTTGTAAGATTATTTCTTACTTATGCCACATATAAGAACTATAAATTCTATCAAATGGATGTGAAGTCAACATTTCTAAATGGTGAGTAAGAAGAAGAGGTATATGTTTAATAGCCAGATGGATTTCAACTAACTGATAAGGAAGACATGGTTTGCCAATTGAAGAAAGCATTGTATGGACTCAAGCAAGCCCCCAGAGCTAGGTATGCTAGAGTGGATAAATACTTACTAAACCTTGGATTCAATAAAGGTACTATTGATAGCAACTTGTATTTTAAGTTGGATCATGATAAACAGTTGATTATTGAAGTCTTTGTTGACGACATTATTTTTGGAGGAGATGATGATCTATGTATGAAGTTTGTTGATGAAATGGAAAGTTAATTTGAAATGAGTATGATTGGAGAGATGAAGTTTTTTCTAGGATTGCAAGTTACTCAGTTGGACAATGGTATTTTCATATCTCAGTCCAAATATGTGAGAGAGTTGTTGAAAAAGTTTGGCATGGAAGACTCAAAGCCTGTTGGTACACCCATGGTAACTGGATGCAAGTTAACACAGAATGATGAATTGGTGGATTGCTCTACTTAACTCAAAGCAAACTAGACATCATGAATGTTGTGTGTATGGTTGCTAGATTTCAAGTTGATCCAAAAGAATCTCATGTAACTACTGTAAAGAGAATTTTCAGATATCTAAAAGAAACAGTTGATTTTGGGCTTTGGTATCCTAAAGATAATGATCTTATCTTAAGTGCCTATATTTATACAGACTAGGTAGGAGATGTAGATGATAGGAAAAGCACTAGTGGTGGTGCCTTCTTCCTACGGAAGAAGTTGGTGTCTTGGTTGAGTAATAAGCAAAATTCCATTTCCCTATCTACTGTTGAGGCATAGTATATTGTTATTGCAAAAAATTGTACTCAAGTGTTGTGGATGAAACATATGCTAAAGGATATTAGAGTTGTATATGATGACCCTACTACCATATACAGTGACTCAAGTGCAATAAACATATCGAAGAATCCAGTGATACACTCTAAGACCAAGCATATATCAATCAAGTTTCACTTCCTGAGGGAGAAAGTAAGTGAGAAAGAAGTCAAACTAGAGTATGTGCCTACCAAAGAATAGATTGCAAACGTTTTCACCAAGCCATTTCCAAAAGATACCTTTGAGTATCTCAGAGGGATGCTAGGGGTGATTACCCCTCCTGATATGAACTAGAGATGCATTGGTTTGCATCAATCCGTGTACTTCATGATCATATTCTGATCCAGATTGATGTTGTGGTGCCTGCTACTCAAGGGGGGTAGTCAGATGTGCAGATATGTGTTTCAGATCTTCTATAGAATAAATCTTTTCCATTGATGTCAAAGGGGGAGAAGTGCAATGTGAAAAATCTTTCTAGGGAGAAGAGTTGAGGAGAAGACTCAAAACCTAAAGAAGAGTAAGTGTTGTGTTGATGGTATTTTTCATATCATGTGTTGCCATCAATGCCAAAGGGGGAGATTGTTGGATGTTGTGGTTGTGTTGCTGATATGCAGTTTTCATTGATGTCAACACTATTAGCATTGATGTATTGAAGGTTGTATATGTCAAGGATATTGAGAAAATTGTAATAAGAAGAGTTGCAGGTTGTCAGTGGAGAAGTGTAGATCAGTTTATCGGTGTGATCTGTACATTGGTGATCAATTGTTGTGGACTAAAGGGTTTCTTTTTGAGTGTATCTAGTTTATCCATTGGAAGTTTTAGAGGTCCGCGTGAAGTTTTGAGCAAGTTATGAAGATTTGTATTATCACAGTTTTTTTGCTACTTCAGGTTGTGTTCTTGAATGAAGTTCAAGTGATTTTTGTAATTTCAGTTGTTGCGGATGATTCTCTGGTGTTTTATGGTGGTTTTGGATGTTTCTAGATCATTCTCTATCTTTGTTGCACATCCGCATTGATCGGTGTGTTCGTGGTCAGTGATTTTTCTCTTGTGTGTTTAGGTTTTTATGTTCTTGGCTGACATGGTGGTTGTAGCGTGTTGTGGATCCTTGGAGGTTAAAATTTGAATGTTTGGCATGCTCGAGGAGGTTTTTTTAAGTCTTCATTACACTATGGTTGATGGTGTTTGATTCGTATTGGAAATTTACTAGTAAATTTGGGCCGATATTATGTATATGTTTTATATTTCATATTTTATTTTGGCCGACGAAGTTGTTGATGCAAATCCATGTTGCAGATATATAAGAATGGTTGTTTGTGCAAAGCAAAATTGTGTGTGAGAGCAGAGGAAGAGATAATGTGTGAATAGTGATCTAATCATTTGATTGTAGAGTAGAGTGTGAAGAAGTTTGAGCGAAGTGTGGAGTGTTTCTGTGCTTAATCAAAACTATAATCAAGCTTTTGTAGAAGCTATTTTCTCAGTTCATACCCTGCGGATCTAATTTGAATATTTTTAAGACAATGTGTCTTCTTTGGGCTATGAGCCCTCTTGTATTTGAGCAGTGAGTTCTAGTAAGTGTGCCTAAATGCATGTGCATTCCAATTATTCTTCTTTATACTTTTAACAGGGTATAATATAGTGGACTGACATCCACTATGGGTTTTCCCCTAACGGGGTTTCCACGTAAAAAATCTTGGTGTTCTCTGTGTTTCTAATGTGCTGATGGTTTATGGTTTATTTTTCATTCATCAGATCTGATATTAAGTTAAGTTTGAAAAGTTTAAATATTTTGTGACAACTGATTCACCCCCCCCCCCTCTTAGTTGTCTGCCCTTGTTTTTCCAACAGGTTTTTTCTCACGTAAATCACTGTGTTGTGGTATGCATGATATTTATGTTTATTTTTGTTTAATTTTCTGTAACTGAAGATATGTATTTTTTTTGGATTATTCTCCTCTCAAGATTAGTGTAGGAATTTGTTATGGTACCTTAGCTTCCTTACACTCTAGAGGCTTGATCTAAAGTTAGAAATGTCCCACATTTGAGAGACCATTCCCATTGTTGTTCTAAAATATTGAACAAGGTTCGATAAGGGTGTAATTCTAGGTGACAAATTTTTTTAGCATGCTTGGTGAGACCAATTTAATGAGCCTTACATAGTTTTTTTGTGAATATTAGTATTTTTCTTAGTATTTGAATTCATTGGATACACAATAAAAGCACCTAACAACTCCAATCTTTTGGTTTTAGACCATGTTGATCATTCATACAAAATATACAAATAAGAGAATCTCATAAAGGTAAGTGTTCTAAGTTCTTAGAATTACCTTTATCTTCATCAATAAATAAAAGATATAGCAAGCAATTCACATAATATTTAAGAGTCCAACCAATGATATAATTCTTACTTGTTGCTAATAGTTCCTCCAAACCAAAAAAAATATTATTCCATGATCCTTCTATGGATTTCCCAAGGAATCAAGTCTTTGTCACCTTTAATGGAGGAAGTCCTATTATCCTTTCTAATCATGATGACATCTTTATAGTAGCTTTTAAAAATAATACCTTATTTCACCAGTGAAAATGTTATCACCCCTATAGAGAACATCTAATAAATTTCCAATATATGCTCAATCCATAATATCATATAAGATAATGTATCTATTCAACTCCCTTCCACCACCTTAAAGAGTAAGGAATTACAATGGTATAGAGGGTTACCACCTAATTCAATTCATAACTAGGATGAGTTAGGTGAGAATATTTGTGAATAGTTTGAAGATAAAATTGACCATTTGTCCCTAGTAGAACAATTGACCACTATTAAAAGAGCCTCGCATGAATTAATGGGATACTTTAATTTGAGATTCCAGGAGACTTCGGATAGAATTCCAACCTTGGTCAAGCCTTCTCCATACCATGCATCTTGTATGACTTTAGAGCTCTAAACAATGATGTAGGTGATATGATATAGCCATCAAGGGGAATTACCTTACCTAATACTTATGATGTTTCTATAAGAACATCAATTTATTTAATACAAGTTGGGAAAATAGCCCCAAGGCCTCCAATATTTTGTATCCCAAATTTTCACCCACTCAGCTAATCTTGGCACCTCTTCTTGTAGTAACTATTCAACCAACCACTTATAATATCCCTTCCAATAAATTATACAAACTAAAAATCTTGTTATAAAACTTTGATGATGAGTTAGTATCTTTAAAGAGGTAACAAGCACATAATAATGTATTTTAGTAGACTTATAACCAAGATCACTCACCCAATAGGAAACCTTATCAAGTGAATGTTCAAGGAAAAGGTTAGTTAGGCTATGTTGGGTTGTTTAACACCCTTAGCCTGTCTATTACAAACTCTTCCAAAGTTATTTTTCCTAATGCAAAATAATTTAGCTCAAGACCATAAAATTGTTACCCATGCAATTAGCCCCATAACCAAAATTCATGCCAAAATGGGGTCCTAAACCAAGCTTTGATGGTTCAATGTGTAACAATGCTTCAAGAACAACAATATAGATCATGTCAAGAAGGGATAGTGAGACAAGAACATGTGAAAGGTGAGTCCATTCTAATGAATTGAAAGGAGGGTGATTTTTCTAAGGCCAATCAATGGGAATTTTTGTTGGATGGTGACAATGATGAAATCAATCATGATTTCCATTCAAATGATGACAATTCTACCCTTGCTATTTGTTCTATCAATATGGAAAAGGAAGAATATATATGTACCATGGAATATTTAGATGAATCAGCTCATGATGTCAATTATTCAATGTTGGAAAAATGAAGAAGAACATATTTTTATACTATTTTTATTGTCATTGATGTCACCATGTATATGAGTTGCAACTACACAATTAAGTCTTAGTTCAATCTAGTATTCTGGACCGGTATCTGAACCAGTATGTAGTTATCATCCTCTAGTGTTTTGGTCTGCAGTTCTCAATTGTTGATTACTATTGCTTGCAGTTTTTGGGAAAAAAATTTGGATGTCGAAAGGTTTCTTACTTAGAATCTCTCGTGCACAAATGCTCGAATGGTGTATCGACATTACTTTGTTGTTGCTTTTTTCCATTTGGTCCATCTTTGGCTGACCTCATGGATAGTTGGTGATATGGTGAATTAATTTTGTGTTGCAAATGTATGTGTGACCTATCTTAGACATTTTGAATTATCTCTTGAAGGATTTTTGGAGTTGACAGTTAATATTTATGGTTGCATGTAATTAGGCCAACCTAATTGATGCTTGCGGATGGATCAAGTATATATTTCAGATAGTTTTGAAGATTGAAATGTAGAAGTACTGGTTGCGAAGTTGTGAATGTGAAAAATGTGAAGATGATGAAGTGTGTCAAGTCAGTTTATTAAGCTTAAAAGGAACTAAATCAACACTTGTTAGGTGTACATTATCAGTTCATTTTCTGGCTATAAGCCATTTTGTTATTGTAATTCTATAGGCAGTGAGCCTTTGTATTCAAATAGTGAGTCCTGGCAATGAGCTACCCTTTTTTTGTAATATTTTAGAACCGGTTATAATATATTGTGAGCTATCCCTCACCGTGGTTTTTCCCATTTTGGATTTTCCACGTAAAAATTTTGGTTTTCATGTGTTGTGTAGTTTTATGCTTTGTTGATGATCTTTCTTATCTTTACTGTCTTATGTATTGGAGTTATTGGATGGTATTTTTTCAACAATTTTAATAAGATACTGATTCAACCCCCCTCTTAGTATCTTGGATATTCAACAATTGGTACCAAAGCTTGGTTCCTCTAGAGAAGCCTAACAGCTTGAGGAAGATCCTAAAGATGGAACATATGGATGGTAAAGAAGAGATCTAAGTTGCGCTTGAAGATCATGACAAGGTTGAAAATGAAAATAGAGATTTGAAATAAAATCTTGATGAGGCAAATGAATGTGTCCAAAAATTGAAAGAGCAATTGAAGAAGTTCAAAGAAAGACAGGGAAGTAAGTGAGCAGTTGAAGCAAGCTAATGAAGATATTACTGGTTTGAAGGTACGAGTGGAGGAAAAGAAAAGAATTGAAGAGTGTCTGAATAAAATGGTGCCAAAAAAGTCTGATGAATGCACTAAGCTTGAACAAGAAGTGGTGAATCTAAAGGTAGATTTGGAGAAAGAAAAAATCTGTGAAGATAGTTTCAAATCCAACTCCGAAAAGCTTGATGAGTTAATTGCAGGGAAGAGACCCTCTATAGACAAAGGTGAGCTAGGAAATTATACCGGTGAAAGCTCCAAGGTTGTGCAGAATACAGTGGACAATCAGAAGATCAAGATAAAAGGAAGCAAAAAAGAAATCCAAAGAACTTTGTTAAAAAGTCATGCCTGTCAGACAACCAAATGCTCAAGGTATCCATCCTTCAATGGTATCTGTTTTTCATGTAATAAATTTAGTCATAGAGCAACAGAGTGTAGGAGTAGGATGAATCAGTTTTCTAGTGCCTTCCTCGATCAGTGTTTTGTATGCAAGAAATTTGGACATAGAGCTAGTGAATGCAAAACCCAGATGATGAATCAATTTAATGGAGGAAAAGTAAATCAACCTTTTAATGGCTACTGCTATACTTGTAAAAAATTTGGACACAAAGCTAATCAGTGTAGATCAAAGGTTAATGGAGGACAGTCTAATTAGAGAAATGTTGTCTACTATAATTGTAACAAATTGAGACATATTTCAAGAGTCTACAAAAGTAAAAAGGGAAAGCCTAGTCTACTCCGATAAAGCAGAATGAACTAGTAAAGAAAATTGACAAGGAAGACGTTAGGAAAGGGATGAACAATATTTGGAGAAAGAAAGAAGAGCCTGAAACAACAAATGTGTTTGTGCCCCCATCCGGTGCAAACAATTCCTCTAGGAATTAGACTTAGCAGGGTCTTAGGGGGAGCATTAACAGGAAATCATTCAAACCCCCTGGATGTTGGGCATGTCAGTTGTTGCACGAAGATATGTGATAAGCAATGGATTGTCAAAGGTTTTGGAAAAGAAACCAGAAGAAAATTTGTAGGCATGTTGATTTGCGGAGCGAATTAGGGTTTTTCTATGTTGAGAAGAGTGTTTTTAGCAACTTTTTGTAGCCTACCACATTTAATGTGAATTAGGGAAAATCATTGTTTTATGAAGTGATTTAGTAAGGAATTTTAATCACTTGTTTGTTTAAAAGAATCAGAGAGCATTTTGGAGCGTTCTTGAGGTGATTTGGAGTTCGAGTTGTGCAAACCCTAGTTCTGGTTCTTTACAAAGAAAAATATATTTTGCTTATCTATGTTGTTATGGGTTTGTGTGAATCATCTTTTTGAAATCATTTGAGCTTGGAATTAAGAAGAATGGAAACCCCTATAGTCATCAAAGCATCAGAAAGAACTAGGCCATCATATAGGAAGTATTCTATGAAGGTTTTCGAAGATGATCCTATGGGTGCCTTCTCATCAACCCCTTATGGGGTTATGTCAACAAAAGATACAAGAATGTACATTCGAGTCAAAGCTAATGAAATCAATCATGGAAAGTTGGTAGATATTTGGTAGAATGAGCTCACTGGGGATAATTTCTTGGTGAAACCTGAACAATCAAATATTTTTACAAAGAAATTGGACAGATGGAACTACTTTCCTAATTTTAGTTCCCCAATTGATGATAAGTATGTAAAACCAGTTCTCAACAGAATGCATGATAAATTATTGTGGACTGATCGACCCCATCTTATTACTAAGGAAGCAATTAAGGTTGTTACTGGACTCTGTGATACCGGACCGTTACCCATGTTGAAAGTAGTAAAGAATGAAGTGGTGATGGAACTCACAGGTGCCACATATGATAGTAGAGAACTTACTACAATTCATATCATTAATCCTGATGTGAAGTATGTTGCTATAATGATTAGACATAAAATTTACTTCACCAACAAAGAGAACTATGTGTTTGCTACAACTATTTATACTAGTTTTGATATGGTAGTCAATGGTGTAGATTATGATTTGTGAAAAATTCTCTTACAATAGTTGTCAAAGAATTTGAGGATGACCAAGGAAAAGAAGTATGTTTTTAAATTTGGCTCCCTGATTGTCTGCTTGTTGTTCTATTTCCAAAAGAGACTTCCTGGAAAGGATGATGTGGTATTTTTGGATACATCCAGGTTGGCGGCACATCATATCTTTGATTAAATACATAATCTGGGTGATATGAAGAACAAGGATAATTCTCTAACATCATTCTTTGTTGTGTTCAAGAGTAATATGAATGAGAGAGAAAGGATTTCAAGGAAAATTGTTGAGAAGTACAAAAATGATATCATATTGCATGTCTCTTCTGATGAATGTATGATTGAAGTTGTTGACCCCTAACTATGTGGATTCAACCATTAGGTTATGAGATTAAGGAAGATGAAATTGAAGGTTATGTACAGATGTTGCTGAAAAGTCCAAAAGATGTCAATGAACCTAGAATTGGGACTTATGCTGAAAAATCTATGGAGGTCCACTTTTAGCACAAGAAGCCAATAATAAGAAAGAATGTAAAAAAGAAGCTTAGAGAAGTAGGTTATATTGATGAGGAGATTGCATAAAGTATGGCTAAGAGAGAGGAGATGGAGGGAGAATCATCAAGACCAAGGAGATCCGACAGGACTGCTCCTTCTAAACCCTTTACAACCCCTACAGTAAAAGTTCAACCCAGTATTGTTGAT
The DNA here is from genome assembly GCA_007258455.2 of Sequoia sempervirens. Classification (NCBI taxonomy): domain Eukaryota; kingdom Viridiplantae; phylum Streptophyta; class Pinopsida; order Cupressales; family Cupressaceae; genus Sequoia; species Sequoia sempervirens. Next base: position 27,001,606 of record VDFB02353493.1, on the reverse strand, counting down.
AAAGGAAAAGGCCCGACTCCTTTTAGACCTACTACTAGATATAGGAAGAGGAAAGGAACTCCTTCAGTGGTACCTGGCAAGAGAGGAAAGAAAGAAAAAGTTACAAGGTAGAAAAACCTTAGTGTCACTAATGATCAAGATGAAGAGGAAGAGGACCCCACAACAAAATTAGTAAGGAAGAAAAGAGGAAATGTGTCTTTTGGTGAAGGTGCTTCTCAGGAAGCTAGTGTTAGTTCTAAGAGAGTCCATGTTGTTTCATCCTTTGAGGAAGAAGAAGAAGAACAAGACTTTGGTGTTCATGTGCACACCAAACTAGAATCGAAGAAAGAAAAAGTGTCTAAGGAAGCCTCTCCATACTAAGGCGAACAAAAGGATACTCCGGTAAGACTTGATACCCCTTTCAAATTAGAGGCAATACTCAATTAATTGATACATTCTGAAGATATATTGAAGCCTACAACAGAGTATTATGATCAAGTGGGTAAAGAGGATAGAAAAACATTAATTTTAGCCATTATTCAGTATGTAATCATTTTGGATGTTAAGTGGGATGATCTAAAGAATAATGTGCCTAAGAAAATGTGGGTAGCCCTAATGAAAAGGAGATCGGAGGTTGTTGAATTAGAAGAGGAAATCGAGAATGATGCATTTAAGAAAATTGGGTCTTCTTTGGCCCCAAATGATCTAGAAACTCTAAAGAAGGTATGTGCAAATCTATTCTGGATAAAGAAAAGAGTGAATATTTTGATGACAAAGGATAAGAAACAAATAAAGAAAATAAGGAAGGAAACTAAAGAAGTAATCAAAGATATGACTGAGAAATATGGCATGCTTGGTGCACTACCATCTAGTTTTGCACCTAAGTCAAGTGAAGAAGTTGCTATAGAAGAAGTTGAGGAAGATATTCCTTCCCATACAGGTGATACATGTATTTTTGTGGATACAAATGATGCAGATATCCCTCTGGATACAAGTATTGAAAATGATCCTCCAAAGATGGAGAAACAGAACGAGGGAGAAGCAGAGTTAGAGAAACATGATGATGCCTCTCTGGAGCACACTAAGGGTGAAAAAGATAATATTGAAAAGGATAATGCTAAAAAAGAACAAGATAAAGGTGAAAGTGAAGGAAATGATGAAGAAGGCAACAGGGACAAAGACAAAGATGAAGATGATAAGGAGGAAAAGAAAAAGGAAGAAGAAGAGAAAATTGAAGAAGATAAGGAAGAAGAAAAAGAAAAGGGAGAGGAGGAAAAAGAAAATGTGGAATTTGCTGGGAAAAATGAAGAAAATCAAAAGCAGATTGCAAAATATCATAGGTTTCTCGATGATGATGTATTGAAAGGCTTGCTATCCAAGCAGATCAAATTCCAACCAGTGATTCCTCCAGAGCTTCTACAACTCCCTATGATTGAAGGTTGTGTGGACTTAGATAAAATTTCTCTTATTCATAAGGTGGTATTAGGGGATGCATTGTAGGCATCTGGAAGAAAGGAGATTCTTGAAACTCATCAGAAAGGAATAGAGCTCATTGAATATGATCTTAAAGCATTGCAGGAGGCCACACCTGGTATTTCAATAGATACATCTCTCGCTCTGGTAGAGAATTTGAGATTGTTATTGGACACATTTATGGAGTATGCCTCTAGACTCAATGAGAAGACAATGCAAGAGGTTGAGGAGAAGCTTAGAGAGAAAAGGTAATTAGCACTACATGACAAGTTTGCTCTGGCACACACAAATGTTGAGAAGAATTTGGATGTTGTGCAGATTTGTGAGTTTGAAGAAAATTATAATATCCTCTCCATAATATCAATATATAACATTAATTTAATGATTTAGTTAGAAAAGATAAACAAAATATAGGAGAAAATTTCCAAGTAAAAAAAATTTTTGATAAACTTAAATTAATAAAACATAATTATGGCATTATATGTGAAAATTCGTAAATTTTATCATTAGATACAACATTTTCAATAATTTCCTCCATTCACCAAATGAATAGATGCTCTCTTAGATTCATTGTCTTGCACAGATAGATAACTTGTAACTGCACAACTAAAATGCAGACGTTAGTTTCCACATAGTTCATCAATAAACATAACTTAAAGCAATATACCAGCCTAAGGCCCTAAGGGGCTGACCTAATGTCTCGGGGGCTCAAAATGGCCTTGCCTACATACGCACAATGTAGAGACTTTGTAGTTCAGGACTTGAATACAAAGCATAAGTTCCACATGATATCGGTTGATTCACAAAGTTAGATACTCATTTTCTTATCAATCTAAGGGACAGTCGATGTTCAAGGTTTACAAACTTCTCAACAATCTTGAGTAACTCAATATCAATTTTACATCTGTTTTTTGTTCCATACTTAAGAATAGAAGAAGATTAAGGTTTAACTTTACAAAACGCTAGTGATTCCTTTCAACTATTATACAAATTACTATAAAACCTAGCTAAACATGAACACAATCACTCATTTTACTAATAAAGAACAATGAAATAAAATACATTCATTTGGAGACAAATCATCAACGGGAAGATAAATAGTCTTTTGTCTACAATCTACCTCATAAAATGATGTCATCGATGAAGAACAATCATTTTAAACACATTAATTCATAAGACAAGACTCAATACACTAGTCTATACTCAAAATGCATACAGAAACCACAAGTTCCAATCATACATACAAAAAAGCAAGAATAAAAAGAAATTACAATAAATGGTTTATCTCTAATTTGAAAGCATAGTCATAGCTTCATTCCTAGGTTCAATTTTGACGAGATTGGCAGTGGACAAGATGATAGGAAGAATTGAGCTTGGCTAGAAAAATATAAAATGGATCAATAAGAGAGAACAAGTAAACAATTAACTACCAACTCGAGCATAAGACACTTAGGGTTTGCAAGGACAAGTCAATCGATACCAAATCCTTCTTGCGACTGGATCCACAGATGCAACAACACCAAAGGAATGGACACTAAAGGAAACAATCCTACCCAAATATCAAATATTTATTACATCAAATCATTTGTTTAATTGGAATTTTTCCAATGTCATGTCATCGAAAGAATAAAATAACCATAAGGTAGGATGGGTTTAAAGTAATAGGCGTAAACACTAAGATTCATATTATAGGCATGATCGACTTATACTTCTATGCCATAACAATATGGGTCTACTTGAAATGCCTTAAATGTTTGATAAGCATAATCCGCTACTCTGCTTCAAATTAATCTTTTACAGATATAATGAATGCATACCCAAAAATATAATAAATTGGTGCTTTAAAATATTAAAGACTGGGCAAGGAAACGCCGCATTGGAAAGTCTTACTCTTTAATATGCAACAATTTAAAACCATTTTCAATACATACAATTTAGTATTCTTTTTTATTAAAAAATTTCAGACAAAGACACACTTTCAATCCAATTCTGCATCAATAATATTGAATCCCAAATACTGCAACTACCTCTCAGTATGCATTACAAACAAATTTTTTTTAACAAAATACAATCTTCTATTATCACTTTCATTTATTACAAATCATAATTTCTCAACTCCTTTGCATTTTGAATCCTACATCTAGACATCTTTCTACACATAATGCGATTAATTTATCAAAACCCTAGAATTAGGAGCCTTTATGAGAGTTGGCTTCATGACTTTTTAAGCTAACATCCCAGAGATTGAAATAACATTATAATCGACGACAGAAGCATTCCATACCTTTCGCCCAAAATGTTTTGATTTTTTCTTAAGGATGATCGAATCAATACAATATGACCATTGTTTTCTAAAGCAAACTTAATCCCAAGCAAAGCACCATGACACCATGCTCCATGATTTTCTTATAGATCAAAACTGTTATTATTTCAAAGATTATTAAAACCCAGACTTTAATGGTTTTCCAACTTAGATCCTTATTAAATCAATGGTTATCACCTGTTTATATTAATGATAGTTTTATACTCATAGAGACATTTCCACAAGCGACACCATAACAGTAGAGGGGAGACCCGTGGCAACTACCTCCATAACTATTTTCAAATAAAAGAAACAGTATATATATAAAAAAAATGTTGAACTTTAAAATGGATGAGAACTAGGAATATGCACATAGCCTTGAGTAATCGAACCATATCAAACATCATTTTTGGTCAAAGGGTAAGGGATCACAATAATAATACACACATTAATAACTAAAACAGAGTATACAAGAACTCTTGTGGTCATAAAATCATAACACACTTGTACACGGATTCACACAGTATTCTTGCCATCTTCCCACTAACTTATAAACATATTTTTTATGAATACTTTTGTACTCTATCATATATGCTTGAGCTTAAAAAATAACGATAAGGAGATGTTATATAAAGATTTAAATTCTTATCACTTTCATCACCGCTTCATAAATGAATCTATCATATGAGAATATTTGGTGCAGATTAGGCTCTACATTCTCCCTCAGTAAAAATTGACTTCCTCCTGGAAGTCATCAAAGAAAAAAATATTTGTTGACTCCAACATATCCAACAAAAGTTATTTTTCATCAAAATATTTACTAAGTTGACTAGATATTCTTTTTATCATCATGCAACAATATAAAACCTAAAAGCTACATCACCAAATGAAGAAAATACAAAGAAATCCATATTCGCTCATCCATACTAGTCTTCATATCACAAGAATAGCTTTAGTCTATAAATTATATTACCTTGAATTAGCTCACTTGATCACTAAATTAGTTAAAAACCATATTTGCTCACCACCCAACCATAGGATCAATTTAATCTAATCCACCCTCCGAGCTAATAAAGATTAAATCGATAACCAATTCTTACTCATAAATTTTACCTCACTTTCTTTAATAATAAAAATCAATATCTCTGGCAATTATTTCCATCACAACACTAACACCAACTATCATAATAATATTCATATAAAAATTCATTAATCTTTCCAAATCAATATACAATAATATTAGAACAGATTTCTTTCCAAAATTAACTTGTATACATTCATCTCAATCACAAAGTCATATAAAATAGAATTACAATTGATTTTCTTACCTTCTTTCAGCAACTTACAATCATACTTTTATTCCATAAAATTTTCAGTCATCCCATATCATAGTAGTTTCCAATAAACCTAATAATAGCTCACACAGAGAAACCATAGCTCACAGAAAGCATCCAACCAACATAACAATGCTTATACAAGAATTTCTCCATTACTTATAATAGAAGTATAAATTACTGATAATCAAATTTATTGCAATATATATTCTCTTACAATTTAATCATCACAAGTATCAATTTCATTCATCATATATACTTTAAATGAAATTGAAATGATTAATGCCAAAAATAACCATAATGCCATAATTTAGACCTAACACAATTTCACAATATACATTCCTCAAGACGTCTCTCACCTATACAACCTGGCAGGACAATCTACACATTTCACATTACTTCATGCAAACCAACAACTATAAAGCCTCAAAATATAGAAGTTCCAATGAGTAAAGATTTTGCATAAAAATCAAAAATCAATAAATAAAACTTCATATAAAAACAAATTAATTAGCAGAAAAGCACTAGTTTAAATCAAAACCAAAATCCTTAATAGAATAGTCCTTGAGGCAAAAGGACAATAAACAACCAAATATCTTAAGAAATCTTCAAACTGTTGGCTCTCTATAAATAAATAAGAAACAAAATATTAAATCTTCTCACAAAATGGAACATCTCACTTACTCCATGATTTCAAATGAGCCACCTAAGGGGAGAAGGGGAATGTGGTGGTCTCAACCCACATGGAGCTCCAACATATACCACAAAAGAAATAGATCATGAAATTTTTGTAGTTATAACATTCAACAATTATAAGTAATCAAAGTTAGATAACTCCCTTATCGTGTTTGTAACTCCCTTATTACCATTCAATAGCTCACACATAGCACAACATCTCCCAATAGCTCACACAAAGCTAGTAATGGCTCACACAGAGCAAATAGTGGCTCACACAGAGCAAATAATGGCTCACACAGAGTAGTATTAATGGCTCACACAAAAGATGACATTAGCATCATATCAAATCATTGAATCCATTAATAATCTAAAATAAACAACAAATTCCTTACCTCTTTTCCCAACACGTCCCATAGCTCTCTTTTAAACCATTGCAACTTACACAATTTCCTTCATAAACTATTTTCTAAACAAGTTTTGTTTCAAAATCATTAACAATGTCTAACAGTACCAATAAATATTATACAATCATTAAACAAACATTTTATTTCTCAAACCTTCGAGTGAGAAAATTAAAAGAGAGAGATCCTCACATGAGATTGAAGATTTATGTAATTCCCTTGCCTAAACTCCCATAACATATCTCTAATGATTCATAATATCAATTCCCTATCTCTCTCACACTCATTCATCAATATTACCATCATCATCATCATTCACAATATTCTCACTAAAATATATTCAAGGAACCAAAGAGACAAACACAATTCTTTTCCTTAATCAAACTATTACCTATCTATACAGTAGTTTTTATTTTATTTATTTATTTATTTTTGTTATTAATGATCATGTCATAACAGAAATATTCTTAAATATCATACCTTGATCATTCATTCCTGAATTAACTCATTAGCCTTTCATCCTTCTGCTTTTCAAACAATCTTGTATATTAACAGCAACCTTAACTCCATAAGGATTCATTTAGGGAAAATGACAACTCTTTCTTTTACAAACAATGATTCACTTTTCCCTTCTATTAAAACTCTTTGCATTTATTCTCATAAACATTAGTGCTTTTGAAACATCTTATAATCGAAGTCATCTTAATCATTTTTACAATCATATTCAAATGTAAATCATCCAAGTTCTGCTCCAGTGAAATAGGTTCAACTTTCCCCAAAGCTCCCAAGTGTTGCAACCTGGTGCTCTGATACCTATGTAATACCCTCTCCATAATATCAATATATAACATTAATTTAATGATTTAGTCAGAAAAGATAAACAAAATATAGGAGAAAAATTCTAAGTAAAAAAAAAGTTTGATTAACTTAAATTAATAAAACATAATTATGGCATTATATGTGAAAATTCGTAAATTTTATCATTAGATACAACATTTTCAATAATTTCCTCCATTCACCAAATGAATAGATGCTCTCTTAGCTTCATTGTCTTGCACAGATAGATAACTTGTAACTACACAACTAAAATGCAAACATTAGTTTCCACATAGTTCGTCACTAAACATAACTCAAAGCAATATACTAGCCTAAGGCCGTAAGGGGCCAACCTAATGTCTCAGGGGCTCAAAATGGCCTTGCCTACGTACGTGCAATGCAAAGACTTCATAGTTCGAGACTTGAATACAAAGCATAACTTCCACATGATATCAGTTGATTCACAAACTTAGATACTCATTTGCTTATCAATCTAAGGGATAGTTGATGTTCGAGGTTTACAAAATTCTCAACAATCTTGAGTAACTCAATATTAGTTTTACATCTATTTTTTCGTTCCATACTTAAGAACAGAAGAAGATTAAGGTTTAAATTTTCAAAACGCTAGTGATTCCTTTCAATTGGTGTACAAATTACTATAAAACCTAGCTAAACATGAACACAATCACTCATTTTACTAATAACAAACAATCAAATAAAATACATTCATTTTGAGACAAATCATCAATGGGAAGATAAATAGTCTTCTGTCTACAATCTACCTCATAAAATGATGTCATCGATGAAGAAAAAACATTTTAAACACATTAATTCATAAGACAAGACTCAATACACTAGTCTATACTCAAAATACATACAGAAACCACAAGTTCCAATCATACATACAGAAAAAAAAAAAAAAGAATATAAAGAAATTACAATATATGGTTTATCACTAATCTGAAATCATAGCCATGGCTTCATTCCTAGGTTCACTTTTGATGATATTGGTAGTGGAAAAGATGATAGGAAGAATCGAGCTTGGCCAGAAAAATATAACGTGGATCAGTAAGAGAGAACAAGTAAACAATTAACTACCAACTCGAGCATAAGACACTTAGGGTTTGCAAGGACAAGTCAATCGGTACCAAATCCTTCCTATGACCGGATCCACATATGCAACAACCCAAAGGAATGAACACTAAAGGAAAAAATCATACTCAAATATCAAAAATTTATTACATCAAATCATTTGTTTAATTGGAATTTTTCCAACATCATATCACCTAAAGAATAAAACAACCATAAGGAAGAATAGGTTTAAAGTAACAGGTATAAACACTATGATTCATATTATAGGCATGAAAGACTTAGAATTCTATGCCATTACAATATGGGTCTACTTGAAATACCTTAAACATTTGATAAGCATAATCCGCTACTCTGCTTCAAATTAATCTTTTACAGATATAATGAATGCATACCCAGAAATATAATAAATCAGTGCTTTAAACTATGAAAGACCGTTCAAGGAAACGCCGCACTGGAAAGTCTGACTCTTTAATACGCAAAAATTTAACAACATTTTCAATACATACAATTTAGTATTCCTCTTGATTAAGAAATTTCAAACAAAGACAAACTTTCAATCCAATTGTGCATCAATAATACTGAATCTTGAATACTGCAACTACCTCTCCATATGCATTATAAACAATTTTTTTTTAACAAAATACAATCTTCTATTATAACTACCATTTATTAGAAATAGTAATTTCTCAACTCCTCAGCATTTTGAATCCTACATCTAGACATCTTTCTACACATAATGTGATTAATCTATCAAAACCCTAGAATTAGGAGCCTTTATGACAGTTGGCTTCATGACTTTTAAAGCTAACATCCCAGAAATTGAAATAACATTATAATCGATGACATAAGCATTCCATACCTTTCGTCCAACATGTTTTGATCTATTGTTAAGGCTGGTTGAATCAATACAATATGACCATTGATGTCTGAAGCAAACTTAAGCCCGAGCAAAGCACCATGATGCCATGCTCCATGATTTTCTTATATACCAAAACCATTATTGTTTCAAAGATTATTAAAACCTAGACTTTAATGGTTTTCCAACTTAGATCCTTACTAAATTGATGGTTATCACCTATTTATACTAATGACAGTTTTATCTTCATAGAGACGTTTCCACAAGCAGCACCATAACGGTAGAGGGGAAACCCGTGGCAACTACCTCCATAACCATTTTCAAACAAAAGAAACAATATATGTGTGTGTGTGTGTGTGTGTTTGTGTGTGTGTGTGTTGAAGTTTACAATGGATGAGCACAAGGAATATGCACACAACCTTGAGTAATCGAACCATATCAAACGTCATTTTTGGTCAAACATGTTACACCCATAACTTTAACTATGTTTGACTTTTTACTTTTGAAGTAATTAGTAGATGATTACGCATGATTCAATGATTTGATGTGAGGGAAAATGTCTAGAAAAATAATTGTTTTCATGAGTTATGTTTATTTGACTAAAAATTGGCATTTCTTTAAAAGTTGTCAAGATGTGATGATTTCATAAGGATTATGAAATGATTAATGATACATTAATCTTGAGTTGGTGTTTGCAAGTTGCATTCAGGAAGTAGGTTTATGCCCTCTGAGAAAGGGAGGGAGAGCATCAGAGAGAAGGGTATAGATACAAGGAAAAGAATAGGTTGCCACCATCTTAGGCCTAGTGTTGGTGCAAAATGGTGAACCTAGTTGAGTCAGGTAAGTGATACTCGACCCTTTTGTTCTCAGTTTATTTCTCGACTCTACAAGTTGTCGATGTCGTTTAAAGTCAAGTTCATGTTGTTTAACATGTTTAGAAGCTTGTTGATAGTAATCGACTAGTCGACCTTTGTGTTGATATGATTCTCTTAATGGTTATTAACTCTCTTTTTATTATATAAAACAAATGCATATATATGAATGTAGGTATACATGGGATAAGGTAAGCATATGTACTCATACACGTATAGATGGGTGCATGGATGCATATGTGCGTACAAAGACATAGATATTGTCAACGTACAAACATTTATGTTCAAGTACGTAAGGATACATACGTGCATGCATAAGCTATTGCAAGGAAAATGACTCACATATAAGTATATTTGTATATATGACGTGTTCAATCTTTAAACGTTTATTCTTCATGACTCTCATTGTGATATTGCATAAGGGCATTGATCATGATGATAATATTGAAGTGGATATTGAGGGGGTGACTTCGCTTGTGTGTCGACGTGGAAATGAACATCATCAACTTTGTATGGTAAAATTGATATTAATCTTGGAAGTTTTAATATTTATATATAATATGGGATCATTCAAAATGGCTAATCTAGCCGTAGAGCTTATTGTTTAGCTCAACTCTTACATGAGGAGCACGTTTTGAATTTAAAAGGGTATCATCTTGTTTCTAATGCCAACATGAGCCTTGAGAGTCTGTGACATACTAATTATCATTGGCAATAGATTTAGATGGTTTAAAAATGATAATAGTGACCATAAAGGGTTGTAAGCACAATTTCACGAAGGTGGAATAAACCTTATTTGATAGCAATTCAAATTCTCCACTTTCAAACCATGTCTCTCATCACATCAATTAGCATGGTAATTGTTCTTTTTATTAACAAAATATATATTCCAAAGTAAGTCGATGATATAGGGGAGGATAAGAATCATGTCATGGGTGAACGGAATAACAAATTCTTGGCAACCGATTCTTTAACTACTTTTGGAACTATTGTCTTGAACCACCTTTCTATCAGTTGGGAGAAGGGGGGATAGTATGCTCAGGGGAAAAAGAAGAGAAGTGGGAAGGTGAAGCAAAGGTGGGATCACATCCCTCATTTGCAGTTAGCTGCCATAGCGGTATGACTAAGTTGATATTTGGATGGGCTTAACACAAAGAGACCCATTGTGCAAGTGCAAGTGAGATCATCAATTGGATGAGGGAAGAGTATTCCTCACTTTCTAATAGCTTATGCTCATGGTTTGTGTTCCTTTCAACCAAAGAACTGACAAATATGGCTATAGAAGCAGCTTCTTATAAGGGTAGGATGGCTTGTCGACCATTAGGAAAGATAATAGAAGTAGATCTATACAAGTTACGGCTTGGTTTCTTACACAAATTGAAACATTGATTCAACAGTATACAACTTCAAAGTTGGGCCTATTCAGATTGTCGGATGGTGAAATGCCTCGGTATATATGAGCCAGATTCTATGTAGAAATCACTTCTTAAGTGCACTGTGAGCTATTGAATGATGAACAAAGATATTGACCAATATCTTATTTGGAGGCAATGGAAAAATACTTCTTAAAAGAACTCCTCCTAAGGACAGGCAAAGGGTCTCCTACATTTCCCTTGTCATTGGCAAGAAAATCTCATTCTCCAAGATTTTACATCAACTGTGGAGATTAATGGCACCGTCTACGTTGGAGGCATTAAAAGAGTAAGAAGGAAGCTGAAACAAATATTTCCTTAGTAGAGAGGCTTAAACCAAATTCCTGCTACATCCATATTAAATTCAAGTTCAAAGTTTGAATAGTGGAGAGATGACATGTGATATCATGTTCACTATAAGGAAAGTAATCTCACCCTTCTTTAAAATGGATATGGTCTTTTCCCCATATGTATATATGTATACATTGTGCAAATAAAGGTTTGTAATACCAATAATGAGGCAATGAAGCCATAACAATTTCATGCATGAAACATTATTAGATTTCTTTAAATATTCGAAATGAGAAAGTTTAATTTAGAGATTGCCTTAGAATGATTTAGTTGCTTAAAGGCAGTATTGGGATATGTTGCCTTAAAATACTCATGGGAGTTGAGATTGGGGATGAACGATGAAAACCACCTTTGTTGTTTATGAGACTATTTTTCCTTCTTAAAAATAAATACCAAACCTGGTGGATATAAAACCAAGCCTGTCTCATAATGAAGTAAAGGAGTGTTATCTTCTTGATATGTTCCTTATACGAAATTGAGTTTTGCATGTCATTTTGTAAAACCAATCCAAGAGTATAGGCGATTCAGGAATGTGGAAATTTAGATAGCCTATTGATTAACAACTATTATTTATGTTATGATTTCTCATGAGAGAGAGTAATCTAGGAAATACAAGATATAGATCTTGAAGCCCTTATGGAACTTATTTTATTGCAAAGTGCACAAAAGATAAAGCTAACCCCAGGTTGGGCATCACTAGAGTGATTAATCCAGGGTTGGGCATTGTGAGACTCGTATCTCAATCTCACAAGAAAGTGGTAAACTATTTTGAGGATGAAGGTTTATGTGACATATATGTATATATATATCTACGAGGATGTTATATATAAAGGAGTTATAAACCTAACTTATGTTGGAAGTCAATTGTTCCAAGTAGACCAAAGGGTCGAAAGTAGATTAATATCTTTTATAAATCAAACCTTTTAAGGGTTGAAAGATTGACTTAGATCAAGACTATTTATATGGAATGATAGTATTCTTTTAGATATTATATTGGTGAGGGAATACCTTACTATGTTTATTCATGTACGTAATGGTCTAGGAAAGACTAGAAGCATTTTGTTCTTATGATTTGTTACACTTATGTTATTACCTTTGGAAAAACAAGGATGTTTGATATTTCCATGTATTGGGTTAGAAAATCTAAACCCTAGTATTGAAACAAGGAGGATATAGGAAATCTATAACTCTTATGTCAAATATGACATTGTACATATATATATTGATTAATAGTGAAAGGTTGAGAAAACCATAGAACAAGACAGTAAGTCTTTATAATACCTTAAGAGATTCCATAATAATGTCGAAACTCGATTTAATGCATCAAAGATGTTGGGTATTAAATCTTAAGAGCAAAATGACAGGAAGTCATAAACCCTAGAAATTGAAAGAATGCAATAAGGGACTTTTAAAAGGTTTGAAATACCTAAATCTTTACATTACATGTATATCCTGGATTAAAGATTAGTTGCTAAGTCAGATTGGCTAGAACGGATTTTCTATATAGAAAAGTTTGTGTCTTGAGTACCAAATACAGTAAGAAAAACTATAGGATGAGATAAATTCTAAGACGAGTCAGAGGTGTGTGTCTAGATGGCATGACTTTTCAAAATGATCATACTTAGCTAGAAGGGTTCTAGAGTTGTAAGGTCAACTAATTTTTGTAGGATACATCACTAGGACTCAGATGGAGAAACTAGATAGTTCCTTATATCTATACCCTTCGTGAAGGGCAGGGACACTTCTAGTTAGCAAGTGTGCAGGGGACCGCTTGAGTCCGTGGTTGGAGGAAAAACACTCAGATGATTCTCTCCCTCTATAGCAAAAGACTCACCGAGGCTCGTGAAGATTGATAACCACATTCTAGATGCAGTGAACTCCATGTTATGGCTTATGACAGTCAAACTTGTGAGGTAAAGCTATCCTTTTTCCAATTGTATTTTATGTGATATAAATGAAAAGTGTAAGGACTTCTCTTTGATTCTAGTTGCGATTACATATGATTTCAAGTTTGAAATTATCTAGAAAAGTTGTACTTTATTTCTTGTGCTTATGCAAATGTTATAAAAAAAAATTCTCTCATGTTTACTAATTTTATTTACCTTCTAGTAAATTCTTGAGTTTACTTGAGTATTAAGAGAAGGGATGTTACATATGGTATTAGAGCTAATCGAGTTCAACGCATGGACCTATGAGCTCATTACGAGAAAACTCATTAAATATTCAACAAATTGGCTAAGATTTGAAGTTGGATTGATACAAAATGACATAAAGAGAAACCAAGGAAAATTGTCTGGAAGACTATTTCCCCAACACTTACCCAAGTCAATGGCTAAGAGAAAGTCAACTGATCAGGAGTTAAAACTCTAAGAGAAAAACCATTTTGTTAAGGTTGCATATTGAAAGGATTTTGA
>VDFB02353493.1:26964657-26987526 GCA_007258455.2 Sequoia sempervirens | reverse complement strand
GTCATCTTTTGGACATGCTTTGTTTAGATCCCTAAAGTTTGTGCAAACACAAATTTGACCGTTTGTCTTTGTGACTAGTACAAGATTGGATATTCATTCAACATAGTCAATAGACTGTATGAATCCTACATCCAACAACTTCTTGAGTTCAACTTTGACTAATAGGGCAATCTAAGGATGCATTTTTTGTAGCTTCTGTTTTACTGGCTTTGCATCTAGGAATAGTGGCAAACGATGCAAGACGAGTTCCGGATCTAACCTAGGCATGTTGGCATATGACCATGCAAAGTTGATCTTACATTCCAAGAAAAACTTATGGAACTAAGGCTTCTCTTCTTCTGTCAAGGAAGCTGCCAAAAAGACAATGTTGGGATCCTTTGCTGTTGATATGTTTAATTCCATAGTGTCCTCTATGAGCATAGTTGAATTCTCTTGGGTTATGGGAAGAAAGTCCAACCCTCCATCTTTGGGTGCCTTAGAGAGGTTTTCACCTACAGATACGTCCTTTATTTTTACTATCTTTTCGTCAGAAGGTGCCTTTCAATTTTCACCTAAAGATGTTTCATTTTTTGTCCTATTCTTATTTTTGCTTTTAATTTTATGATTCGAGGATGGAATAGTCTCCCCAAAGTAAGCTGTACAATCTAGTTCAATGGAGAATCCTGCCTTATGATCACCACTGGGTATGCCCTCACATAATCCCATAAATTTTGTGATGGCCTCATCATTGTGAAAGGTGTCCAGGACTGGCGGGCCTTGTTGGTCCCAATCAATTAGTTGTGGGTAGACTAAGGAAATGCCATTGTCAGCATTGGTGAATTGTGGGGAGGAGGCAAAAAGTATGTAGAAGGATTCAAAGACATTGAAAATGAAATTTTCATCATCGAATTCCACATCAGACTCTATCCAATATTCCTCTTCACTTGTTTCATATTCTTTATCAAAGCAGGGGACAAAGGACTTAGAGTCATGGACGTTCATTTCATATGGCAATTCAGATGGATCTGAATGATTGTTATTGGGTTTAGATGGTCAAAGAGGTATGTCATGATGAGGGCTAATGGGGTTAGGGGGAGACTCTGGCTTGTCATTGTTTCTTGGGCCTTTGGGATTGTGATTATTCGATGCTTGATCGATTTTAAATGTTTGCCAAAATCTTTGTTTAGATGTAAGTTCCCCCGTTTCAAGGAACAAATCATCAAGGCAACAGTCACTTAGGGATCATTGGGAGCCAAATTCCCACTCTTGGGAGTCAGTTTCGGTAAGGGATTCCTTGATGGTCTCGACACTTTCCGAAGCATTCGCGTTCTCACTCGAAAGTCCACTGGTATGTCGATCGTCATTTTCGAACAGTCCATACCCTAACCCAAGATATTTTGGTCGTTTGGAAGGTTCTATGGGGTCTCTTTGCCCAGTTTTATTTCTACCAAGGCCACTAGTTCCATTGTAGCATTTAGCCTTCATCATGTCATATCCTTTGCCATATATGTTAATTGGTAATGGGGGTAAGTCGTCCATTTCTTTATAAATCCAACCTTTTATGTCGGCAATGTCTTCGTTGTTCATGTCTCCCCATTTTATGAAAACTGTTTATGGTGGAACTTTAAAAATTTCTTTAGGTTCCATTCTGAAACATGGCTGACCATAGACCTTCAGAGACTTGGGTATTGTGGTGATGCTATATGCTGTATTCAGTTTGAATTCTCCACAACCTAGGTCCTGGATCTTGACAGTGGACTCAACCTTAGGAAGTGAGGAAGATGGTGGCATGGTGGAAGATGTGGACGAAGTGGAAGTGGGCGATGATGCAAGTGTGGACGGGTCAACGTATTTGGAGGGAGAAGAGCTAGGAGCTTCTTAGTTGATGGGCACTCAATTTTTAGAAATACCCCTTAGGTTGGTACAATATTGAAAAGGGTCGGGGTCTCCATATATGGTGATTTCTGTGCCATCAAAGGGGAATTTCAGGGATTGGTGATATGTAGAGGGAACAACCTTTAGGGCATGAATCCATGGGTGGCCGAGAAAGATGTTGTAAGGTAATTCTAGGTCTAGGACCTGGTAGGTAGTGTCCACAATGACTGGCCCAACTCTAATGGGAAGAGAAAAAATGCCCTGAGAACAATGTTCTTCGTCATCATATGCTTGTATGACTATGCTTTTTGTAGGGTCCATGCATGCATTAGAAAATCCTAGAGCCTTAACCAGTTTTAAGGAGCATATGCTCAATCCTACTTCGCCATCTACTAAAACTCTTCTGACCTTGTGCTTGTGGATGAAAGTTTCGATGTGTAATGCATCATTATGGTTGGTCTTCAGTAATGAATAGTCTTGATTGGAGAATTTTATATGGTGAGGTGTAGTGAGGTATCCCACCATAGTCTCAAACTGGTTGACATCCATGTCCCATGGGATAGAGGACTCTTGCAAGGTTTTATCGAGTATAGCTTTATGTGTAGGGGAAATGCGAAGCAACTCAAGTATGGAAATCTGTGTAGACATTTTTCCAAGCTAGTCTATAAGGTTAAAGTGACTCTTAGGTTGCCATTGATTTGTGGTCGAGGCAGGTTGAGATTGCTTAATAGATGGGCCCGGTATTGTGATTTTAGGTTGTCTAGCAGGAGGTGGATCAGCTATGGTGACCTTTCCACTTCGAGTGGTAGCGTTACATTGAGGTGCTCTTTTGACTGTGATAGTATTGACACACTCATCAGTAGCTCAGACATTGTTTATAATAGGTCCACCGAAATAGTCATATGTGGCACATGCATAATTGGCTTGGTTATTGTTTGTCTTAGGACCTGATGTTGAAGCTTTATTAGAACCACGGTCTTGCAGTGGGTTCTTATGAATGGTATGGTCAAAATTTGATGGAAATTGTGGCCCACTCAATTCGATTATTCGACTCTCAATAAGATCTTGCACAATATTCCTTAACTGTCGACAAGAAGATGTTTTATGCCCTTTGGCTCAATGATAGTCACAAAAAGCGTTATCATCCCACCATGATGGTTTAAATTTCCCTGGGTCATATGGCTTAGGTTACTCCAGTGTGATGATACCGGTTTGGAGGAGTTTCTTAAGAACATCCTCAATTGGTTCCCCCAAAGCAGTGTATGTTTGTCTTTTCGGGAATCATCTTATCTGGCAGGGTTGTCCTTGACTTTGACTATTTTGACCATTTTGGGTGTTTGGAGTGACATTTGTGGGGGGTGTCAGTATCGTTGTTGGTTTGTTTTGTGTTTGAACCCCTTTTAGAGTGAGCACGGGACCCATGGTGTTGACAGCCTTAGCATCAACCACACCATCATTGGTAACATGTTTATTTTTGACCCAATATTTATTTTTGTTAGCAGGTGGGTTTATGTTTGTGTTTTTAGGATCGTATTTTAGCTCTCCTTTTGCAACAAGTGCTTTCTCAACCTGGACACCCTTTTCAACCAGGTCCATGAAGGTTGTGCAACACTGAACTTGTAATCCATATTTCAAAGGGCCTAGAAGCGTTTGAACAAACATGTCAACCTTTTCTTTTTTGGGTATGTCGATGTGACAATGACTAGCTAGATTTCTCCACTTTTGGAAAAATGGGATAAACGTTTCACCCGCATCTTCTTGTGTGAGAGTACATAGGCTAGTGATGGAGGTTTCCATGTCAATGTTATATGAGTATTTTTTTATGAATTTGTGTTTAAGTTCATCCCATGTTTTGATATCTTTTTGAGTGGAGAACCATTCAAGGGCAGGACCTGCAAGAATTTTAGAAAAGAGTCTCATCAAGTATGTTTGTTCATAGGCAATGTTCATATAGTTAGTCATGAATTCTCGGACATGTTCAATAGGATTTGTCTTTCCTCTATATTTGGTAAAGTTTGGTGACACATATCCCAGAGGAAATGGCAGCATGTATAAGTTTGTGTCAAAAGGATATACGGATAAGTCATATGACACTTGCGATTTCTTGTTGGACGTTTGCAAATTTTCTATAGTCTTTTCTAAACTCATTAGCTTAGCTTGCAAGGAATCGATTATAGGGTTATTTGTGGCACCATACATTGTAGTGATTGGTACACCATGGGTCCCCATTTGTTGTGAGTAGATGTTGGCATTTTGTTGAGGGATGTGTTATTGTGAAATGTATGATGTGTTTTGGTTTGCGTGTTATTGTTACTGAAAGTTTGGATTGGGGACATTTTGGTGGGTGTGAATATGGGATGAATATGTCAGAATGTGTCCTCCAACCATTTGAGTTGAAATTTGGGGAATATGGTGACCATGACTACTTTGGTGTCCAAAGGGTGCCATATGTTGTGTGTTTTGATTGCCTTGTCTGAGTTGTTGGATTTTTTCTAGAGGAATATTCATGTTTTGTCCTTGGGAGGGATTGGTATTAAACTGTATTGAAATTTTAACATTGGATTGTGGTCCTTGAATAAGGATACGTCATTGACTTCCTCCCAAGGGATTGAATGAGGTACCAATGAGAGGATTTGATGAGGGTGTAGTTGTGGTACTAGATGTAGACATAAATAAAGGATTTTAATAACTTGATGATGCACCCGTGGGATTAACAAATGTGGTAAACATAGGATTTGAATAACTTTCCCACATTGCTGAGGATCCAAAAATGGATCCCACCGATTGTGACAATATTGTGGACATTATTGGCAAAGATTGTGAGATGAGTGGTGTTCCTCTCATGGATGTTGCGTTGATTGTATTGGAATTGTTTTGATTATTGGAGGTAACACTTATGGTGCTTGTGACAGTTTGTGAGGCAGTGTTAACAAAAGTATTGCTTATGTTGTTTTGAGGTTGACTATTATTAGTCATGTTGTTGGCATTGTTGACATTAGGGTCAGGCGATGTCGGTCTCAAAGTATTTATGTCAAAGCCACGTGGTAATTTAGCTCCTTGACTTAAAAGTATGGCCAATTATCTATCTCTATCATATAAGACCATTTGTTCTACAAAGGAGACTGCCTCTGGATCTTGTGCTGCTACCTCTAGGTTCTCCTCAAGTATTTGTTTGTATTCATCCTTACGTAAGAATGGTTCAAAGGGGCTATTTGATGAGGATGGGATGTTCATGAGAGGTTGGGTGTTCGTGTTGTTAAATGGGTCGTCAAAAGTCCAGTTAGGGTCATAAGTGTGATTGCTAATATTGGGATTGGAATCTTGTCCAAGGTTTGCCATTTGTCTTCTCCTTCTTTGGAGTCTAGTCTCAACCATAAAAGGGAACTGCTCAAATGAGGATGAAGAGAATGACAAGTAAATGCAAGGATGACACTAGCCTATGTTTTTGTCTTTTTATGATAAAGGATGTCAATACAAGGTGATAATGATGTTTGCCTAAGGAAATGATTAATGCAAGACGACAAGGTTGTGAAAGCCAAAGTGTTAAATGAGGACTAGGACGATAATGTTGACTAAGGGTATGATTAATGCAAAGTCTAGGTTCAAAATGAGGACTAAGATGGACAATATGGATGTGAAGTCTAGGTGCGAAATGAGGATAATGATGGAAAAAACTTGGGGAGAAGTTTTCCTAACCACTCTAAGCTTAACTTATGTCTCAAATTTGGTTATCAAAGGACTTGCTAAGGGGACTAAGTGACAAGGTCAAAATGACAAGTGAGCCTTCCTAACTAGACTGTTGAGTTGGAGGTTCCCACAAAAGGACAATGACTAAAAAAGAGTATTGATGACTATATCCCAAGATAACCTAGTTTTGAAAACAATTGTTTTGCAAAGTATGGTGAGTTAGCCTAATCCAAAGTTTGTCAAGATTAGACCTAAGGACAAGTTTATGCTAGAAATGACGATTATGAAGCCTAGGGAATGCAACTAAAATTTGAAGACTTAAACCTATGGTAAAAAATGCAAGCTATGGATGAATGTTTGAGCAATTTCAGTTCTGGTTTCTAACAGAGACCTCTGGAAAAGATATTTGACAATAGGCAAAAATGTTTGGACTTGAATTCTGGTCTAAGACATGGTGTATGTTTCTTCCAGGAAAATGCGTCGTTTTAGGTAACAAATGCGTTGCAGTTATTAGATGTGGTGCTACAGATTGCAAATGCGGTGTAGTTTATCAAATACGGTTTTACAACGTTCAAATGCGGTTCAGTATGTCAAATGCGGGTTTTGGAATAGCATATGCGGTGTAAGACAGGCGATTACGGTGTTAAAAGTTGCAAATGTGTTATGACAGTGAATGCGTTACAGTGACTGGAAAATGCAGTTCAAAATAGCGAATGCAGTTTAACAGTTGTAGTGTAGGATGCAAAAACCTAGTTTCTCAAATGTTTTGGTCAAAGATACGAACTGTTTGAAGTTTGATAGTTTGTTTTTGAATGTTTGAATGTTGTTTGTTTCGTTTCTATATCCAATAAACACTTGGAAAACATGATATTTTAAATGTAACCAAACACAAAAGAGAACAAGTACAATCCTATGGTTAAGCCAAGACAATATCCGTTAGATTCCATGTGGGTTTCCCCAACCGCATATCAGTAGCATGTGAATTTAGAAGCTTGGTTGCACGGGCTCTCCCTTACAGTGCACTCTCTTCTCAGGCCAACCAAGCTTCCAACCCCCATGAAACTCCTATGGTAGATTGATCACCTCTACTACAAACTGCGAAGATGTGGATGCCTTCACACCGATCAGTGCTACGCTAGTAAATAGAAGGTTTTTGGCTACTACACAAAGGTTTTTAATTCGTGACCCCTGTTCGAGTGGCCGTACATGGGGTGCAAGATTAATCTCCATTTAGGAGGCACTCCAGCCTGAAGAGGTTACACTCAACAGGGTTTTGGGGAGTACTACTTGGTTCGTATGACACATCCACACTCATAATCCTAGGCTTTCCCTTATGATTCACATTTATATACCAGTCGGGGGTAGCTTGGGTTTAGCTCCGTTCCCGGTTTGAGTCGCCTTGGGGTGAATACTTTTTCCCACCAAGGTAGGCCCAATTTCTAGAGGCAATAACCATTTCTCTTACACCCATGATCACATAAATGCGCAAGGGGAGATGATACTTCGATTATTGCATCAAGGTTACATAGAAACAAGGCAGGTCTGGTTTTCTGATCACCTAGTTTGCACAGGGTGAGAGCATAGTCACCTACCACCTTCAAACACAGTCAAACAGAATAGAAGACATGTTCATTTTATTGCACCAAATATAATGTTTTCTAATCTAAAAATCACAAGCATAATGTTTAGAAGTGATAGTATTGGACACTCAAACTTGCAAAATCACAAGTTAGAAGTTTGATCAAGTTGTCTTGGACCCACAAAATGTAAATGCGACATGCTGCCAACAAGGATTAGTAACCAAAAATCTCTAATCTAAAACATGTAATTTGTTAAAATCCTAAACTAAATTACAAATTATAAATCTAAACTAAATTAAAAAGTTAAAAATATAAGTTAAACTAGAAATTAGAAATCTAACTAAATGAAAAAGTAAAAAATCTACTTAAATCTAATTAACGTCCAAATTAAAATCTAATAAAAAAAATCTAATTAAGAAAAATTTAGTTAAAAATCTAAAAGAAATCTAATTAACTTCTAATTAAAAATTTGAAATAAAATCTAATTAAAAAAAAATCTACTTAAAAAATCTAAAAATCTAGTTAAAATCTAATTTAAAATCTAATAAAAAACTAATTTAAAATATAATTTAAAAATCTAATAAAAATCTAATTTAAAATATAATTTAAAAATCTAATTTAAAAAAAAAAAAAATCTAAACTAAACTAAATCTGTGTTTAAATTAAAACTAAATCAAAACCTTAATCTAAACTAAAGTACCAATTAAAAACTAAGCTAAATAGAAATTCAAAAGGAAACTAAAGTAGAAATACTAACACTAAATTAAAAAAAATAAAAATTAAACTAAAATGACAATCGAATGTGAAGTACTCATACGCATTGTTGTGATAAGAGGAATGCAAACTTTTAGAAGAAAAATTTGCAAAGCGTGTGATTAAATCAGAAGATGTCGGATTCACCAATGTATCAATGGGTATTTTTCAGATTAGGTTAGTTGATTAAATCATAAATATTAAAACCCAAAGAACTATAAAGCACAATAAAAGCTAAAAATAAATAAAAAAATTATACCATATCGCCTTTGAAGCCTCCATGATTCACCTCCATAGCACCTTCTAACTTGCTGCAAGTGTGATTGTTGCCCTCAGATTTGAGTATGTGAGCAATTTGATAACAATGTCAATGTCATAAACATGCTTTGAAGGATTTGGAATGACTCTACTATACTATCATGCGAATGATAAGTATTAAAAACTATGCCAATATGACTATGTCTATGCCAAGAAATGCCTAAGACTCAATAAGTAATGAAAATATGCCGAATGCAAATATCAAGAAGTGTGTGCAATAAGTTGTAAGTTTCAAATAATGAGCAAAATTGACATTTTATAGGAAATGCAATTTTGGACGGATGACCAAGATTAAAAGCTGATAAAAGCCTAAAATCAGAGGTCAAGATTGCATGTGACAACCCATAATTAGGTTTAGGGAAAAATTATTAAATGAGTGGCCAAGATGCATTTTAAGAAAATTGCATCGACGGTTGAGAATAAATGTGACACGAGGATGAAAATTAGCCAAAAAGATAAAGATTTCAAAAATCAAGAAGATAAGAATATAAGATTCAAAAAATCAAGAAGATAAAGACTGGATAGAAAAGAAGATTTATAAAATCAAGAATTTGGTCAATTACTTGATTTATGGAAGAATATTACCATTTCTGAATTAAAATTAAGTAAAAAATGTAGATTTTGTGTGACAGTAAATAATCTTTTTAGATTATTTACTAAAAAGAAGTGGCAGTTAACATGTGAGGCCATTTTAAATAATTAATTTTATTTAAAATGAGGGAAATGTTAAATTAGACAATTAAATAATTAAACATAATTATTTAATTTAGAGAATATAACCGATAATTAAATAAATTAATAAATCCATTTAATTATCAGAATTAGTGACATATTAAATAAATAAATAAGATTGATTTATTTAATAATCAGGAATACATAATGAATAAAGATAATTAAATAAATTAAGAAATTTATTTAATTGTAAGAAGATAATAGACCATTAGAGACATATTAAATAAATAAATAAAATTTATTTATTTAATAATCATGAAGAATAAAAGAGACATGAATTAATTAAATAATAATGAATTATTTAATTAATAGTCGACTGTGGACAAATGACATAATTAAGTGTCATAATTATGCTAGGATGAAAGTGGTGTTTAGAGCTTGTAGGCCTAGGTCATTTTTGAGTGTCTACAGTATCATTATCTAACTTTTTGTTTTTATCATTTTCTTCTAATTTATATAACAAGTTTTAATGATTGGGGCTAAAGTTAAGAAAATAGTTATATATAAAGTCTCACATCAAATATTTTTCTTTATTTGAATTTTTAATGCAATGTTGAATATGTTCCCATGGGTTATTTGTACCATAATATTCCTTAATAACATGCTACTTCCCCTTTTCCTTTAGATATCTTATTTTTATTAATTTATAGTTAGTGCCTTCCCTATGGGAATGCTATGTTTGTGGGTATACCACCATCTCATTGTAATACACACCAACATGTCATCTAATGATTCCATTCTAAGACATTCTCTTTCAAATGTACTATCCATGTTATTCGAGTACCCCAATAAGTTTCCTACCCCAAATCACCAAGGTAGTTTGATGTGTGATATTCCCCTAGTTATACATTAAGTTTTGTGGGTTTGAAATATGTTTATTTCTTTTGTATTAGTTTCTCCCATGGTTTGTTATACATAATTCTATTTTTCATTATTTTCCTCTCTTTTTCAATCTTTCTTAGACTATATACTCTCCTCCCCAAAACTCTTCTTGCTCTTGTTTTAGACTCATTTAACAGACAAGCTCCTATCACGTCTACTTTTTGTACTATAATCAACACTCTCCAAAGTAATCCCCCCCCTCTAAGTTTGGATCAAGTACTCTAGTTAAAGTGAGTAGAAAACCTTATAATCATCTTCTTCATCTATATTCTCCTTCTACATTATATCCTCAATACATATATACATACACACATACATCCATGTATATCACATACATCCATCAATATATATACATACACACATACATCCAAGTACATACATACATACATACATACATACATACATACATACATACATACATACATACATGTATGCATGCATGCATGCATGCATACACACATACATGTATATATATGTATGTGTGTATGCATGTACATACATACATACACATACATATATACATGTATGTATGCATGCATGCATATATTTATATGCATGTATGTATATATGCATGCATGTATCTATATGTATGTATGTATGCATATAAATGCATGCATGTATGTATATGTGAGTGCAATCATACATACATACATACAACCCTATCCTAACCATGGAACATTCATTCCTCCTTTTGTGAGTCAAATATATCATTGCAGCTCATAAACCATTCTAAATTTAGCAAGATGTTGAATGTGTCAAAGGATTCATTCATCTCTATTACCTTACAATCTAACTTCGTCTTTATACCTAATAAATTCACTTTTATATTTCTACAAGTCCTTATAATACACAACAATGTTCCATCTACTAGTCTAATACTATATGGGAACCTCATTATAGTAACTTCTATTTTCATAATCATTCCTATAATCAATGTACGGTCTATCATTTGATATTTGGGGTGCCACTTGTACTTGATTTATTGTACATGTTTTATTTCTCTACAGTTTTGTATACCCATGATCCTACATATGATACTCCATTTTTTCCAAACCCTAGCTCTTGTCATCCCTCTATAAATGGAATTTTTCTTCTCATCCCTATGACTACACTAGGGTTCATGCTCAAACTTATCCCTTTCTTGAACAATAAGAGGGATAATCATTAGTGTAATGGTCGTCCCATTCTTTGTATATTCCATAGAAGACACTCTTTAACCTCCTTGAAGGTTCTATAAAGTCTTTTCACATTGATGTAGCTCTTCTCTTCCCTTCTAGGAATGAAAAAATTCCTTCATTTGAGAAATGGGTACATCAATTTTCTTTCTCTAGATGGGTGATATCACTCTTTGGTTCTCCCCCTTACCTAAATTTTATTGTTTAATTTTTAATTCTTCCAACTGTAAATTAAAATTTTCTATTTCTGTGCTCTCTTTCCTTTCATTTTCCCTTCTCCAAGGTTTCACTTCAATCCTAGAGGCTAACTCCATTACCTTTGCATATGTATTCAAAATCTACTATCCAAGGATTCCCTAATTCCTTTGAATCTTTGAATAAACTATCTTATGGTTTCTCATTTATTTTTTATCATATCCCTTATTTTTCTTAATGCTTTCTGATGGAACTTCTAGGGACTAAACATTATTTAGAAATCCCTTTAGGTTTTTCCACTCTTTATTATGTACAAGGTATATTTTAATACACCACTTAAGGGATTCATCCCTAAGTGTTCATATGAACTAATATAATTTTGTCCAATTTTACCTCACTCCATTTCTCTTCCATGTGGCCTCTAAGACAAATATATTTTTAGTAGCTTCTTTAGTTTCCTTGCCAAAGATGGACAACCTAATTTGGTTTTATTTCATTGTATTAGTGATAGATACTTACATTATATCATTGTTAGGTTAGGTTTCTCCTTCACTTTATTTTTCACCTTCTTTGCTTGTCCCTAATTATTTAGGTTTCTTCCCCTTTAAATTCTTGACACTCCCACCACACTTGATATCTTCCTATTGTTTAACTAAATTTCTTATTCTTCAGTTGTTCCTCAATAATCTAAAATCAAACAATCATTTTCTCAATAAATCTTCACATAAAAATACAAACTCTTAGGTCTTTGCCTCTTCCTTTGTTCAAAATGGTATGCTAAGTGTATCCTTGGATGTCCTTCTTGGTGAAGACAAGAATACAACATTGACTCTCAAACTGAACATGAAAGTCTTCTTCATCCAAAGAACTAGACACTAGATTCCTTTGCACCACATTTTTTGCATTTGCTAAAACTCCAGTTAAAGATGCAAGCCTTGCACTCACCAAATCAAAGAGTTGACTGCATTGCATTATGATTTTCTCTTTCTATTCTTGCAATAAAAAATAATTGACCATGCAAATTCTTAATTGCTGTTCTTGTTGCTCCATCTGCATCATTTATCGGATCATAAGCACCCAAGGCCTGAGCAATTTGTTACACAATAGAGTCCATTTGATCTTTGATGCTCCTTGTAGAATTTGGCCATTTCAAATAGAATTGAAACAAAACTTTAGCTTCTTCCAAACATTTCTTGACATCCTCTAAGTTGCCTTACAACTTACCATGTGCAATAGTACATTTGTCAGAAACTTCTACTAATCTCTTATCATTGACCTTCTTTGCCATTTCTTTTTCAATCCTTTCTTCTAAACTAGTAGATTATTCCTTAAAGGAATCAAGCATTTAACCCCAATTGTTGCACACCAGACAAAGAATTATCAACAGTTGCTCTGAGAATACTGTCCTGCAACACTTTTACTGCTTCATCTACCAATTCAACACTTTTATGATGAGTTTGAAGTATTTCCTTCCTTGTGGAGGCATGGAAAGCATCACCAAGCTATAACTTATGTAGCGGGGAAATTTCTTCCATGTCTTCCTAACCTTATTGCATAGGAATCTGCAACAGTTGTGCATAAACCATAGGTTGAAACAATAACTGCATATCCAACAAATCTTTCAATGAATCTCTAGAAGCTCCAAAGGATTCACCACTAGTTTTAGCACCTTCTTCTTCCTTATTCTCACTCTTTTTCTTCTCTTCACTTCCAAAACATTCTTCAACATTCTTCTCTTCTTTTGTAGGCTTCTCACCATCCAAAGGAGGCATGTTCTATTCAACTTGAGCTTCATTCTTCTATGAGACATTTTTCTTATAATCTTCCTTTTCTTCAATAATATTCTCCACAATTGGAGGGATATTATCTGTCAGTATGTCTTCCTGTCCAAGCTCATGCTCTATTGTTTTGTAGCAGGTACACTACCTTTCAGGAGGGGTGTATTTTGTTGCATTTGTTCTTCATTACTTAGAGGAGCTCTCAACCCTTTAGTAATCTCTTCAACCCTTTAGTAATCTCTTCAACCTTTTGTAGTGTCTCTTTCCTTAACCTATCAATATCTTCCTTGTCTCTGCTCATAAGAGTGTTAACTCTTTGTTTTGGCCTAAATTCATTGCTATACAACTCAGACAACTTGCTTCTATCTTCTTGAGATAGTAAGGAACCAATCTTCTCCAAGGAAAATGCCTTTATCTTTACATCCTCTTCAATAGCTTCTTGTCTTCTTGCAATCAACACATTCTTAAAATCATTAGGCAATTGATCTTCTATCTTATCTAGGCCAATATTGAATGTTACCATATACTTAACAATAGCCTCTTCTATTGTTGCTTTATCTTCATCATTTGCATTCATAAATATTTCAACAATTTTCCTTAGCATACCAAACTCTGCAATGCTACTGAAAAATGCCTCTAACTTCAAGGGACTACGCTCCCTAATAGGAGGAATCTTCTCTTTCTTCTTTCCCTTACTTTTAGGTGATTTTAATTTTTCAAAACTCTTTTCTCTTCTCTTAAAAAAAAAGCTTTATTTTCTTTTTCCACTTCCTCTTCACTTTCTGTGTTTACCACATCAAATTTTTCTCACCAAATGGGTTTCTTAGGGAAACACCAAGCCTTAGGCTCAATCATCTGAGCCATTTTATGCTCACAAAATGGTTATTTTAGATAAAAAGAACAAAAGTGACATCTATTTTGTGTCATAGATTGGTGCACATACACTAGGAGGTGAATGAATTAGATAGTAGGTGGAGGCTACAATGCACTCTTGTGAAGGGAAGATTTGAGGATGCATAATTGGGACATGGATTAGAGATGGGGGACATGGACTGACATTGAAATGGGTGCTAGACGATGATGAGTTCCCTTGTCAAGGTTGGCATTAGGATGAGAAATGTAAGATTGATTGTTACCTATGGGATGATTAGTGGTATGATGCACTTGGTGTAAAATTTTGCTTGTGCTGGCTTGTTCTTGATTTTGATAATTGGTGGTGTTAACTCTTCAAATATGCACTCTTGCTAAGTTGCATAACTTAGCAATTTGGAGCAACATGGGAACACTCCTAGGCTGTGGGTCACCTAAACTTGGAGTGGACCTCCAGATAAGGTTGGCTCCTAATTGGTGTCACCTAAACTATTTCTTGTTAAAAGGGGAGAAAGAAACATAAAAAGAAAACTAAACCCCTATAGTGATGCACCTAATGTTATTTCCCAAAACCTATACTGTTGTTTTAACACACAATTTCATCAAAAACTCAACTTAACTTAACACAACTCAAATATTTTAATATATTAATGCATAAGTGTTTTGCAAGGAGGCTTGGTTCTCTTAACACTTTTGAAGGAAAGGAATTCTTTTGCAACTAAAATAGCTATTTGACCCACCACACAACTTAGAACCTGCAAAAATATATGTTTATTCTACCTAAAGGTGCTAAAATGAGACAAACATTGAAGGAGTTACCAAAACTCACAAGAACATTCATCAATCACCACACTGACACAATGAAGTAGCTTCTAAGAAGGTAAAACACTAAATTTCATTAATAAAAATGGTGTTACATACTATTGTACATGTCTGATATTGAAGTCTATCATCTCCTACATGGAAAAGCTCAAAACAAACTACAATACCTAGGAAGAAAAGAAAGAATAACTCTCCAAAAACTGGGTTTGAGTTACTTATGCATTTTGAACGCACTTGCACACATGTCCATCTAGAAACTTCTAATTGAGGATAAACAAAAGCCAAAAAAAAACCTTCTAAAACTCCTCCAAAATGCCATCCAAATGAAGAAAAGTCAAGCCAAGACCCAAGTCACACTAAAAGCATGACAAAAATGCCTCTAAATGGTCACCTTTCCCTCCAAAACAATCAAAGATAAAAACTCACACACCTTCCCCATGTTGTTCAATATTCCAAATTCTCCACATGTCTCCAAACTATTTTGACTCACACCTTTAGTGTGTTTGCAAAGCACGGGACTCAACTAAACCTCCTTTAACTAAATCTTAAAAGCACATGCTCTATCAACACATGTTTGTATATTTTGCATTAAAATTAACACTTTGACTAAGTGATTTATAATTATATCACTTAATCAAAATGTTTTACATTTTGGTTTGATGCAAAATATAACATTAACACCCTTATGCCTTGAAATAAAACAAAAAGCATAAGGCCAAGATTCAGCCCATATGGGAGACAATGCAAAATTAACTAAGTCCTAAAGGGCTCCTATGCAAATAGCATTTATGAAAGAGCATCTTAAGTTCATTAGAGATGAACTCACCATGGGTATTAGTTCACATTGCAAACATTTTAAATAAAAGGTAAAATACCTTTTACTTATCGACACAAGCTTTAGGGTTTTGAAACCCTAGACACAAAACACGGGCAACTCCACTTCACATTTCATTTTTGCATCAAGCAACTCTCTAGAAAAACTTCGCTCTACAAAAAATGAGGGTGTCGCCATGGTTGAGCATCTAGAGACTCTCATAAGTAAATTCTAAAGGAAACATGGAGGTCGAACTGAGTAAGTCACTACCTATTGAAATTGCACAAAATCTTGCACTCTTCTCCATTTCTTTGAGCAACACGATCTTGTAAGGATGAAAAATGATGAATGCATTTGATCCTTTTGTGCATTTCCTCAAGTATTTCTTTGTAGTTTTCATGCATTTTAATGGTCGTGGCCATGTTCTTATGTATTTTACTTGGAATTTTGTGGCATCTTCAATAGGAAACTTGATTTCCTCTGTATATCACTTTTCTTGCTTGAAATTTTGGAAACACCATTTTGTTTCTTGTGTTCTTTTACTCTCGAGCCTCAAATTTTTTGCTACTTTCTAAACATGGGTATTTTCTCTTTCATTTCCCCGAGGATACAAAGCTCATTTGAAACTCATTAAATCCACAACAAATAAGTGAACATTTTTGTCTATGGTATTACTTTCTATTCAAGTTTGAAAATAAATGCTCACTTGAGAGCTCACTTACATGAAAAATGGTGTAATAGTTTGTTTTTCTTGTGTTTTCAATAGCTTCTATGCTTGCAAACTTGTTCAATTTCATTGAACAATAATCTTTCATCGATTTTTCCAATTTCAAAGGAAGCAATGTCTGTTCAAACTTCTCAATGAGCTTTCCCTTTGTTCACCATCTTAAGTTTTTTTTAAGAGAATTATTTTCAGGTCTTATGAGGAATAAGTTCATTACACATCTCTCCTCTGGGTTTACCCTAAACCCACAACTTCATACTCTAATTCCTCTGTAGGTCTTCAAGGTTGGAATATTTTGTGCTCTTCACAAAGACTTGTCATGACTTTTAAACAGTCACTTTGTGCTTGAATCCATTGTCTATGACACCAAACAATAATGATTGTGTCTCCTATAGCAAATGTCATGTCACTGTTAACAATTCACCATATCTCCCACTGAATGTGGGTATATGCCCTATAATATTCTATGGTAAACTGCCATCATAGCTACACACAAACATAATCTATGAACCTTTGTGATGTAGGAATATAAAACTCTGTAAGGCTCCCTACATTCACCAAAGAGGAAGGCAAGAATATTGGATCTTCCTATTTGTCTTGGGACATAAAATCTGAATCAAACTCCAATCACTTGATCACATCCTATATGTCTTTCCTTTTTGCCTGTGTAAAAGAAGAGGCTTGGAGATAACATGCCACATATTGATAATAGAGACTCTTGCATGTCTACCATTGCTCCATGTTGTAATAGGAATTTTCCCCCCTTTGCAAGACATTAGATATAAAGGTAATAAACAATAGCAGTCCAGTAGCTCTTACTTCCTTCTTAAATACCATACCTTAACTCCATAGAGATACTACAACAATAAGCTATTCTACGTTGATTTGACTACCATTTGAAGACTCTAAGGATTCCTTAGCAACACCTGATTTACAACCTCACTTCCCACCTTGAAAATCATTATCTTTAAATACTTGGTTGATGACTATTCTGCTTTGTAAAACGCCACTTACCTATCTTGGAATAACCTTTATTATAGAACTATCATCTATTGTGACACTTGAATCAATTATTGTAGTATCTATTTGATGTTCAATGACTCTATAAAGGATTGTCATTTGCAATTTCATCTTTTTTAACTTAGATGTAAAACTTCTGCTTGGTTGTGCTTGGCATGATATTAGCACATGATAACACCATACTTGATTGACATGAACTCATGCTACTTGTCACTTTGATCTTTATAAGTTCATGGTGTCTTATGACTATGATTGTCGCGATGGCCAACTTCTTTCCATATTTTTCAGGTTACTAAACAATCGATGAAAATTTCCTCTTTTGTACCTTTTCCCCACATGTCTTTCATAAGTTTATAGTATCTGCTTTGTGAAAAGTTAGTATTTATTCCTTTGAAACTCATTGCGTTTATAAATGAGCTACCATCCTATAAGCATCTCAACACTCTTTGTCTCAGTACTCTCTTTAGATCATTGTTTTGGACTAAAACATGAACTGATAATAGGAGTATGCTTCTTTCATTGGACTATATAGGACCTCTAATATGGAAAAAGTATTCCATTGTATCTATGATGCTATGTTTGATCATCGTTGATACTTACCAATGAAGGATCCAAACCCTGTGTGATGATAGTCATAAAGATATGACTGCTCATTATGCCATATCTTGTTGTGACCATCTTTGTGCCTTGATCCTCTACATAGAATCATGCATAATATTTCATATTGACTACTCCTCTGAGATCTTTGTGATTGTACATGATTCTCATTTATCTCTTTTCAATTGTTTTACCATGCATCTATTTCTCTTCAAATGCAAAGATCATCAAAGCATTTAGCTGCATTATTATGCCTTCATCTATATTGCATTGCTCTTTGGGACAACATATTGACATGGTGGATTTGACCTCGCATTTCACTCATCACGTATAGCTACTCTGTGTAGCTCATGACAGCTCCTAATAGGACTTGGTAGCTCCTTTTCCATTGTGATTATCTGTAATTGAACTTGATGCATTTGTTCTTCAATCTTCGTATTTCTCCTATCAAAGGCATCAAATTCTACACCATTTGATTTATGTTCCATGTCTAGTTTATTGGGTTCCATGTGCCAATTTTGTTGTGTATTTTCACCATTATCACATAAATTATTTGTTTCTTGGGAAGAGACAGATTTTTTTTATTTTTGAATGACTATTGCCCTTGTTCTAATTTCCTTCTTTGCTAAACCTTGAAAATGATGAAAATAAAATTATAACTCATATCATTGTTTAACTTGACTTTGGATCCACTTAAGAAGATTGAAATACATATCTAGCAAAGTAAGATTTCCAAGAAGAAATGATTGCCCCTTTGATCAATATGATGGCATCCTACTATTTGGTTCATTGTGAAAAGATGAAGAATAATCTTTCTTGATAATTCACCCAGTTTTTGTTGCATCTTTTGAATCTGATAATGAAATTTGATCAATTTTTATGATTTCATATTGATTTCATGCATCAAGAATAGGTTTATCATTGATTTGATCAAGTTGCTCAATTTCTTATCCTCCAGGCTCTTGGAAGGCAGCATGGCGATAACCTAAGTAGAACTGTTTACCCCACATCTTGTAACCGTGAAACAAAATAATGTAAGATTTGTTATATAACAAGGTAAACATATTTAAATAAAGCTGGTAGCATATGATAGATGTGTTTGAAATGCTCTTTTGTATTCTTGGAAATTTATGATATGCATTATTTTAATGTTTATAAGTTAGATTATATATATGTTTATGGATGTTTGCATATTTTGACTCTTTTGATCAACATTGAATTACAACTAAAATTCTCATAGATACTTAGAGCTAGGAGAAGCAAGGAGAGCTTGTCGACTAGAAACAGAACAAAGAAAAGGACTACAGCAGTCTTGAGGGCCAAACAAGGGTCATCTCATTGAGGCGGGTCCCTACTCTTTGTGCATTCTCTTCACATTTGTAAATGTATAGTTTTTTATTTATATGCATTAGAATAGTTAGTCCCTTGGCTTGTGAGGGACACTATACACTTATGATCATCAATAAAGACTACATTTGCAATAAATGTTGACTCTCTTTTCTATTGTATGCAATTGCATAACTGTAATAATGCAATCTTTTGATAATCTCTTTTATGCACATGGATATACGTCTGATCGCTAAGTCTACCGATAGTTGGAAACCAAATCAGGTAACATGTGGGTGTGTTGGGGCTATGGAAATATTTTTAGGCATAATACCATCTGAAGTTCATGGGTAAAATCATCTTGGTCCACAAGACTCTCATTATCATCATAGGATCATATTTGTGATTTAAAATGCTAGCATCATTGTTATCAAAGAGGATTTAGTTGATAAGGAAACTCATTAAAATAGAGATGGAGTCATGATGTTGAATTTGAATTTTAGATGAAATTTAATAGAGTATATTACACCTTTAACTATGTTTTACTTTTTACTTTTGAAGTAATTAGTAGATGATTACACATGATTCAATGATTTGATGTGAGGGAAAATGTCTGGAAAAATAATTTTTTTCATGAGTTATGCTTATTTGACTAAAAATTGACATTTGTTTAAAAGTTGTCAAGATGTGATGATTTCATAAGGATTATGAAATGATTAATGATACATTAATCTTGAGTTGGTGTTTGCAAGTTGCATTCAAGAAGCAAGTTTCTACCCTCTGAGAAAGGGAGGGAGAGCATCAGAGAGAAGGGTATAGATACAAGGAAAAGAATAGGTTGTCACCATCTTAGGTCTAGTGTTGGTGCAAAATGGTGAACCTAGTTGAGTCGGGTAAGTGATACTCGACCCTTTTGGTCTAAGTTTATTTCTCGACTCTACAAGTTGTCGATGTCGTTTAAAGTCAAGTTCATGTTGTTTAATGTGTTTAGAAGCTTGTTGATAGTAATCGATTAGTCGACCTTTGTGTTGATATGATTCTCTTAAGGGTTATTAACTCTCTTTTTATTATATAAAACAAATGCATATATATGAATGTAGGTATACATGGGATAAGGTAAGCATATGTACTCGTACACGTATAGATGGGTGCATGGATGCATATGTGTGTACAAAGACATAGATATTGTCAACGTACAAACATTTATGTTCAAGTACGTAAGGATACATACGTGCATGCATAAGCTATTGCAAGGAAAATGACTCACATATAAGTATATTTGTATATATGACGTATTCAATCTTTAAATGTTTATTCTTGATGACTCTCATTGTGATATTGCATAAGGGCATTGATCATGATGATAATATTGAAGTGGATATTGAGGGGGTGACTTCGCTTGTGTGTCGACGTGGAAATGAACGTCATCAACTTTGTATAGTAAAATTGATATTAATCTTGGAAGTTTTAATATTTATATATAATATGGGATC
This sequence comes from Sequoia sempervirens, assembly GCA_007258455.2. NCBI lineage: Eukaryota > Viridiplantae > Streptophyta > Pinopsida > Cupressales > Cupressaceae > Sequoia > Sequoia sempervirens. Next base: position 26,966,906 of record VDFB02353493.1, on the reverse strand, counting down.
ATTCAAAATGGCTAATCTAGCCGTAGAGCTTATTGTTTAGCTCAACTCTTACATGAGGAGCACGTTTTGAATTTAAAAGGGTATCATCTTGTTTCTAATGCCAACATGATCCTTGAAAGGCCGTGACATACTAATTATTATTGGCAATAGATTTAGATGGTTTAAAAATGATAATAGTGACCATCAAGGGTTGTAAGCACAATTTCACGAAGGTGGAATAAACCTTATTTGATAGCAATTCAAATTATCCACTTTCAAACCATGTCTCTCATCACATCAATTAGCATGGCAATTGTTCTTTTTATTAACAAAATATATATTCCAAAGTAAGTCGATGATATAGGGGAGGATAAGAATCATGTCATGGGTGAACGGAATAACAAATTCTTGGCAACCAATTCTTTAACTACTTTTGGAACTATTGTCTTGAACCACCTTTCTATCATTTGGAAGAAGGGGGGATAGTATGCTTAGGGGAAAAAGAAGAGAAGTGGGGAGGTGAAGCAAAGGTGGGATCACATCCCTCATTTGCAGTTAGCTACCATATCGGTATGACTAAGTTGATATTTGGATGGGCTTAACACAAAGAGACCCATTGTGCAAGTGCAAGTGAGATCATCAACTGGATGAGGGAAGAGTATTCCTCACTTTCTAATAGCTTATGCTCATGGGTTGTGTTCCTATCAACCAAAGAACTAACAGATATGGCTACAGAAGCAGCTGCTTATAAGGGTAGGATGGCTTGTCGACCATTATGAAAGATAATAGAAGTAGATCTATACAAGTTACGGCTTGGTTGCTTACACATATTGAAACATTGATTCAATAGTATACAACTTCAAATTTGGGCCTATTCAGACTGTCGGATGGTGAAATGCCTCAGTATATATGAGCCAGATTCTATGTAGAAATCACTTCTTAAGTGCACTACGAGCTATTGAATGATGACCAAAGATACTGACCAATATCTTATTTGGAGGCAATGGAAAAATACTTCTTAAAAGAACTTCTCCTAGGGACAGGAAAAGGGTCTCCTACATTTCCCTTGTCATTGGCAAGAAAATATCATTCTCCAAGATTTTACATCAACTATGGAGATTAATGGCACCGTCTACGTTGGAGGCATTAAAAGAGTAAGAAGGAAGCTGAAGCAAATATTTCCTTAGTAGAGAGGCTTAAACCAAATGCCTGCTACATCCATATTAACTTCAAGTTCAAATTTTGAATAGTGGAGAGATGACATGTGATATCGTGTTCACTATAAGGAAAGTAATCTCACCCTTCTTTAAAATGGATATAGTATTTTCCCCATATGTATATATGTATACATTGTGCAAATAAAAGTTAGTAATACCAATAATGAGGCAATGAATCCATAACCATTTCATGCATGAAACATTATTAGATTTTTCTAAATATTTGAAATGAGAAAGTTTAATTTAGAGATTGCCTTAGAATGATTTAGTTGCTTAAAGGCAGTATTGGGATATGTTGCCTTAAAATACTCATGGGAAAAGTTGAGATTGGGGATGAACGATGAAAACCACCTTTGTTGTTTATGATACTATTTTTCCTTCTTAAAAATAAATACCAAACCTGGTGGATATAAAACCAAGCCTGTCTCATAATGAAGTAAAGGAGTGTTATCTTCTTGATATGTTCCTTATGCGAAATTGAGTTTTGCATGTCATTTTGTAAAACCAATCCAAGAGTATAGGCGATTCAGGAATGTGGAAATTTAGATAGCTTGTTGATTAACAACTATTATTTATGTTATGATTTCTCAAGAGAGAGAGTAATCTAGGCAATACAAGATATAGATCTTGAAGCCCTTATGGAACTTATTTTATTGCTAAGTGCACAAAAGAAAAAGTTAACCCCAGGTTGGGCATCACTAGAGTGATTAATCCAGGGTTGGGCATTGTGAGACTCGTATCTCAATCCCACAAGAAAGTGGTAAACTATTTTGAGGATGAAGGTTTATGTGACATATATGTATATATATATATATATATATATCTACTAGGATGTTATATATAAAGGAGTTCTAAACCTAACTTATGTTGGAAGTCAGTTGTTCCAAGTAGACCAAAGGGTCGAAAGTAGATTAATATCTTTTATAAATCAAACCTTTTAAGGGTTCAAAGATTTACTTAGATCAAGACTATTTATATGGAATGATAGTATTCTTTTAGATATTAATTATATTGGTGAGGGAATACCTTACTATGTTTATTCATATAAATGAA